>CM068369.1:163167295-163767295 GCA_034769895.1 Magicicada septendecula | reverse complement strand
CTCATAATAACTTTTGAACCATCAACCTATCTTCATAAAAGTTGGCATACGTGTCCATACTTTTACCCTACCCCAAAAAATAGGGGACCAGGAGGTAAAAATGTGGGGGATCAAAATTGTGAAAAATTGGAAAAGCCCATATGGAGTATCAAATTAAAGGGAATTTTAGCCACAATATGAATATAGTGTTCATTTTTAGAAATTTCAAAATTTTGGGACTCTAGGGACCCAGTAAAAAGAGCAAAATTTCTTTTTAAATTGTGAAAATCCAGGTTACAATAGAAGATTCCCACTGTGTAACAAAATTCACTTTTTGTATTAACTATTAAATGTTACATAAGAACTTTTGTGAACAGTTTATGACATTGTTTGTTTCCTGACCTACACACTGCATTTGCAATGTTATTGTTATCTTTTTACTGTGTATGTGCTTTTAATATAATATATAAAGATATATTGTGTACTTTCGTGCAGTAGGCCTACATTAGACTGAATATACACAATGTTTTTGTGCACAAATTAGGCACAGTAGGTAGGTTTTAATATAGTGGGTGTGGGAATCTATTAAATGGGTCCAACAAAATGAGTCATAGAACAGAACATCATCATTTAGAGAGTTATGTCTTACAGAATTTATAATGTGAACAAAATTTTCATCGAGTGATTTATTATACTGTTTACTCAACAACATCAAGGAATACTGGTCACTCAAATGATAATTAACCTATGTTAATCTTTTAAAACCATTTTTTGTGTTTTATAAATTTACTTTTTTACAGTCATTGGGTATATTTCATTGTCGAAATATTCTCTTATAAATTGTGTTAAAACCATTCTATGTTTTAAATGTTACTGTTTTATTATAATTGTATTTACTTATAAAACATTTTAATTTGTCACAACATGCGTATTACTGTCTTTATACAATAAACTAAAAGGCAAACATTCTTTTACCTAACCTAATATATGCATGAAAGTATTATGTACTTTCACATGAAATTATTAAGCAATAAAATCTTTTAATAATTAGTACATTTCTTCACTTATAGCATATCGCAAAAACAAAAACTGAAAATGCAGTGTGGGTACAGCTTTTGGGAAAGTACCTTAATAATTATATATTACTTTTAAAACCTGTTTAATTGTTCTTATAATTATAATTATAACCTTATAAGATATAGTTAGATCTTATAATTATAAGCTGTATACTTATAATTGTTCTTATATAGTATTGTAATAATTAACTTAATATTAGGAGAAACCTTAAAAGATATAAAATAAATTTGTCCAGCTTAGCAGTTCTAAAAATTTCTTTTTATTTCTTTTCTAAAAAAAAAAAAAGGTTTAAATATTCTGTTCCACATTTAATAATGGTTGCTTTTTATAGTTTACTATAGTTTACACTTCTTCACTGGTGCAACAGACACATGTAGCTGACCTTAGCCTGTTCAACCACAACACAGTGGACCATCCATCTCTGTGCAAGTGAAATGTTTATCCTCAGCTGCTAGATATCACTCAGGACACTGTCTCTCCATTGACTCATAGGCTGTTCTCTAGGTTGCACTCCACCAGGAAAATTTGTGTACAGCTTTTTTTGACTGACTTGCTGAGTTCTATTCTCAGGACATGGTCTAACCATTTCAGTTTTTATACTTTATTGATGGAAGTAATGCTCAGGTCATCTTATGCTGCATACAATTCTCTATTTTTTCTCCACCTCCGTATCCCATTTTTGCAGATTTGGCCTGTAATCCTCCTAAGCAATTCTGTTTCAGATCTGTCCAGCAGCTTCACTGCCAACTTAAGAAGGGTCCAGATTTCAACAATGTAAACCATGACTGGTCTAATTAAGGTCTTTGTAACCTGAATTCCTTTGATTGGCTTACTATTCTGCTCAACAAGATTGTATTCAAGTTAAAGTATGCTCTGTTCCTGGCTGTAATTCTACTTCTTATTTCCTCATTTTCTTCACTGACAGTAGAACCAAGGTATTGGAAACTAGAGACTGATTCAAAACAGTATCACCAAACACACAATGCTGCTGGTGTTGTAGATGTCTCTTCTTTCTTGACACTGCTACTTTGGTCTTACATTCATTCACTTCAAGTTCTACCTTGCATGCCTCTTTCCGTATCCCATTTTTACAGATTTGGCCTGTAATCCTCCTAAGCAATTCTGTTTCAGATCTGTCCAGCAGCTTCACTGCCAACTTAAGAAGGGTCCAGATTTCAACAATGTAAACCATGACTGGTCTAATTAAGGTCTTTGTAACCTGAATTCCTTTGATTGGCTTACTATTCTGCTCAACAAGATTGTATTCAAGTTAAAGTATGCTCTGTTCCTGGCTGTAATTCTACTTCTTATTTCCTCATTTTCTTCACTGACAGTAGAACCAAGGTATTGGAAACTAGAGACTGATTCAAAACAGTATCACCAAACACACAATGCTGCTGGTGTTGTAGATGTCTCTTCTTTCTTGACACTGCTACTTTGGTCTTACATTCATTCACTTCAAGTTCTACCTTGCATGCCTCTTTATCCAGCTTTGGGAAGGTTTCTTTAACTGAAAGCAGAGATTTACCAGTTATCATGCATCATCAGAACCTGTCATTTTATTCACCTTGATCCACTTTGGCAGGATAGAGTGGAGGATAATAATGAATAGGAGAGGAGCCAGTGGGTCACCCTGTTGTAGTAGACCAACTACTACACTGAATGCATCTGAGGTGAAACCATCAATTCACTTTACATCTGGACTCTATAAGTGCACATTTCACAAACCTAACCAACTTGTAAAGGATACAAAAGCCTTCCATCATTGTAAAGAGCTTACTTCTGAATATTATATCATAAGTGGCCTTGAAATCAGTAAAGAGCATCCATGTGGACTGAGTGTACTCTCCCATCTTTCACACATCTGTCTAAGAGAGATAATTTTGATCTATTACTGTAGAAACCTCCTTGGTAGTCTCCACGTCTGTCATTCACATACATGACCAGTCTATGTTGAACACAATGAACAAAATTTCATATGGTACACTGAGGAGGAAAATTTCATGGTGATTACTACAGACTAAAGGATCTCCTTCCCTTTTGTAAATGGGTAGTTCCCTCTTGTATGGGTATTGGTTCCCTCTGTCCATTGACTTGGAATTGTCTCATCCTCCCAAATCTGCATTATCAGTTCCTGAATTTTATAAACAAGTACATGTCCACCAGCCTTAAATAATTTGGCAGGCAACCCATCTATGCCCTGTTGTTCTTAAGTTGATACCCTATCTTCAATATCCTGTACATCAGGTGGGATACCATCATCACCTTCTTCATCATGCACTACTGCAACTTGTCTGCTTGCTTTTCAAAATCAACCTCAGGTCTCAGCAGGCACTCAAACTTCTTTCTCCATCTGTTAAGGACACCAAACTTCAGGACTAGTATTTCTCTCTCCTCATTTCTTATTATGCCTCCCTGTTGCAGGTATCTATTACAGATGAGACCAACTCATACATAAAATTTCCTTGCATTGTTATTTACTCTTGAAGTCTCCATCTATTCTCTTCATTACTGCCTCTCTTCTTGTTTCTAACGATTTTCTTTGTATGCATCCTAGCATCTGTATATTCCTTTAGGCTCTGTCTTGTATTTCTGTTAGCTTCTGTTCATTCCGCTCTTTAATTATTTTCTCGCATTTGCTGTCAAACCAAGAGTTTCAAGATGGCCTTTCTATTTCTTTACACTCCACTCTGGCAACCTTGGTCATCATAATTTTTATATCAGTACATTTCCTTTCTACTGGCATGAAACCTCCTTCTTTAGCAGGGGTACCTCCTATCTGATGGCGGAGACATTCCTGATACTTATTTCTTCTCTATGTTTAAAGAATTCAAGGTCTAACAGCTTATTTTTCTTGCCTTCTGCCCTGGTTATGTATGTAATCTACTCTCTAACACTAAATGGTGATATGAGTTTATGTGTGCGCTAACTACAGTAGAAACTCACATCCTAAGTACTTCTGAATTGTCTTCTAGACACAAGAATGTGATCTATTTGGTTTGAAGTTCCATGATCAGGAGAAGTCAACCAGGTTTGATTATGCAAACTCTTGTGAGGAAACTCTGTGCCCATTATATTTGACTTGGAAGCTACAAAACTTACCAAGCATTTCTCTGTTATCATTGGTCCTGTCATGTAAGCTATACATTCCTATTGCAGGTATGAGCTCCAGCTCCTTCCCAATCTGTGTATTGAAATCGCCAAGGACAATTCTGATATCATGTGTAGGGGAGCTGTCATATGGTCTCTCAAGCTGTTCGTGTAGTCTATATTTTCCTCATTGTCCCTCTCCTCATGAGAAGCTTGCTCACAGATAAGACTGATTTTTGTGATGTGACTTCTGATATGTTCACTTTCTTTCACAGTTCTTTACCCTCTTAAATTTTAAAATAACACAAAATTTTGATATATGTCTATTTCTGAATTTTAATTTATATTATTACAATTTTACTCTTACTTTACAAACGTGTATTTCAGTTTTAATTTTTTATATTATTAGTATTGTATCTTTAAGTTGTTATAATTTTGTGATATTTATATATAATTAGAAAATTAGAATTTTAGGACAATGTACCTTCTTAATGTAACAATTGCTAAATTGTTACCAGTACGTCATCTAAACTGTTTCCGTTCTTAGCTTAATCCTGATGTAAACAAACAGGCGTGACACATCTGAAACGCTATTTGTCGGTTGAGTTAGAGGTGTGTCACTCTGACAGAAGGAGTACAGACAGGGCACATATAAACTGTATAAACACATGTAAATTCTAATACTTTTTACATTCCGGACCAAAGTAATATCTGTGTGGCTGTCAGAGCGACAATGATATATTTTATAATGTGCAGAGTTAATGGATTTTTTATTTAATGTTTGAATATTGCAAGAAAAAAGTAGGCTATATTTAAAGCGAAAATAGAAGCTGTGATAATTACTTACCAGTGTACTGTGTATTATCAGTTGTTGTCAGAAAGTAATTCAATGCCTTCCATGTTTGTGTCGGAACTTGAGTCAGTAGTGTTAATGATAAGATTGTCCTTGACGGGGTCAAAAATTTTGTCGAATTTCCATAGCTTTTCTTTTTCCTTGAATACATGCTCGACACAACTCCACTTGTCCTTTGTTATTCCATTTACCGCCTGCTCTATCAGTTGTTTTACATCATGCAGTTTATATGTTGTGTTGTGACAGGCAACATATCCTTTCAACTGGCTCCATATTAATTCAATGGAATTCAGAATACAGTAATAAAGAGGAGGTCTTAAAATGGCGTGCCCCGATTTTTCAGCAGTATCATTTACTAAAAATTTTTAAATTTATGTTCATTTTGCTAGCAGCGATAACGTTCTACTACATATTCATAAAGATGATTAAACGTAATCAAAAACCACTTGTCGCAGTAAAGACAACTCTCACATGACTGTACAGTCGTTCTGCACATGTGCTTAACACATTACTATGTGAAAAGTGTCAACACCAATAGCGTTTCAGGTGAGCCACATGGGTTTGTTTACATTAGGATTAAACTAAAAACGGAAACAGTATACATTTGTCTACCATGACAGTTTACTACTTAAGATTTCTAATTAAGTTCTTGGATTTTGTTGTCCATGACATGTCCATTGATTAACTAAATATAGGTGTATCACTACCGACTCAGAACATTGTGTTCGGAATCAGTAGTGATATACTTCTAATTAAGATTCTTAATTTTTTCTTAATTTTAATTTAATTTGTGTAGTAGTCTGGTGAGTAAACAATTTTTTAATTTGATGTTTTCTTATATGAAAATGGGCAGTGTCAAACGAAATAACTTTTGAATATAGATTAACTTTTCTCTGATTGATTGTTTGTCTTCCTTTTGGTATATCACCTTACTTCATTTAATTTGTATAAGACTGAACACAAAATTTCTGTGCTTAAAAATGATGTTACAAGTGTAATTCTTGTAATATATCCATGTAACATAATGAATTGTATTTTCTGACTATTCAAGGTCTTACAGTCCACGTTTTAGCTTAATGTACAGACTGCACTGGAACACTGTTTCCTCTGAATATTACAAAGAGTAAGTGGATGTGAACAGTATAAGTGGACATTAAGAATAATTGATTGAGGCAAATTAACTCAATGAAAGACAAATTAACTTTTTGAGATGGGCATGATAGTGTATCTATCATTTTGCCACAGAGTTCTGTGACGAACCATGTGCAGTATTAATCCAGCTACCATATCTGCCTACCATACCTACTACCATAACTACAAATAGTACCTACTCATGATAACACAGTTTTAGATATTTAACTGAATGGGTATTGGGGCATGACAAAATACTGCTTAATAATAATTAATAATATCTAATGTTAAGCCTATATATGCAATATATTTAGATATTTAATATGTAGAGGTGGAGTTCAATCAGTCATTTTTTTTTCAAATTTAGCAACTTCTAATACCTCTGACTTCTACTTATAAGATAACATTATTATATGTAGGCCTAACCAGAAGTGATTTACAAAATGATGATTCACAAACTCATGCACTAAAAGACTGTATACTGTTAGATTTTTAATACAAGTAGTCTAAAGCAAATCTGAATAGAGTTAAAAATGTGAAAGTGTGATCTTTGCACCATTCTGTGTGTATGTGAGCTGTTATTTTTTCAGTTATCACCTACGTAATTTATTTTTTGCTTTAGGGCATACTAGGAGTAATACGTAAACTCGAAATGCTGTCCTTAACTGAGTGGCAACTCCCCAGCCAAAATATTACCAACGGAATCTACAAAAAAAATGACAACTATGCCATAAGAATCAGTTTTAAACGCAGCACTTTGTTAGTGCAGTTGTACATAAAAAAGTATATTTTAGTGTTATTATTTTTTAGTATTTACTGATTGGTAATTGAGTTTAAGTAGCATTGTTGAATAACAAGACAGGAAATTAACTTGCATAAGCTGTTACACTAGGGTCACCTGTACAGTAAAACCCATTTCCTTTCCCATTACTGGTTTGTATGCTAGGATTCAGTCTCTTGCTGTTCTAACTGTGTACATTATCATTATAGTTTAAGGTTAGGTATTGTCAGGAAATAAACTCTTTACATGCATACATATATGTATGTGCGCGTGCGCACACACACACACACACACACACACACACACACACACATATAACTAAGTAATTAACAAGATTGTTTCTATATTGAAACATAAAATACAAATTAAAACAAATAACTAACCAATAGAGCTTCCAAGCTTATAACTAAAATGTTTCCATTTTTCAAATTAAAAAAATGTATTAGTATATAAAAAAATGGTAGTGATGACAATAATAATCATGAAACTCTGTGAAAATTAAACACATAAAATAGTTTTAGCTTTTTAAAACTTATACTTTTCAGCAGGAAAAATTCATTTTTTATGATGAATTGCTTTTATTAACATAAAAGACAAAATTATAATAATGATAATACATTATTTTTATGACATAATAAATAACAATTGAAATAAATATCTATATACTGTATTATGTATACATAATGTACTGTAATTGCCTTTTACTGTAAAAGACTCCCCTTAAATATAATATTAACAATAAAATAATAATAAATATGTATATGCATGTCGTTATATATTGTAAAAAAAACATCACTTGTTGGTTTAGGAAGACTACACTTTTAATTAATGTATAATAATGTGCCCTTGACTAGAGAGGTACACTGTATAACATAATAGCACTATCCTTCAAGGCTGTTCTTTATTCCAACTGATCCCTACCTATACTTTTAAACCTGGTTTAATGCTCTGGTCAGTAGTACATTTTTAGCACAATACAGTTTCATGTATTCTAAGGTATTTTTAACTGGATCAATATTAATAAAGACATGCACATGCAACAAGCATAATTAATTTACTTGGTGAGTAGGCCTATATAAAGTACTTGAAAGAGGACAAATAATAATAAAAATTTTTAAATGGTCAAAGCAATGAGAAGATATCTAAAATAAAAACACATATACTATACAAACTAAATACAACAAAAACTGCATAGCATCACACCACAGAAAATTATTTCAAACAATTTAACAAGTATACCATATTCTTATATTTACACCTGGTTTTGTTTGTATAATATTGATGGTGTGAAAATTGTCAGTATATAGTGATGTAATTTTAATGTGTATTTGAAGCAGTTAATTCAAGAAAACAGTCGCCTGTAGCAAGTTAGTATAATCGTGTTAAACAGTGATGAATAAAATCTTATATACCAAATTCAAAGTTATTAATATTAGTTAATAATTATGTAAAAACTACTCTCTAGGAAAATAAAACTAACTAAACTTATTAAACTAACAAGGGAGTTACTTGTTTATATCTGAAACTTAAAATGTTAAAACCATTATGATTATGTGTAAACAAAATTAAAATTAATATTACATGACAAATATATCTTAACTGTGTGAATAAAATATTTTATGATGAAAAATGTGTGAACAAAAATATTTTATATTGAAAACCATGAATAATTAAATTCATTTAAAACTATAATCACGCACGCCTGTTTAAAAAGAAACAACTTTTTCTAGTAAATCTGTAATTGTATTTTCCAGATATTGAATTCTAGGGTTTGTGTTTTATTATTAAGGTGACAACATGCTAACAGTCTAATATTCAACAACCTGGCAATAAAAAAATGTTTAATTGGTATTTGTGTTACCTTAATAGTGCTGAAGTACGGTACCTAAATTCATATTTCTGGTACCAGTATGAACAGCTCTTTCAGCCAGACAGGTTAATAAGTCTCTGCTGGTTTGTGTACACTAAAGTTCTGATAAGTGATGTCAAAAGTACATAGTGTCCTGCTGGTTGAGCTAAACTTTTAAATTGACTTCGAGAATAATTCACTCAGTATAATTTAGCCTAAATTTTTTCCAGTTCATTTTTATTTGTTACAGCAAGAAAAGAGCTCTTGATGTTAAGAATTGGTGAAAAAATGCTTCGATTTTGCTTAATAGGTTTTTCATATCATAACTCTATAAAAAACACAGTATGTCTATAATTTAGTATGTTTTTGTAGTTATTATTCAGCCTCTTGCAGAAAACATTCAGTTTACTTTATTTGTCAATTAGATCAAAAACCATCTTTTGTCTCATGAGAATGTTCACAAGTTTATAATAAAACATACTTTTGTAAAATATAAAATTTTATGAATGTTAATTTAAAATATTTAAATTAATTTACAAAAATAAAACTTAAAAGTAATGTGTGTCAGGTGTCAAAACACTACATCAAATAAATAAAATTTTTTTAGTAAATCTATTAATAAAAATGTAATGTTTATAAATCAATATATTTAAAGCTACATTGTAACTGAACTGATTTGATTATAATTATCTTAGTACACTGTTGTGACATGCAACCCGATACCAATTAAATAAATATTAAATAAATCACAATCGAATATTTTTATTAGCGTTGTCATTTTTTGTATATGTATCATTATATTTTTATCTGAACACATCATTGTTAAATGATGTTTTTTCTGCTAAATAATCTCTACAGAAGATCAGCGCACAAACATTTCGCCTTCAAATTAAGGTATAATAAATATCTTTTAAATTTACACAATTCATTAGAATGTCTAAGAGCAGCCAAAAAGGAGAAGAAATTATTTACAATTTAGAACTTGCCAATTGGGTGTTAATGAAGTCATTAAATCAAATCACAAGCATGGATGATAATTACAGATATCTGTTAAAATTATGTACACCAACTCTTCAATACTCATGTAATTGTAATTTGACCTTGCATGCAGCTGTTAGGGAAATAATTTTTAGGAAGATCTGGTTAATTAATTTTTACATACTAATTTGATATACTATTGCCAAAGTCTTCTTGATGATAATACATAAACAAATTAAGGCCTAAACAATAAACTGACCAGGGCACTTGCCATGTTTATTGTTCCCTCACTCGAGTGCTAAGTAGGGTATGCCACATCAAAAGTTGTTGCACAACTAAAGCAAATTTCATATTTTAAAAGTATTTTTGAACTACCTATAGTTGTGTTATATATTATTATTAAATAACATATAACAATAATATATATTAATATTATTTGTTATAATCCAGTGATTGTTAGTGGTTAATCTATTGACCAGTTGTATACTCCATAAAATTGTATTAAGGGCAAATGTATGGTTGGAGAAGACAATTTATGTTTATATTATAGATGTATTTATTATTCTATATATATATATGTATATTTATTGTAAATGAAAACATACAAATTGTAATATTTATATATAAATATATATTAATAATTGTTTTCTTTTTTTGTAAATTTCTTACTAATGTTTCTTCTCTGCATTTCAATATCAACCGATACTTGCTTTGACCTTCAGTTTCTTTTTTTTTTAACAAATGTGATTCGATGTTATGTAACTTCTCTGGCTGCCCAAATGTTATGTAATAAAAATGTTCTGAATAAGGTTGCAAATTGTTTCATTGTGAAATGTTTTAGCTGTCTATAAACATTCAGTTTTCTCCCTTAAATCCTTAAAATATGTCTATGTTGTGTTCTTATCAGATATTTAAGTCAAGGAAGTACATTGAATTTTCTTTCGGGGGAGGCTGACATTTTTGTGGCACATAAGTAATGAAATGTAAGATAAGCAAAATTAATTAATACACTACCAATTTTAACATTATGTATTCAAGCATGTCTTAATGAGATTTGACAAGTTGAAATTTCATTATTTATGGTTAAAAAAACCCATATATATATATATATATAAATATATATATATATATATATATAAATATGTGTGTGTATGTTAGGAAATGCAGATCTATTTAATGAGGAATGAGAAAAAGGATGTTCAGTGGTCTCATTACAAGAACAAAAACTGAATAAGGACAAACAAATTTGTATTGATAAATCACAATATAGACAATTAATAATTAATCATTATGTGAGTTGGAATTGAGAAAAAACTTTCAAATTTTTAATTGTATAATATTTTGTACATACTTATACCTTGATTAATTTATGCATTCAAAATTTCATGGAGGCTTCAGCCTGTTCAGTCCCTTCTTATATAATGGTACTGTATAGTACCATTGTATGTACAGGATTCCACCCTGTACAGTGGAATGAAGATGAAAATTGTAATGAACAATTTCAGTCAACCCCCAATTATCTATATTTGATATTCCAAACAATTTGTGTAATTAGCAAATTGTGTAATATGAATAACATGTAAATAAAACTTTCAGTTCAGCAGATCGATGAAGCATGGTTCCACCCTAACTTTATTGTCTCAACAATGTACATAGAAATAAAAAACATTACCACATACATAACATGTCACACATCTGCATATCGAGATTTTCATGAATATGGTGTTCACTCAGGTGTCCCCAGAGTCAGACCCCAGGTGTCCACAGAACATGCTAAGGCTCCACAGACCTATTTTAAAAAAAGTTTTAATTTCAAAAATATAAATATTAAAGCATTGTAACTAATAAAATTAGAGGGTGCAGCTTGACGATAAATGCTTTAAGCATTAAAAAAATGTTGTGTCATGAAAATACGAACGACTTAAATCATAGTTGTATTGCATGCATTTTCAAAACAAAATAAATTCAGATTTAAATTTTTTCCAAAGAAGATAGTAAATAAAAATACAACTTTGATATTTTGTGAATTTAGGATTAATGTATCTAATCTATTTCAGACCAATTTGAGGAATTCGATTTAAAATTTACTCCATGTTACTTACAATTTTATACTCCTTACGTTTTCGGAAGGCACCTAAGAGATTAGGAGACCCTTGCCCACCAACGCGCACTCACACACACACACGCGCGACCAGATTGACCTGCCTCTAATGGCGCTTCGATGAGTCACCTACTAGGCATTGAACGACAAAACTATGAAAATTTGTATTCTAGATTTTACATAAGTTATGATACATTTTTTGGATTCTATATTCAATTTCCTTCAAAATGGGTCCAAACATGAATTAATTATGACATTTTTGAGCTTCAAAAAGACGCCAAACACTATTCTACATGTTAGCTTAGTTAGAATAGTGTTTGGCGTCTTTTTGAAGCTCATAAATGTCATAATTATTTCGTGTTTGGACCCACTTTGAAGGAAATTGAATATAGAATCAAAAAAATGTATCATAACTTATGTAAAATCCAGAATACAAATTTTCATAATTTTGTCGTTCAATGCCTAGTAGGTGACTCATCGAAGCGCCATTAAAGGCAGGTCAAATTGGTCGCGCGTGTGTGTGTAAGTGCGCGTTGGTGGGCGAGGGTCTCCTAATCTCTTAGGTGCCTTCCGAAAACATAAGAAGTATAGGGTCTATTTCATGCTAAAGTATCCCTAATCGTCAGAAACGGTATTAAATTGTGCAGAGCTCTTCAGCACTATCAGTGCTTTATCGGGAGCTCTTCATAGACATACTATTTGGAAAACACTGGTTTATACTACGGGTTACAAATTGGTAGACCCCAGTCCATATCCAGGCCACGAAGCCTCACATTCAGGAGTCAGACCTTCTAGACTGGTCAAATTTAACTTTGTGTAAAAACTTATTACATCAATATTCTTCATGATGTGAACAATTGCTTGATTCACATAGAGCTGGAGATAGTTGAATTCACACACACACACACACACGCGTGCGCGCACACACACACACACACACACACACACACACACACATTCTTTTAATCACTTTGCATGTTTAAAATTTCTGGATCTCAGCTTCATTTAGTATAAGTTGAAAATTTACCTACATTAATCTAGTTGATCATGTAGACAACTTGAAAATTAACATGAAACATATAAACATATCTCGTTACCAATCTATTCACTATGAATACTGTCTTTGCAGATATAACACCAAGGTAATATTACATTCCTCTCTCTCGTAGGTTAGCAGCCCGTAGGCTGGTTGGCAGCAGGTCACCATTCTTCACGCTTCTCTGCTTTTCTTTTCAACTCACAATATATGTGCAGTTCATATCGACCATAAGCTGTTTCATGTAGTCTAAACGGGGCCGTCCTCTGTGACTCTTCCCTTCAATTGTTCCTTCTATTATTCTCTTAACCAACCCATTGTGTCATAGTATATGCCCAATAAACTTAGATCTCCTGCCTTTTAAATTTTGTAAAAAGCTCTTCTCCACCTGAGCTCTTCTCCTCATTTGTTATCTTCTCCCTCCAAATTATCTTGAATATTCTTCTGTAGCACCAGGTCTCAAATGCTTGGGGTCTTTTCTTGTCATTTTCTCCAATTGTCCAAGATTCACTCCCGTATAGGGCAACACTCCACACATGTGTCTTTACTAGATCCTTCCTTACTTTTAGGGTGATAGGGTTTGAAGTGAAGAGGTTTTTCTGTTTGTTGAAAGCAATTTTAGCTTGGTTAATTCTGGTTATAACTTCCTTACTGCTATGTCCATCACTTGTAATTTTACTTTCTACATAGTTATATTCTTTAACTGCGTGGAGAACATTATTTCCAAGAGTTATTCTGACTGAATTTTCTTCCTTCCGACTACATACTAGAATATTACATTTGCTAGTGTAATATTACATTAACTATCACATATTCATCATAATTATTAGTGTTGTTTTGGTAACTGTAGGGAATACAATAGTTTCCCAGCAAAAAAGTGTTCCAAGAAGAAAATTATGATGATTTTGTTTCAGTCTCTCTCTCTCTCTCTCTCTCTCTCTCTCTCTCTCTCTCTCTCTCTCTCTCTCTCTCTCTCTCTCTCTCTCTCTCTCTCTCTCTCATGTCTACTTGTGTAACACCCTTAGAAATCTTACACATCAAAGAACAATTTTATACAACAGTGTCTTTACATTAGGCCTAACAACAAAGGTAAGACTTCAATGAGTGGTGTACCTTTCGGTGTTCATTCCAACTGTATAATAAATTAAAAAGGTTTATAATTTATAACACTTACAAACAGAAAGCCTTACGAGGTTCTACTTTATAAGCTGTAAAGTTTTAGAACAGCTGACAGAATACTTCTCTGACAGAAGAGCTAACGAAAACCTTCTGTAGACATACTCTGGAAACATCAATGTGTGTCCTAACACTAATGGAAACAATGAAACAAATGGAACAACTTCTAATCAAGAGTTAATCTCTATATTGTCCAAATCTTCTTCCAACCTTTGGTCTTTTAGCTTCAATGACCTATTCGTTTATCTCAGCTAATTGTCATTACATACTTCTATTTTTTTTACAATTATTTTATTGACGAGTAAGAATCAAATAATGAAATGTATCAGAGACTGACAAGACATTCTGTCTAAAAATTTTTTAAATCAATTTTGGCTACTCTAGATAAAATGCTTTTTGCAGACGATCAAACACATATATAGCAGAAACTGAAGATGGTTTTCAATGTGGACTGTACATGTTAACAATAATAGCAAAACACTATAATTTTGATACCTACATAAGAAGAAATAAAGTTATAGCATTTAGAGGTAATGACCATGTTCAGGAAAGTTTATCTTGAATGTCAGAATCGTATAATAGATTAAGAAGTTACTTAACATATATCAATGAAGGAAAAAATTTCTGCTAAAATATAGTAGATGGAAGTAGAAGAATTAACCTACCTAGAAAAAAATGTGAATGTGGAACAAATACTGAATTATTACTTGATGTTGATGATAAAGTATCCTAGTATAGTCATTTTTATGCTGAACTAGAGACATTTTGAGTGTCTATTTTGGTTAAAAATTACTTTAAAAGTTATTACATAATTATAGGTTGTTTTTAATACCGGACTCAGTTGAAGAAGTTAAGAAAACAACTTTACTCCGATATTTGATTGTTGAAAGATTTGTTATAATTGTTAAAAATATCATAAGTCATTTTCGTTTCTGTGGAACAAAACTGAAACTCTCATCTTACACTGCAACCACTAAACTGATTGTATCTGTTTCACCCTCTGATTTTAGGACAATATTTAGACAACTGAAAAACACTAGTCAGTGAGTCAGTGTTTCATCCTATGGTTTCTGCAATACCATATAAGTGTATCCCAATATAATTACTTATAAACAACTTTCATAGAATATAATTAAATTAAATTATAGTCATAATTAACATCAATTACCCTATTTTCGCGTGTATAATGCGCGCTCCAATTTTATGGGAACATTTCACAGAAAAAATTTAATTCGTGTATAATGCGCATACGTATTTGTTATGAAAAACAGTTTAAAAAATGTATTATAATGTAGGAAAATATATATTCTTTGAATAATAAATATGCTGTGTAAAAAAGTGTTTTAAACAAAACAATAGAAAAAATATACTTACCATGCGTATTTATTTGTAAAAACAAAACAGAATTATTAAACTCATAAAATATAAAACAACTGAAAACTTACACAAGTCATAGCGTTTGTTTAGTTTGATATTATTTTAGTTTTCACATAAATAAACTCACATAACACTTGCACTTATTAATTTTTTTCATTTGTTTCTGAAGAAGACAGTATTGCATTACTCTTCTCTTCTGATGCACTGTCATCCCAAAGCTCACAATATTCGGTACCATCCAGCTTGTTCGAAATACCACATTTCTTAAAACTTTTTATAACTGTTTTACATTTTACTGCTTTCCAGGCGTTTACGATCTATTCTAATATGAGTGAAACTGGAGGTCTTTTCAATTTTCCAAACGGTGTATATGCGTGGTCACCATCGCTCATAAACTCATTGTGTATAAAGTTTATAAAATGTTACTCTGAATGCCCCACGTGTTCAGGCGTCAAATATAAAATAACGCAAAGCTCCACGTTTTGGTGCGCCAAATATAACTTATCGCTGGACGCGGTTCTTTTAAAAGCTTTATGTTCAAACACCAAATATACAATTATTTAAATTTATGTTATAATTATTAAATATAAAATGCTGGGCGCCAGAGATAATTAAGAATCTCAGGGTTTGTTGTTAATAACAACTCTTATGTTCAGATGCGAAATAAACAATACTATATTTATTACTTGTATACATTTAAATAATATAACATACAACATCATTATCATTACAAATTGACAGATTAAATGACTTCTCAATTGCTATTAAAATTCTTTATCTCTTTCTAATTGTCACAAGAGATTCATGAACACATTGAATATCATTTATCATTGATAAGGACTTAATTTACACATTGAATATCATCTATCATTTATGAGAGCTTAATTAGTCCATTGACTATTCTCTATAATTTATGAGATTAATTAACACATTGAATATTATTTATAATTTATAAGAGATTAATTACCGGTAATGCATTGAATATTATTTATAACTTATAAGAGATTAATTAACACATTGAATATTATTTATAATTTATAAGAGATTAATTAACACATTGAATTTTAACAAATTTGACTCTAATTAAATTTGTTGTGCCTCACGTTCTTTGGGAGCCATTTATGTTTAATGCAATTATGCTAATTTATATGAATTATTAAATTATTCAATTAATTTGAATATTTATCAAATCAATATGATTTACATAAGTATGTTATTCTGACAATTCAATGGGTGATTTGAGTGTGTTCACTGTTAATTAGCATAATTACTGAGACTCTTTGTAAGCAACAAAATAGAATTACTTGAAACATGACAAATTAATTATTTGAGGTTAATTGCAATAATGAACGCAAGATATATATATGCAATAAATACTTATTTATTACACATCATTGATTAAGCAAATTATTGACCTACAAATGAAATTATGTCCTGTAAATACATTCAAACAAAACACATAATAACATAAATCATAATAATATTCGTTTCGTTGTTCCCTGAAAAACAAGACATACAATGCTATCAAATACAACACAATAATATAATATGCACAAACAATAAACAATCAAATATTCTTCATTCTAAGCTAAATGCGTTCATTAATGCCCTCAGATGAATGACTTTAATATTTAACATTATTAATTTTATGATTTATATAGATCTCTCGGGAGTAGCTCTTTGAAAAGAGACAGTGCAGTAGTATGTATCAACTAATGACTTAACTTGTAAAAGGCATATCCACAAATTCCATCGGCGTGAGATTCTATCCGTTGATGGGTTCCCTGTACATGGTTATCGCTGTTGATCGATGCGCACTTACACTTTCACTTGTGATGATTCCACTCGCGTTATGTGTAGTGTGGTGTCAGAATTTATCCTCTTGGAATAAGTGTCTTTACAGTTTTATGTGTTAAAGATGCAATCATCAGCATTGGTGTGGTTTGATTTAGGGCTTGCTGTAAGCGTGTTTCAGGTAGCTAGTTACTTTGTCTACCTTGGACGTGATGTGTGCTATGTGTGCACTAGTGTTCGTGTTAATCCACTTAGTTCATATGCCCAAAATTTAGAATCATTATGGTTGGATAGTGTTTTATAATGTCTGAAATTGTCGCACAATGTTTTACTATCGAAATGTTAATTCACTCGTACTGCATTATATTGCGTGTTGGACGTATTCTAAAGTCTCGTATACACTGGCATTTAACGATATTTATGTATATTCGCACTGCTTGTTACTGCGGTAAGTTCGGTAACTCGGATAATCTATCGAACATACGTTTTGTAGAACTGAGATTGAGTTGAAATGTCTAAGCTCGACTAAGACCGAGACTTGGTTATAACTATATCACTGACTGATTAACTGAGTTGAAAGTTGAGTAAGTCGGAGTAAGTACCGAGTAAACTATTACGACTGTTAATCATGTTACTACTGTCACTACTACTGCGATCCTACTGCTATTACTGAGCAATTACCACTATTACTACTGTTACGTCTATTACTACTACTGAGCTCTGCGTCCTCGTAAACAGTTTTTATCAATCACCATATACCAGGATGCAATTTTCTCACCTCCACGCCTACGGCCGTCGTTGATAGGTTCATAATTTCCTTCCACCTTGTAGATTTTCGGTCATCGGTTTCCTGATTCGTCCTCTAAGTCGTCACTACTCTCTCCACCAGCTCCTTTGGGAGATGCCAAACTCTGGTTGGTCGTCGGGCATCCCCCGAAGTACCCCAGCGACGAACGTTGCGTTGTTTCTCGGAAAATGGAGCAATTGCCCACCTGTCTATCAACCTTTTGTTTCCATGTTGTCGAGGCACTCTGATATAGCTTTTGTTAAGAGTCTGCAGTGTTTTGGTCAATTGTTCGTTCACCCTTCGTTTTTTCCGTCAATTACCAACTCTTCGTTGGGCGTCATCCCTGGACGGCTCCCACGCTTTCTAGTTGTAAATCTGACTTGACGTCAGGGCTTGTTTTCATGCTGGGCTGAGTACGTATCTCGTATTCATTGAATACCCGTCCCATTGTCTACATATTCGTCAAGATTTCTCTGCACCCTTTGTTATTGAGTGTTTCATTCATACGTACGCGCGTTACAACTTAACCCCCACAGCATGTTTTCCATCTAACTTCTGCGTAACCAGGCTACTGGACTCTGCCTTTTGTTTGGTTTGTTTTGGTGTTGTAAATCGTAGCTAAGTTCGTTCTGTCAACGATGTTCCCAGTTTTCTATTGTTGCGTGTACTCGGACGTTTCTTCATTGTTTATCTACTGGCGTCGGGTCTGACGTGTGTCTAATCGTTCTTATTTACGACTCGGGCCTGGGTTGTTAACTCGAGTGTGCGAGCGTACCTCTTGATCACAAAATTATAAATTTTTAAAATTTTTGAGCACTATAGAATATTATTTATAATTTGTAAGAGATTAATTACCACATTGAATATTATTTACAACATTGCTAATTTACTCTTGGAACTAGAAATCTCCTTTATTCTCATCATAAATTAACTTTGATTAACGACATGACTTAAGATCTAACATATCATAATTATCGAACTATCATTCAATTTTATATTAAATATTTAAACTTTGTACTCTGATTCTATGTCGTAAGATATAAAATACGCTTCAGCATCTGAACATTTCATGGGTTCTTTTAGAATGAAACGGGTTAAACTTAGGTAGACAACTATACTACATGAAATTATTTGATTATAACATTTTAATTTGATACGATTACTTGAGTTTGATTATCCATTACTCTGTCCTGCTCGTTCCACACTTTACACCTCACAACACAATTGATCTTACTCTGCTTTTATTCACACACTATCGCGATAACCATTCATCTCCACGCCCTCCGAAACTTTAACTTTCTCATACGGCCGCGCACATGATAAATAATACTGCTTCGCTCTTGATGCCGCGCACAGGATAAATAATACTGCTTCGCTCTTGATGCCGCGCAAGGGATAAATAATACTGCTTGACTTTTCTTCACTTCCTCCTAACTACTTACTTTACTTCTTCATGACGATAACTAACTGGTTTGTCTAATGACCGAATACTGATTGACTGAATGAATACATTACAGACTGTCTTAGATTGCTTAATGATTGTTTAAGACATAACTTCTAGCTCTCTCTAACAACTACCAAAAACTGCCACTAACAAACTTCCACAGACTGACTGCTTGCTAACTGGTAACTGACTGCCGATTCTCTCGATTCGCCTCTTAAGTTCCTTCACGAGTTACTTTTATAGTTTCACATAGATTTCCCATACTGCCGCTACTCTTAAGATTACCTTCATTGGGCAAAATTCAAACGTATTGCCGGTAAGTTTGAAATTATCCAATTAACACTCGAATAACTTCGCGCACAGAGGTGACGCTATCCCTGATTGGAGAACTCCTATAGACGCGCACTTCTTTCGGCCAGAACGTTACCTCATTAAAAAGATAAATTTGCTTTCTAAAACCACCCTCGTTATGACATATCACTCTTTGTATTTTGAAGGCCGAAAACACCCTCTTTCTAACGGTACTTCATATTTTTTGCTGTTTTGTGCAAACAAAGCGTTTTATATCTTTACGACTTAGAAAGTTGTACATACAATACAATTTTACACTTGCTCGGCGCCAACGTGTCGCCTCGCTAGTACACACCTCTTACTTATATAGGCTAACAAATACTTGGTACAATTCTCATCTGTATGTCTACTTACTAACATTACTAAAATTAATATTAATAATCTACATCAGAATATACTACTGATATAAATGTGTTTTACTACACAACTGGCTGTAACCGATAGTGTTACGTTACAAGTTTTATAAAATTTCCCTTAAAAGGCTTATTACCAGACTCAACTAAAGGCTGAATTACGGACGTTAAGTCACCAGGAACCACTGCCAAAACGGTTTTTGTTTCTTGAAGCCTTGTTTTTAATTGGTCCGTCAAATGCGCTTTGAAGCTGTCCAAAACTAACAAGTTATTTTTCTTTAAGAGAGCACCAGGCCTTCGGTTCCAAACTGTATCAATCCAGTCTAAAACAAGCTGTTCTTCCATCCATCCTTTCTCTTGGACGCGAACGATTACACCCCCTTGAAAATGTTTCTTTAGGCAAAGTATTTCCCTTTAGAACCACATATGGAGGTAACTTGTGTCCGTTGGCTGTAATCGATAGCATAACTGTGGACGTTTGTTTGACATGCCCTGTTGATCTGACTGGCACAGATCTCGCACCTCCTTCATCAACACTCACAGCTATTACACTCATATGCCAAAAGACAGGTCACTGATCCGCATCCCCAATTTGACACAAATCAAAATTGTTCGCATGCCTGGTTTGTACAATAAATCGATGAAACTCGATAATTTTATTTTCGTACTCTTAAGGTAACGTTGAGTGAGGGTAGTTCTTTCTTCGAATCGAAAGACCGTGTCTGCAAAGAAACCATACACACCAACCAAGACTGGCACGAAATTGTGTATTGTCTATTTCTAAACGTTGCGTGATTTTCCTAGTTCCAGTCTGTACCATTTCAGTAGTAGTGGCGAAAGCCCCACTCCCTTTTTCTTTTACAGACTCGACTAAATGCTTTTCTACGTCTGGAAACTTGACTTTTTACCACGAAATAATCGCCGTTCACGAGTAGTAACACTTAATTTTCCTTCTTGTTTTTTCCACTCCCGAACATTAGATTCCGCTTTATCAAATTTACGCGAGGAGGCGCGATTACCATTTTCTTTTACAAATTTTGTTACGGATAATTTAACTGAACCGTATAGGACGAACGAGATGTTCTTCAACTCATTATAAATATACACTCTGGCTCTTCACACACAATACCGCTCTGAAATACTATAGAAACAACAGACTAACGACGACAAACAGGTACAGTAACACAGAATGCTACAACAGAGTACCGTTATAAGCCTACGATGTGAACAGGTAACTGGTGGAGAAGGGATGAAAACTGCTAACAAAATTAGCGGTAAATTTCACTTTACTGTTACTAGATTGGAGCCTGCTAGTTTTTAGCGACGTTGCCAACTGTACCATCCGAGATCTGACCGCACACGTGTAAATTTTTAATTAAGCGTGAATAGTAGTATAATGCGTACCCTCATTTTTTGGAAGAAAATGCATATTTACACGAGAAAATACGGTATAAGGCGCGTTTTCGGATAGGTTAAGGAAAACAAGTTAGGAAATGAATATGAATTTAGAAATCACATAAATGGAGATCCACGAAAAGTCGTCATCTTCAGGGGTTGAAATATTCTCGAAAATTTAAAAAGAGTTTTTATTCAACTTTTCATTTCACTGCCCCTTTCCACGTTACTGCTTTCTTCTCCAAGCCAATCCTATACATTGAAATTTATGGGATTCACTCCAAGAAACAGCTTGAGGAATCTAAAGCAGTTCCAAATTTTGTTTCAGTGATTTGAAACATTCTTTTAGAGAAATCTTTGTTTATGCAGTATAAACCACTCACTTTTAAATGTACACCCATGCAATTCTTCATGGAATACACATATCAATTTTGATTTTGTTTACACATGAGTACTTACTATAATTTTTCATGTATATAACCTTTTAAATTTCTCAGTAACAAAGTAAATTTCTTGTTTAATATATCTTCTTTTCAGTTATCTAAAAATAGGTTTTCTGGGAAAGTGATCATACTAACTATTCCAAATCATCAACTCTCTGCTTTGTGTTAATATATATCTTGTTTTGAGGGTATACAAGAATATCTTTTGAATGTTAAGATTTTGTTTAGCGAACAGCAGCAAATACTGTCTACTCATTATGTCGAACTACTCAAAATTAAAATCAGGAGCTCTAATGGATTTATTTTGTACCACCTAATAGATTAAAAAAAATCTGATTGGAATCTAATCTAATGAGCAATAGTCAAATAACCACTATTTCTCCGAGTAGACCTAGTAGCCAGAAACGAAATATGACTATGACTATGACTTATAGTCTTCTAACTTTCCACTTAACTTATTTAACAACTTTTAAGTCTTTCTTCGCTTTTTTATACGTGGTAAAAATGCCCTTTTCTCGTGTAATACGCCTCACTATTTGATATGTTTACTAACTCAATTTTCTTTTTTTAAAGCTTCAAATTTTTCAGACTGACATAGTTCCTCTTTTTTTTAAATCTTTGCATTTTCTCAGCATTGTTTCCATGAACCTCCATTTTCAGACTCTTGTGGAGGTCATTTTCACTCAAAATAGCTCTAACGATGTTCCTTAATACTTTATTTTGAAAATTTCGTATAATATTAATAGAATGTTCAATCTCAAAGTTTAGTACTACATATCTCTAAGGGTTTTGAAAGAGAGGTTTTTTTTTATATTTAAGTAAAGAGATTTTCTCTTTTCTTTATGACATTGGCCTTCCATCTGTTTTGTATTAGATGGAATGCCAAAGTATCTGACTACATTATTATATTATTATTATTATATGGTATTAGGCCTACTTGGTTATTTAAGTTACTGGATTTCAAGATATCTACTAGTGAAAGTAAGTTACCATGAATATATTTTGATTTACTAAACAGATGACAACTGACAGCTGGATTACAAAAAATGTGAATGAGAACAGAGATCACGAATATAATCAAAATCCAAGTGAAGCGTCCAGAAGCTTTCAAAGTTTCAGTATTTCACATAGACATACAAGACAAATACAAAAACAGCTGTTTTCACTTTAAGAGTTAGCTATATTTAAAACACAATTTTCTGACGTCATCATCGTACTTCCATACTGTACAGGTTGAGGAAGTAAAACGTGTACACTATACATGTTATAGTGTAAAATTGTAAGATATAAGTTAAAAAGGACAAAATTATAAGACACTGTTGATGACTTTCATGCATTCTGACTTTGGCTTAAATCCTGTTTTAAATGATAACTTTTAATCTCGCAAGTAAGCTAAGAGGTCAATAGTTCAAAATAAATCACCTCTAATTTCACTGTTTTATGAGGCAGATTGAGTGGACCTAGTGCTGGCTACGATGAAAGGAAAAACGCTTTGGTATGTATTATAAATCCCTGAGCTTTTTGCTTGTTTGTATGATGTAAATGATAAATTTCTTTTATAAGCTATTTAAGTGGTTTATAAACAAGTTATTAATAGCTTCTCTTCTGATGTGACGAGGCTCCTCCACTGAGGAAACTTCTTTCATTTATTTGAGATCTATTGGCCAACACCCTTTAGGCTTCTACGTAGCATATCATCAGAAGGATTAGGTCGGACTGTTGCCAACTTTAGAATTTAACACACAACGTTTCGACCTCTAAACAATCTGTGGTCATCTTCAGATGTAAGTTAAATTAATACATTAAATATAAACTTGAGCCTACCCGAGACAAGTTCACATAATCTGTGTGGTTGTGCTTCCCCTTTCTATCCTGCAGACTTACAGGATAAGTAGCGGTTCTTTTTTTATGTAGTTTTCCTATACATGCGTTTAACATTGCAGGTGGTTATGGCCTTTCTTTTAAAGCTTACGCTTGTTAGTGAACGAATCTTGTGTAGGCTCAAGTTTGAACTTAATGCAAGGCTATTAATTTAACTTAAATCTGAAGATGACCACAGTTTGTTTAGCGGTCGAAACGTTGTGTGGTAAATTCTAAAGTTGGTAACAGTCCGACCTAATCATTCTGATAATGTTCACGTACCATCGAAAGTTAGGTTCTAGTAAGTTCTAGCATACTGTACTTGCACAAATAGAGGAGAGTATTGGCGTATGTTTCTCGGTTTTCATGGTGTTTGCTTCCTCTTTCATGGATAGTCTCTTGTACGGATGGTATAGAAAATCATGGTGTAATGTCGTTTGTAAAATAACAAGCCGCGTTAACTATCGCTTGGTCAATTTTTAGATCGTGCACGTTGAATAATGGCACTGCCGGAATTACTGTGACAAAATTACATCCATAACGTATGTGCAAATAGGTTTAATTTAGGTATCGTATAACATAATTTTGTTTTCTAATGATGTTTTCTATTCCAGTTTCATCACAGTAAGTAATAGTCTTTCATTCTAATATCAATTTGCTTAAGGTTTTTTACGTCCTTCAGTTAAGTTCTACATCAAGATGGATTCCAAAATACTTCACTCATATTATGCCCCTGTATTTCAGTATTATTTCTTTTTCATTATTATGCGGAAGAAAGTAGATTGCTGATTACCTAATCTATTTCAGGATAGTTCAGGTTCAGGTTAGGTTAGGTTAGGCTCAGGTCATTACTGGCTAAAGTCGGAGCCACCGTAGATGGCGGTATAGGCCCTTTCCCTTGCCACCAGGAAATTAACCACAGGCCCCCGCCTGCGGGACTCTACTTTAGTGACGGTAAAATAATCGTCATCATCCTCCCTGTAACATTACGTCCATGGTCTGTTAAACATTCTATGTGGTGTGTTGTACAGCTTACAACACACCACGTCCACAGAGTAATCAGTCTGTATAGATACAGTTTTCTGTTAGTTTAGGTATTTCTTAAAAGTTTATTTCTTATTGTAATGTCACGTCATGTGATCGTGCCCTTTGTAAAATTCTTATAACTTTCCTCAGTTTGCGTTAGTTTTTTAAACACGTAAGTGTTGATTTAGGTCGTTCTTAGTGTATTTCTCATCAGTATCCTATCACTAGTAAGGTCCCTAAACTGCACAACTCGATCACTTTTTGAACGAAGTACATTTATTATTAGATACGTTTCAATATTAGATACATTTTCAATTATCAGAAAAATTTTCGACTACATTTTTTATTTTCGACTATTAAAATAATATTTGTGAAGCAACTACTAACTTTATTATTATGAATACAATAAAAACAAAAGCTTCCAACTACTACACTGCTTTTTATAAGTTTTATTCCCCTGTCGAGGATACCTTTGACGAACTCCACGACTTGGGCTATACCATACGCTCGAGTTTTCCAGTGTACACACATGCCGGACACGTGTACCCGGTCCCCCCCGTCCGTCACCTGTTATAAAAGGAAAGGGCGAGGCAAGCGAAAACCTTCTCTCCCTAACTAGGCTCTTCGGGTTCCGCGTAAAAATGGAACGCAGCCGAGCTCCCGGTGCACTGCCTCAGTGCCACAGGTGTCACCTCTTCGGCCACCATACTGAAGCATGTAACAACGCCCCTGCTTGCGTGAGGTGTTCTCTTCATGAGCTCACCAAACATTGTGTCCCCCCCCCCGCCAATCAAGCGGTACATCAATTGCGGGGGCAATCACCCCACCAATTACCGGTTCTGATCGCTTTACACGCAGGCAAAAGATCCCTGCCCCCACCGAGGCAACGGAGCGTTGGTTGACGACCTGTAAGTGAGCAGACTGACCTCATGCTATAGCTGCCGTGACTGCCGGCTCAACGTCTGAAGTTATTAAGAGGTCCAGGCATCTACACCTCAGGCTCGAATTCAAGTCACAGCCCACTCGAAGGCGAAAAAGCGCCATAGCTCCGCGATATCTGAAGAGACGTCCCAGCCAGCCGCTATCATCTCGGTTGTGGAGCCTGAGGAACCTAAACTCTTCAGTCTTACAGCAGACCCTACCCCTGCACCGCATGCAGCCTCGCAACCATTGCCACCACTGTGATATCTGAAAGCCGCAGGCAAAGGTTCAAAGGTTAACAAGTCCCATGGCGATCAATCCGGAGCTTCTGCCACCCAGTCTAGAAATCCTGTGCGCCGCGAAGAAGGAAAGTCCGCCCCGGCTTCTAATGCCTCCGCTAAAAGCGCTACCTCTGGCCACAAACTCATGACTTCCACCAAACCGTCGTTTGCTAAGCCTTTGAGCTCTTATGCGTAGACAATTTCTGGGCTCCGCCTGGCACTCCGTCTGTGAGGATGCAAAAGTTGTCCATGTTTTCCTTGCGGCATACGACCTCCGCAAAGGCACCTTCAGGTCCATCAGATTCCGCTTGGAGACTGCCGATGTAGCCGAGAGATTCATGCTCTTGGTGGAAGCCTTCACTTGCATAAGCTGTCTATGAGTCGGGTACTCAAACATGTCAAACGTGACCTGAAATTGACGACGTTGTGTGGCGTGTACGGTGAGCCTTGCTCTTGTGGGGAGGTGTAAGTCGGCACCACGAAGCGCAGCGAACGTACCCGCACTGGTGAATGCAGCCGCTGGTGTCATCTGAGGCAGCCGGAGAAGTCTCACTAACTCACTAATGCACTCACCAACGTTGATCTTAGCGTTATCTTCGAGGAGACTAAGATCTTGTCTCGGTGAGTAGTTGCTATCCTCGGCTGCATATTGAGTCCGTTGAAATCTTCAAGCATGGTTCTGTTGCAATGAATCGGAATGACTCTGACTCTGGGCTGTGTAGTTGTGCGTCACAGTGACGTTCCACTCGAAAAGTTCCGAGCTACCTTCTGGAGCTCCTGCCTAATGGCCCTGCCCAAGTAGAGCGATCTCTTTACAGATCTTACATCGGCTGTTCTACTAGCCTACACTTACGCAGTATTCACACAATTTCTACGAATCACCTGGACGTATACGGTACGGCCCAGCTCGGTTAAAAGAGGGACATCCCTCGGTTAAAAGAGTACCTTGCCGCACGTGCATAAAATTTGCCTGCAAGACGCCTGATAGTGTCATCCAAGGAGGGACACCAAGTGAGTTCCTCAAGAGCCGTAAAGGAAATCGACGGGGGACTTTGGCCACTAGCCGAAGACACCTGTCGAGGATGCTTTTTATGCATTGCACCAAGGTATCCCCAGACCGGGGCAACGTAATTAACGACCGGCAGTAGATACGCGCCGACGATCATTTTGGCTAATTTCCTTATCGTAGCTGGGCTGACCAGGAGTGAAACAGTAGGCCCAGACGAACGGACTCTCACTTTTAAACTGTCCGACCGTGGGTACGCCATGTGAACCAACGATCTAGGTTTACACACCAAGGTACTTCACTTCGTTGGACCAGCGCAAATACGTTCTGCCGATACGAAGTTGTCTCCGCGGATCTTTCCGGTGCTTAGAGAATAAGACGGTTATACTCTTGGTTGCGTTTAAAGCCACCTTACAGCTATCAGTCCAGTGCCTAAGGAACAGAGCTAGCGATGTAGTCGTAGAACAGCCTGTTATGCGTGACGATCGGCGGAAAACACAGCCGTGTCGTCAGCTCTGGAAGGCAGCTGACTCCGAATAGGCTATCTGGACTCCAGGCTGTCTTGGTAAGTCGTTGACGTAGATTGAGAACAGGAGGGAGATGTAAGCATTTTTTTGAGTGACACCGGCAGTGATTCGTCTCTCGGAAGAGACAGAATCGTCTACTCTCTCGCAGAAGGCCCTTTCCGTCAGAAAGCTAGCAATCAGATGAAGGTAGCAGTCTAGGAGCTGGACTTATCGGAGTTTGTATAAAAGCCCATCATGCAATTACACTGTCAAAGGCTTTCTCTACATCTAAGAAACAGCTAACGGTTAGTTCGTTCAGACACCCGGCGTCCGTGATGTATTCCACCAGTCTCATCAACTGATGAATGGTGGAATGCCCCACATGGTAGCCGAATTACTCGGGGACCAGATCGTCAAAGCTTCTTAAATGGTCCCGTACACGACGCTCTACGAGATGCTTGAGCACCTTTGACGTAGCGGATGGAAAACTGATGGGCCGGAGGTTGTCGGCCCGGGAAGCTTCCTTTCCCTGCATCGAGATCATTATGACGATTGCTTTTGCCATTTCTTGGGAAAGTAGGCCAGTCTCAGACACGTACTGAACGAATCAACCACGAACTCGATTCCAGGCTTTGGAAGAAGACGAAAAGCGGTGTCCGAAACATCGTCCGGGCATGGAGCTTTTCTTGGCTGAAGTTCAGCGAGCCTATCTGTGACCTCTCTAAAAGAGATGAGTTCAAGCTCCATAGTGATCGGAAGAGACAGAATTCTTCCACATCTTCCCATCTCAACTTGTTCGTTGATGTCCCAGTCCATGGGCGATTTGGGAACGAACTGTCGCTCGAAACACAAGCCCAAGTAACAAACCTCCTCCTCTGAATTTGGCCGGGGGTTGTCCGAACGGTCCAACGATGGCGGGGAGAGGAGGTCGTCGCCTCCGTCCCGTCGTCGCGCTAGGTACACACACCTATACGAGGTATACCTCGAGGTATTCTATACGAGTGACTTTGCGGGTCCACATCCCCTTGGAAAATCAAACCACGTGCGGGCTGCGAGTTTTCTTATCACAGATCAGTCTACTCGCCGCTCTCCAAACAGAGGCGTGATCACTTCAAGAGACTTATGATATGAGTCCCACTGATTAGAGTTTACGTCCTGCAGAAGCTGCTGGACGTAAATAGACTGGGCCTGAAATCGTCGTTTGATGGCTGGGCCTCTGGTTCTTTTTTGGCATCTGCGGCGGTGAGGCCAGATGGCGTGGAGAGCTTCCGGTCGTAGGGTCGATTTCCGACGATTCACCTCGAGAGCGTATTGTGTGTCGATTCATGACACCTTGGACCAACTCCTGAAGAAGGGTGGTTCGGAGATCCAGATATCACGAGGTCCGCTGGGAGAGAAGGTAACCGCCGAGAGAGCTAGTCGTGATAGTCAGTTTACCCTCCTAACAATACTAGCGGGAGGTCGGAGTGAAGTCGATATCTCTCGTACAGTTATAAAAAGGGGGCTGTGATCCGGACTAGAGGTCCGACACAGACGAGATCTGGATGTGATGGGTCATGCTCTTGGCAATGACAATGTCAAAAACGTCCGCTCGCTGACCGGAAAAGGGGAAGTGGGTGTGATCTTCTGAGCCGATAACTTAAAGAGCCGGGTCGTCACAGACGAACCGGTATAGAGATTTTCCATAGGCGTTGGCGATCCGGCTCTTCCAAGAGCTATGTTGGGCCTCATAGTCACCGGCTACTGTGGTAGAGAGGGGGTGGTTGAGGAGATGGTCCAACTCTTCGGGAGACGGCGTCGTCCTCATGCCAGGCCAGAGATAAACCGAAACAAGGAGCAATTCTGATCCGTCTGCTTCCACCGCCACCGCGCAACCTTCAAAGACAGAAGTGTCTAAACAGTCGTGTCACGACCAGACTGGATGCTGCTTACAAGATTTTCTGCCCAGGCAGTCAGAGAGTCAACCTGAGCCCGGGAGGATTTCCGAGATTCCGGCAGACATGTCCGACTGGTGTTGGCCGGGGACGCTGATTGCGCAGGGCTGGCGGACTGAGTAGTGGTCTGCTCGCGTGATGTTTTTTGAGGAAGACTGGAAGCGGGGAGTACCAGCTGAGGTTCGGCAAGCAAGGCCTGATAAGCTTGTTGGCCGGATAGTTTCCGGCGGCAACGAGTGCGTGCTTTGTTGCTCTTTTGAGCGGAAGGTCTGGCTGAACTAGCGGCCACAAACGCGTATGGAGGACCGGAGCGCTCCTGCGGGCACTGTGGCGGCGCATGCGGGCGGGACTGAAGTACCGGTGGCGACCGGAACCTGTGAAGATGCGCCGGAAAAATTTCTTCAGCTCTTTAACAATAGTGATTCCCGCTTCGAAAAACCTTCATTAAACTTCAGTAAATAAAAGAAGCAGCTTTATGAGGCTTTAATGCAAAGACGTTTTAAAAAATTTCTAGTTTATTTACCACAGAAATACAGACGAAAAAAAAATCCTTTCCTTAAATAAGACATTGCTTTAGCAGAAGCACAGTTTCTACGAAAAATACAAACAGAATCCAAAAGGCATTATATAGTATAACGTACCCCTCGCGTACGTGTTTAAAAGCCACACATTGATTGCGTCAATTTATAACCTACCGAGTGCATACCTCGTAGTTGATTATCTTTTATTTTGTTTAACAATTATCTGGTTATTAAATAATTTTAAATGTTATTTGATTTATTGAATTTGAATTTGTATTTTTTCTGTTTAATTAATTATTTCAATCTCAGTTAATTGAATGTTGTTCACTTCGGAATCCTCTTGAAGTTCCGTAGCACTTCAGTAGACCTAAATTGTCTTTGTAGAGTAAAGTGTTGTTTTGACAATATTATAAAGTAATTATAACTCTCACGTACCTTTGGTGTAGCACTGGTAGTTTAGGTCTGTCTGTACTGGTTGTTCAGGTGGTCTCAGTACGTTATAAAACTGTTAAGTTGTCAAAACAGTATAACTGCACTGTTTGTTAGTAAGTGAGCTAAATTTATGTTACTTGGGCGCCATATGGAATCTCTGGTTCTTATTCCATAAAATAATTTATTCAAAGAATAAAATAAATAAATTTAATTGATGTTAAATTATTTCTTTGATTGAATGATTAAAATAATTTAATTAATTAATTTTCTTCTGTCTTGTTTATGTATTTAAACGGTTGGCGCTTCACACGTCCAAGCCGCCAACTTAACTGTTTGAGTGCCTTGAAATTACTGCTCTTTTAAATAAGAAAAATAACTAATAATTGCTTCAATAATTTCTTACAACGTTTGTTAATTAATAATTTACTGGTTTATTGCTCACAGCGTGCTTACTTTAACTCTATACATTCAATTTAACAATGATTTATGGATTACAATATACCTGGCTTAATTCTCTCCTAACCCAGAAGGTTGGCAGTGATGACTCTAATTATCGGTTTGTTTATTTACAAATTTTTGATACCTCAAGGGTGAATCCTTTAGAACTACAGATTAAAATAACTATGCCTTGAGTTACGATGCTTTACATATGTTTAATTTCATAGGTTGGACACATTTAAAATTTTAGATTGATTAACGACATGTTCGTCTGACTGCTTCAAGTTTTGAGGTTAACTATGGTTAGCCTAGATCGTTAATTATTATATTGGAATCGTATAATTCCTCTTGAAAAACGTATAGACAATGCTTATTTCTTATAGTATTAATGTTTCGCGTTATTACATAAGTGTATTATTTCTTACACGAGTAACATAATATTCATACACTGTATTTATATAGGAGCGGTCGTGGCGTAGTGGCTAGCGTGTGACGCTGCTACGCTGTCGGCGCGGGTTCAATTCCCGCCAGGGGCCATCTGATTTAGATACGACCGTTCCCCCTCGCTAGGTAATGGCAACCCAGCGAGTGGTATCCTGCCTAGTATAAACCATCCCCCCCCCAAAAAAAATGCCGTTCGGATCCGGCGTTAAACTGTAGGTCCTATATACCTGTGAGAGACTCAGTACCACACGCACCACGGGTATATGCGGGGAGGGTACTAAGCAGTCGAAGGACTGAAGGACTACGAACTGACTGTATTTATATATGGCACTGTACTCCCTGTTTGATAATCGCTTTGGATTATGTTTTAATTCACTTTACGATCTTATACACTGATCTTACACTTCACTTTTTCGCGAATGAACGATTATAACTTCTTGAGGTTAAATTTTCGATTAGGTAATTCACCTAACCTCGTTCTTTTGTTTCGCACAACTAGTTAAGGGAACACTGCTTGTCGTGATGCACTTTAATAAGTATGTAACTTCTTCACTGCTGTGGTTTCATAATATTTGATGAAAATTTGGATCTGGAGTCCTGTAGTATCTGCCGGAATGGAATTCGAAAAAATGCCTTTTTGTTCACTCGTACATCTGTATATATAGCAGTGGCGGCTGGTGGTTGAAAATTTTGGGGGTTGCAGTTGTGGGTTGGATGGTATTAAATTGTTTAAATAGAAAATGCAAAAATATCACTAAGTTTATATGACTGAATGATAAAGTTAGTGTTGTTTTATTTAATTCAAAATTATGACATATATGATAACATTTTCTGTGTAACAGCATCCAAAAAATGTATTGAAATTATTTTGAAATTAGTTAACGTAATAACAGGCCTATTTATTTTAGTATTAATTCACTTTAGATAAACTATTTTACTGTGTAGACATAATTAATATTGAAAAATATAGTTATACTTGGGAATAATTTTGTCACTTACCCTTATTTGAAAAGAAAATCCATCCGCCTTTCCTTCAGACTGGCAAATTTTTCAATCACCTTCTGATTGAAATCAGGAATTTCCATGATCAGGTCCCTTTCTATTGAGAGCATGGCCAATGCAGACAACCTCTCTTGTGACATGGTGTTCCTTAGAAATGTCTTTATTCTTTTAAGCGTCGAAAAACATCTTTCTGCTTCAGAAGAGGTCATTGGTATTATACATATACATATATATACAGCTTCACTAAAAGTTTCTTCTAACTTATTGTCTTTGAAAAAAGAGTACAAACTAACAGCCCCTGACAGTCTTCTAAAATCCGTTGCACTATAGATTGTTGCAAGTTCCGTACAGAGTTTTTTAAAATTGAGAAAATTGTAAGCGTTGCATACAGTTTTTACAGTGTCTTCTGGAAATTTAGAATCATAATCTGGAAACTTTTCTGACATGAACAAAAATGCTCCTACGAGATGGCTCGTGAATCTAAACCGTTCCTTTATTTGGCATATAATCACATCACATACTTTATTCGCCTGTCTCTTCCACTCAGTTTTGTCAATCTACCTTTTCTTTGGAGGTGAACTTTGTGATGACTGTTGTGGCTCTCCAGTGTCTGTGTCAATATTATTTCTGATTTTCAACACATTTTCTTCAAAACTTGTAAGAGACCGTTTTATAACAGTGAGATCAATATCTACTTTCTGGAGCTGATAAAGAGTATGTCAGTAAGTGGCATAATTTTTCTAAAAAATGAGAGCCAAAAAATAAAGTTTTGACTTACTAAAACTTTTAAGTGGCCAGAAGCCTGTGAAAGAGTACTGTCATTTTTTATGTGATCAGAATCTAATATTGTTTTCATGCACTGTATTAGCTCCTGCCTGTGATCATAAATTGTTGTGACACTTCTCGATTGAAAGTTCCATCTGGTAGGTACAGATCTGGGTAACCGCTTTTTTACTACTGCATCTAGTATTGATGTTCTTTACGGACTAACTGAGAAAAAAGCGCAAAGACCTTGAACATTGGCAAAGAAAACTCGAACTTCCCTGTTTATTGATGCAGCTTTCATCACAACTAAATTCAGCTGATGTGCATGACAATGAACATATTGGGCATCGGCATAACAATTTTTTACAATTGCATGTACACTACTAGAAGTTCCAGCCATTACAGATGCTCCATCATATGTCTGTGCAATGAGCTTTTGGGGAGTTTCATTTATTTTGTGGTGTTTTAACTCATCAAGAATAGATGATGCTAAAGCCCTGGCATCATGACGAGAAGGGTTAAGAAATGTCCAGAATCTTTCTACAGGTCTGTTTTTTGCTATGTACCTATAGATAACAGCTACTTGGTATAAATTAGACACATCGCTGGCTTCATCAGCAATAACAGCTAAAAAATTTGCTTGTTTAATTTCATCTGAAATTCTTTCGTGACAGACTTCTAGCATTATTTGTAGTAATTCGTTTTGAATGGTTTTAGAAGTACCCCTAAATACTGTTGAAGTTTCAAGATGGTTTTTAAAACTGTATCTAGCTCTGCGCTAAAATCTATTAACCCTCTAAAAATTCACGGATTATTTGATTCTTTAGACTCATCGTGGCCTCTTAAAACTAGTTCAAACACACCACAGAAACGAATACAGTTGATAATAATACTTAGCACATATCTATTCTGCTTAACTTGTTCATTGTGAGCTACAATATTTCTCCTATAAGTTGTATCTAGTTTTAAAGTCACTGTATTGGTATCCGCGTCACAATTATTATAATTAAACTATAAAGTTTTACCTTAATCCGTCTATGTGATCGCTTAACTTTTCTTCTTTTCTTCTAACGCGTTTCGGATTGTTAATCCATCATCAGAGGTTAAAATAATTCGTCGGTTAAGACTTCGTTAAACATTAAAAGTTGCGTAAAAGACATTTAAAAATTACACTAAAAGAACATTTAAAAATATAGTCCACAAACACAGCGACGTAGCGGATGCGAGTGCGCACTCAATGTTTCGGATGGATTAACAATCCGAAACGCGTTAGAAGAAAAGAAGAAAAGTTAAGCGATCACATAGACGGATTAAGGTAAAACTTTATAGTTTAATTGTATCTAGTTGTTCTGCTATGTTAGTTGTTCCTAACAATGCTAACTGTAAACTATTTTTTATGTGGGTACCAGAAGCCTCATGGTTTTTAGTTCTGTCATTAAAATGGTTTAAGTCTTTAAATCCAGTCTTAGTCCAAGTCTCCTCCCCTCCAAACAATATACAAGGAAAGCAAAATAATAAAATTTTAGTGTCACACCCACATAACCAAGAATATTTATTGTATCTGTTTTAAATTTACGATTAAAAATTCTATTACCTGACTTTACAGTTTGATTAAAACTTGAAAGATCTGGTGTAGGTCTACCTATTCTCTTAATTTCAATTTTTTCCTCAATTGGACGTAAACTGAACGGTGTTTTCGTTAAGTTTTCGACAGAATTCATTGCGTCCTACGAGTTATATATAACGAATATCTTACACTATGACGCCTTAATCCTTTAATATGCACTATTATTTATATTTAACAATGAATTGTACTAACACTTAACTAACACTAACAATAAACTTCACAAAAAATTCGACCGACACTAATGAACTGAACTAGGAAAACAACATAACCATACAAATTCGAGCTGTCGCACCACGTGTTATTTACCAACAAACTGGTGGCGCCGTGACTGACAAGCGGAGTTTGCAGTCCCTAATCACACCAGGCGAAGCTATAGCGATGTAATAGGAACATCCTAGTGTAGCCAGCCAGAACACAGCTACATTGTGTTTCTCCATATACCAAGCGCGTCACAGCTGGTGTACGCACCCGTAGTACACCGCGGCGACAGCGTGTACGGTTTTCATTAAGTGCTCTGCACTTTTCAATCAACAAATGATTAATTACGATTATTTAGTTTGAAAACACTTATTAGTTATTGTTTTTTTCATAATTTTATAATTTAAAATACAGTTTATGGGGGATTTACAGGATTAAAAATACAATTAAATTTACAGGATTTAATGGGGGTTGTGCAACCGTGCAACCAAAGCACGGGCCGCCACTGATATATAGTCCGCTGAAAACTCCGCTAGGCAGCGACAATTAATTTCTCAAGAATGTCCTGATTGGTTAAAAATGACGTCATGATGCGGTCATTCTATTTTTAGCTCTTACATAATTGTTTTAAGCGTGGGTTTATTATTGTTGTTGGTATTCTTCTGTACTCTTCCAAAATTCACAAAATTTATCATATTTATGTTAGTTTTTCAGTTAGACTAATTACAAATTTGGTTCTATTACTAGGATCGTATTGCTGGTTCCTTTCTGGTTAGTTTGATATGAATAGCGGCCAGTTTGGATACATTTTACTTCCATGTTCCTTAAGGAAATGGAAGTATGGTGATGGCAAAAAAAATCGTGTTCGAGATTATTGCAGATTCTGATTGTACTACGCTCAAAACATGAAAAAAAGGCGTTTTTCGAATAGTGTCAGTGTGTCTATCTGTGTGTCCGTCTGTAGATTTTTTTCTATGCAAACGATAACAGCCGCTAATTGAAACAGAATCAAATAATTTTTTGCATACAGTCCTGATTTGCAGAGTACTCAATACCTATTGTTTTTGGTGAAGATCGGTTAAGGGAAAAGGGTAGTTTACCTGCAACATTTTTTTTTTAATCAAGGGTAATTTGTTTTTATGGCAAACAATAACAGCCGCAAATTCAAACACAATCAAATAATATTTTGTATACAGCTCTGAATTGTAGAGTTCTCAAGACCTATTGATTTTGGTAAAGATCGGTTAAGGTAAAGGGGTAGTTTACCACCAACGTTTTATGTTTTAACAAGGGTATTTTCTATGGCAAACGATAAGAGCCGCAAATTCAAGCAGAATCAAATAATTTTTTCATACAGCCCTGATTTGTAGAGTACTCAAGACTTATTGTTTTTGTTGAAGATCGGTTAAGGGAAAGGGGTAGTTGACCAGCCACGTTATTTGTTTTAACAAGGGTATTTTATATGGCAAACGATAACAGCCGCAAATTCAAACATAATCAAATAATATTTTGCATACAGCCCTGAATTGTAGAGTTCTCAAGACTTGTTAGTTTTGGTAAAGATCGGTTAAGGGAATAGGGTAGTTTACCTGCAACATTTTATGTTCTAACAAAGGTATTTTCTATGGCAAACGATAACAGCCACAAATTCAAACAGAATCAAATGATTATTTGCATACAACTCTAAATTGTAGAGTTATCAAGGTCTGTTGATTTTGTTGAAGATCGGTTAAGGGAAAGGGGTAGTTTACCAGCAACATTTTATGTCTTAACAAGGGTATTTTCTATGGTAAACGATAACAGCCGCAAATTCAAACAGAATCAAATAATGTTTTGCATACAGCCCTGATTTGTAGAGTACTCAAGACCTCTTGTTTTGGTGAAGATCGGTTAAGGGAAAGGGGTAGTTTACCTGCAACGGTTTTTTATCAAGGGTGATTTTTTTCTATAGCAAACGATAACAGCCGCAAATTCAAACAGAATCAAATGATGTTTTGCATACAGCCCTGTATTGTAGAGTTCTCAATAACTGTTGGTGTTGGTGAAGATCGGTTAAGGGAAAGGGGTAGTTTACCTGCAACATTTTATGTTTTAACAAGGGTTATTTTTTATATGACGAACGATAACTGCCGTAAATTCAAACAGAATCAACTACGTTTTTCCATACCTTTTTGAACTAAAGAGAACTCAAGATCTGTTGATTTTGTTGAAGATCGGTTAAGGGAAAGGGGTAGTTTATCACCAAAGTTTTATGTTTGAAAAGGGTAATTTTTTATGACGAACGATAACTGCCAAAAATTCATAGAGAATCAAATAATTTTTTGCACACTTGCCTGAGCTGTACGGAACTCAAGGTTTGTTGATTTGGGTGAAGATCGGTTAAGGGAAACGGGTAGTTTACCAGCAACATTTTAAGTTGTAACAAGAGAAATGTTTCTATGACGAACGATAACTGCCGCACATTCAAACAGAATCAAATATTTTTTTGCATGCATCCCTGAATTGTAGAGGACTGAATGTGTATTGATTTTGGAGAAGATCGGTTAAGAGAAAGGGGTAGTTTAGCTGAAACATTTTATGATTTAACAAGAGTAAAGTACTTAATTTTTATAAATAAAATATCCTGACAAGAAGCTCATAATAATCCACTGTAGAAACGTAGATGAAATATCTATAAATGAAGAGGTTAGGTGAACGGGGTGGGGGTAATTTTCTATTATTAAAAATTATAGTTGAAGTTGGAGGGGAGAATTTTTTATATGTGTACTACGTTATCGGCAACAAAGAAGTAGTTTTTTGTTAAAATTGCTTCCCGGGCTGTTTAGTCGTAGTCCATCTAATGTTTTTTGTAAAACCAGACTTTTCGGCAGTGCCATCGACTGCCATCATCAGTGAAAAATCGAGTGCGAAAACGTGAGGTGGTATACGTTAGTGACCACAGTACAGTGGTTAATGCTGAAGCAATAAGTAGAAAGACGTAGTTTCTATGGAAATATTTCATTTCGAATATGATTTTAAATATAAATCTTAGAACATGGAAGTCATGTATGGTTCTCCATACCGATATTTACTTCCATGTTCCTTAAGGAAATGGAAGTATGGTGATGGCAAAAAAAATCGTGTTCGAGATTATTGCAGATTCTGGTTGTACTACATTCAAAACATGAAAAAAGTCTTTTTTCGAATAGTGTCTGTGTGTCTATAGATTTTTTTTTTTTGGCAAACGATAACAGCCGCAAATTTAAACAGAATCAAATAATTTTTTGCATACAGCCCCGATTTGTAGAGTACTCACGACCTTTTGTTTTTGGTGAAGATCGGTTGAGGGAAAGGGGTAGTTTACCAGTAACCTTTTTTTATCAAGGGTAATTTTTTTTTCTATGGCAAACGATAACAGCCGCAAATTCAAACAGAATCAAATAATGTTTTGCATACAGCCCTAAATTATAGAGTTCTCAAGACCTGCTGTTTTTGGTGAAGATCGGTTAAGGGAAAGGGGTAGTTTACCAGCAACGTTTTATGTTTTAAAAAGGGTAATTTTTTCTATGACGAACGATAACTGCCGCATATTCAAACAGAATCAAATAATTTTTTGCGTACTTCCCTGAATTGTAGAGGTCTCAAGGCCTTTTGATTTTGGTGAAGATAGGTTAAGGGGAAGGGGTAGTTCACCAGCAACCTTTTACGTTTTAACAACAGTAAAGTACTTGAAAATTCATTTAAACTTTTTCAAACAATGGTAATTGTTAAAAATAAAACAATTTTGTTGCCAGGCAATAAAATTATAATTTTTTCATTTTAATGTAAATCATGTAGGCCTATGAGAGAAAATATATCGTTCGTGGCAGGCAAGCATATCTCAATTATGTAATGTTTACGTTTCCATTTTATTATTATGATTACTGCAATAAAAAGGCAGGGAACACACACACACACACACACACACACACACACACACACACACACACACACACACACACACACACACACACACACACACACACACACACACACACAATTTGCGTTATTTCTGGCCTCACTCATGTTTATTTTCTTACATTTGCACGCTTTTTAAATGGAAAGTGCCGAAACCCACACCAACATAACGCGTGCAAGCCGAAAAAGTGTCCAGCGTGGATAGCGATTTGCTTCCTGTGGATCGCTGGGCAGTGTAACTGCACGTGTTTACAGAGGAACGATTCATAGACACACTTTTCGTCTTTAGGGAATGAACCGTCTGCATGATGCTGAGGGTCCATGAGTGACTTCGGAGCGCTCCTTCTTTTTCGCGTGTTTGTTCTGTGAAACGTACACTGTAGATTCGCAGCTTTACTCTAAGCAACGCTCAATAGGAAATGTTGAAAATTTTTGTCCACGGTGTACCCTCATACACACTAAACCTGCTCTGATGTTTTAATTACGGACATCATAATATTAAAACTTTGGAAACTTGAGCACTACTTAATGGAGATCAAACATTAACTTATACAAACCATTAATTTTATGCATATTTTTTATATATATGTGTACAACGTTATCGGCAACAAAGAAGTAGTTTTTGTTAAAATTCCTTCCCGGGATGTTTGGCCGTAGTCCAATGTTTTCTACAAAACCAGACGTTTCGGCAATGCCATCGACTTCCATCATCAGTGAAAATCGAGTGCGATAACGTGAGGTGGTATACGTTAGTGACCACAGTACTGTGGTTAAGGCTGAAGCAGTAAGTAGAAAGAAGTAGTTTCTATGGTAATATTTCATTTCGAAAATGATTTTAAATATAAATCTTAGAACATGGAAGTCATGTATGGTTCTCCATATCGATATTTTCATTAATAAACTCTATCTTAATGATAGCCTATCTTAAATATTGTGTTAGTTCAAATGTCTTCTGCTACACTTTGCAGATTCTATTTATGTATTTTTTAACATTTATAAACCATCATTTTTCTCTATTTTGAACACAATTATCTTACTGAAATTAACATATTATTATCTAAATTTGCTGTATCCAGCTGAACATTAACAATCCTTATAACATATTTGTTTATTATTATTTAATGGCTTCCTTACTTCAATATTAATGATTCAAAATTATTCTTACTTCCTACACTTGTTATACTTGACATTGTTTGGTGACTTACGCCTTTTACATAATTGTTATATCTCTATTTTCCTATACTCAGTATGGTCTCTTTATTACACATAATTATTATTCTCACAATTTGTTTTGTCATCATTTGTTTGTCAATCTATTATTTCAAGTTTAGAATTACTCTACTTCCTTCAGTTTGGACTCCACATAAGTTGTTGGGAGTCATTATTTTGAGCTTTTATTATATTATTTATTCATTGAGTCATCTTAACTCATCTTATGCCATTCTCTTAGTCTACACAATTCATAATAAGGTTTTGTTCACCTTAACTGATAATACATCTTTCTACAAAATTTACCATCTTATAACATTTTTAAATACATATAGTTTTTACATTGTTGATTACATTGAGATAATTTATTATTAGAACGTATACAATTTGTTCTTTCATCAATTATTCTATCATCATTATTCATTATGCCTTAGCATATGTTTCTTTCAAGGTTGATCTAACATTGTGATTATACTTTTAATCTTATTTTAATGGTTCATTTATTATAATTCATCTATAATTCATGATTACCTATAATATATTTCCTTTTGTTTGTTATGCAAATTATTACTCTTCAATTACTCAGCTAATGTGCTGTTTATACTACTTTAATACATGTTGTAAATATCAGTTCTTTCACCTTTAATTCTATTTATATGGTGTTTGACTTTGTTTAATGGTTTCTTATGCTCACTTAACTCATCTATTTGGGAACTAGTCTTTGTCAATGTCTCAGTCAAATCGTCTGGTTATGTTGTATAGTCATTGAATGCTGATAGTAGATTTACTACTAGTTATCATCACTTCTGGTTACTTAGTTAGGTGATTTTTATGGGACAGTTTGTACTGTTACAATAGTTAGCCCAATCATTCTAAGAGATGTATAAAGGCAAAACAGCGGTACAAACGTTGGCGCCGTTTAGTAAAGGCGGGCGGTTTATAATTTACCATGCTGACGAATGAAAAGATTGTCATGCTGAATGGGAATTTCTATTTCCATTTAGGCATTCACCACATTTTGCCACACTGTCATGGAAAGTGACATGAATCAAATAGCGGTTTTCATAACAGTCATTAACATCATTCTATGAATCGATCTAGTTATTGCTGTCGATAATTACTGTAGAAGCGCGTCTCACTGTTTACTTAGGCCTACCTTAAACCAAAAATGTTTCTATTATGTCGTGCCAAAAACATAAAATTTAGGCCCCGTTAACATTAACAACTTACTCAGCACTGTGTTAACGAAACTAGAGTTGAACGCTTACTTAACGTTCAAGAATTTGGTTAAAAACTGATAAAAGGCACGATAATGAAAATTTAGCTTTCAGAAATTGGGTCATGAGTTCATGAGGTAGTAAGATTTTTCGGGTTTAGGACAAAGTAGCTGTTAGGTTGTGTGTGTGTGTGTGTGTGTGTGTGTGTGTGTGTGAGAGAGAGAGAGAGAGAGAGAGAGAGAGAGAGCGAGGGGGGAGAGAGAGAGAGGTCAAATAGTGGGGTGAGTGACTGGCTTTCTTGTGAGGATTTAAAGGGCAGAGTCAGTGTTTGTATAGAACTGCAAGTGAACTGATATATGTGTGCTAATTTACAATGCGCAATTGTAACAGAAAATAAACCAAAATTTTAGATCAGTTTTTCTTTTTATTGGTTTTTTTGTGTACACAGTCCACTACTTAAAACATCACATAACATTATTTGGTCCTCACGGGCGGATTCTGTGAATTCAGTGCAAAAGTGGTGTTCACATAACGTACATGGTGTCTTAATTACAGTGATAATTAAAAAAAAAGAGTGACGACAACACAGTGTGTGACAACAGTGCTAAATCTCATGAATAAAAATGTAAAGAGAAAATTGGAAAGCATTGGTGTTTCAACAGTAACAATTAGTGATAATACAATACATAGAAAAAGTGTTCCTAACAAAGGAAGTCTACAATTTATGCATGTATCTGAGTGATCTTCAATTCACGTCAACGCAGGCAGCAGCTGGTGTTCATCAAAGTGCAGTTAAGTGACCCATTCGTTCCTTATTACCAGCCCTTCTTATCAACAAAATTAATTTACTATCTTTATACTGCTTCCTTATCTCTCTCCTACTGAGATCCGTGCATTCAATATTACTCTGTGTACTTCTATAGCATTGTTTGTTTTATTAATTACTGGTCAGAGAGTAAAATAACAATGTCTGACGTTAAACAATTAATTAAAGAACGTGCTATAATAAAGGCACGATTAACAAGATTTAAGAATTATTTTAATACCGTGAAATGTGCAAATGATTTACCTCAACTAAAATTAAGATTCGCAAGGTTTGAAGTGTGTTGTACAGAATTTGATGGAGTACAGTCACAAATAGAATTAGTGGATGAGTCTGAGGAGTGTGTGAGTAAAAGAGTCAGTTTTGAGGATGCTTATTTCAGTCTTGTAGTAGCTGTAGAGTCATTTATGAAACTTAATGAGGAAAAATTAACCAAGAATCAGACAGCACAACCAAAGGTATTTATACAGTTACCTGTGATTACGCTTCCTACATTTAGTGGGAGTTACGATGAATGGCTGTCCTTCAGTGACATATTTAAATCAATAATAGACAAAAATGAATCCCTTACAAATGTACAGAAATTTCATGACTTAAAATAAGTGCTAAAGGTGAAGCTGCATTTGTTGTTCAGTCTTTAGAAAGTACAGATAGTAGTTATCAAATTGCATGGCAGTTATTAGAAAGTACGTATGAAAACAAGAAATATTTAGTGAATAAACATGCGAAAGCATTGGTTAACCTTGGTAAGGTACAGACCGAATCACCCACAGCTCTAAGACAATTATATCTACTCGATAATACACAGAAACATTTACGCCCACTAAACGCATTAGGCCAACCAACACAGTACTGAGATATTCTCATTGTGTACATGGTATCAGAGCGTCTAGATAGTTTAACACAACGTGAGTGGGAAATCAAGGTAAGTATCAGTGACCTGCCTACATTAGATGACATGGTGAATTTCTTACCACACACAAGTGTCAAGTGTTAGAAAACATAGAACCAAACAAGCACACAATGTCACGTCAAAACAAACCAGAAAACAAACATCAACAAAGTAAGCGCATCCCTCCACAAAAGCATGCATCATATACTACAACTAATGTACGTTTTGTGTCAAAATGTAACTTATGTGATAAAGATCATCCTTTGTTTTTTGTGATACTTTCAAAAACATGTGTACATCTGATCGTGAAATGGCGGTTAAGCGTTTGGGGCTATGCTTTAATTGTCTCAAAACAACTAACCATACATCAATCCAGTGCAAGGCTAGTACGTGCAAGTTGTGTGGTAAAAAACATAACACACTTTTACGTCATTCACAGGGAGGTACCATATAAAGGTCTTCAGGAGAACAAAAACAACACCGTGCTGTAGATCATACAAAGCATACAGTGGTGTAAACGTCTCAAGTCACTCAAAGAAGCAATACAAAAGTTCTCTTATCCACAGCAAAGGTAGTTCTACTTGACAGTCGAGGATTACCTCACATTTGTCGTGCAGCATTGGACTCCGGATCTCAATCAAATTTTATAACAGAGAAATTGGCGTAGACACTGGGTTTAAAGAGAACGCGGATATATTCAAAAATAAGTGGAATAGCCCAGGTATCAACTAGAGCGGCACGGGTAATTCATTGCAGACTAAAATCAAGATACACTAACTACTCAACAACAGAAGATTTTGTCATTCTGCCGAAAATTACTCATCAGTTACCATCAGAACCTATCGATTTGTCCAAGTTAAACGTCCCAGATAATCTTACCATGGCTGATCCAAACTTCCATGAACCAGGTGACATTGATCTACTTATAGGCGCAGGTCTCTTTTTTAGCATATAGTGCTATGGGAAGATAATGACTCCAGAAGAAACACTAGTTATTCAGAATGCTCTCCTTGGTTGGGTAGTATCAGGGAAATTCCAGACAAGTCACAGTTCGCAAATCACGTGCAATGTTAGTCTAGAAGAAAATCTAGATAAACAGCTTCAGCGGTTTTGGCAGATTGAAGAGTGTTTGGAACCTGTGAAGAGGACACAGTCTGAAATTGAAAAACATTTTCAAGAAACGTACACCAGAGATTCAACAGGTCGGTTTGTAGTGAAGCTTCCAATAAATGAACAATGTGATAAGCTTGGTGATTCTAAGGCAACAGCACTCCGACGTTTTCATATGCTTGAAAAACGATTGCAAGGTGACCCCTGCAAGAAGGAAGAATATGTCAAATTTATGACACGATATGGGAGCAAAAGATTGAGTGGGATGAGATACTTCCAGAATCAATACAAAGGTCTTGGGTTCAATTATGTGAAGAGTTAAAGTTCTTGGAACTGTTAAGCATTCATCGAAAGGAATTTTTAGGTGGGTATTCAGATATTCAAATACATGGGTTTGTGATACTTCAGAGTCAGCATACGGAGCGTGTTTGTATTTCGATGCACAGATGCGGATAACCAACCTCGTACACAACTGTTGTGTTCTAAATCAAGAGTGGCACCAGTGAAGAAGGTGAGCTTACCAAGACTCGAATTGTGTTCAGCAGTATTACTCTATAGACTTCTCAATAAAGTTGTCACTTCATTTAAGTGTCACTTTAACATGTGTGTCTTGTGGTAGGATTCAACAGTCACTCTGGCATGGATCAATTCTCCATCAGCACAGTGAAAAATATTCGTAGCAAATCGGTTGGCAGAAATTCATGAGTCAACTAGCAGATATGTATGGAAACACGTGAAATCACATGACAACCAAGCAGATCATATTTCATGTGGTTTATCACCAAAGCAGCTGCACAACAGTACTTTGTGGTGGAATGGTCCACCATGGTTATGTGAAGAACCAAGCAAGTGGGCAGTATGTATGCCATACACAACACAATTAGAGAAACGCAAGGAAAGGATTATAGTGATGGTAGCAAATAACCAGGGAGTGTGGAATAGATTTTCATCATTCAGTAAACTGCAGAGTGATAGAGTGATAGCATACTGTTTAAGATTTGTGAACAACTGTATGAAATCCAGAGATCAGAGAACCAATGGAACACTGACCATTCAAGAGTTAGCTTCTTCATTAACCAGGATAGTGAAACTTGCCGAAAGTGAATGTTTTCAGAAAGACATAACAAATTTGATGCAATATGGTGAAGTGAAGAACAAGAGTACAATGAAGTCACTACATGCATTTTTGGATGAACAGGGTCTCATCCGTCTAGGTGGGCGATTACGTCATGCGAACGTACATTATAATCAAAAACATCCAATCTTATTCCATCACAAACATCAATTGACCTATTTAATATTGGAACATGAGCATAAGAGACAGCTCCACGCAGGTCCGCAGCTTTTACTAGCGTGTGTAAGGAAAACGTTTTGGCCATTAAATGGTTGTAAGTTGGCAAGGAAAATTGTACGTCAGTGCGTGGTATGTTTTAGAACTAATCCCAAACCATCAGAAAAATCAATGGGCAGTTTACCAGCAGCACGTGTACAACCAACCAGACCTCTCTATAATTGTGGAGTGGATTACTGTGGACCCATCCTACTGCGAACAAGTCGTCTCAAAAAACATAGTATACTTGCAAGGCTTACATCTCAGTTTATGTGTGCTTAGCCACTAAGGCTGTTCATATAGAACTTGTGGATAATTTATCAACAGAAACTTTTATCGCAGCTCTGAAAAGGTTTACGGCAAGACGAGGAAAACCTGCAAATCTATATTCAGACAATGCAACAACGTTTGTCGGTGCCCACAATGAACTGAGAACGTTATTTTTGTCTGCACATCATCAAGAAGAACTTAACACATTTTTAGCACAAGATGGCATATCGTGGAAATTCATTCCTCCCCGTGCTCCACACTTTGGGGGGTTATGGGAGGCAGCAGTGAAATCTTTAAAATTTCATTTAACAAGAGTCACAGGGCATGGAGTATTTACATACTAAGAGATGTACAGTGTACATTGTACACATTTCTAACCCAAATTGAAGCCTGTATAAATTCCCGACCAATTACCCCATTATCTTCTGATCCTAATGACCTTTCTGCACTCACACCTGATCACTTTTTAATTGGAGATGTTATTACAGCTCCTGTGGAACCAGACTTGCAGACAGTTCCAGTCAATCGTCTTTCGAGGTGGCAGCTTGTTCAACAAAGATTGCAGCATTTTTGGAGCCGTTGGTCAAGCGAGTATCTTAACAGTCTTCAACATCGAAAGACAGCTCACGAAAAAATCTCAACATCGGTGCCCTCGTCCTAGTGACAACCTTCCTCCATTGAAGTGGGAACTGGCACGCGTCGAGGAACTTCACCCAGGTAGTGACGGATTGGTACGAGTGGCAAGTGTTAAGACATCATCGGGAATCTTCTAACGACCAGTTGCAAGACTTTGTTTATTTCCAAAGGAGACCAGTGAAAAAACTGACTTTTATTGTAATTTGTAGTTGTGAATTTTTCTCATGTGTACTTATTGTATTTTTTGTATTAATTAGAATGTGATTGAAGTAAAACCCTTCAAGGTGGGTGGCATGTTAGGTTGTGTGTGTGTGAGAGAGAGAGAGAGAGAGAGAGAGAGAGAGAGAGAGAGAGAGAGAGAGAGAGAGAGAGAGAGAGAGAGAGAGAGAGAGAGAGAGAGAGAGAGAGAGAGAGAGAGAGAGAGAGAGAGAGAGAGAGTTAAAATAAACCGAAATTTTAAATAAGTTTTTCTTTATATTGGTTTTTTGTGTATACTGTCCACTACTTAAAACATCACATAACAGTAGTAAAGATAAATAACATCTTCATAATACAACATTACTGTCAGAAGATATTGATAATGTGGCCGTCTCGTATTAAGAAAAACATCTGTTTTGCACGGTGAAAAATTACAATAAGACGATAGAGCAGAGAATGTTGTTTGTATTGATACTATAAAGCTGATGATACTCAAAGGCGAGGTAGCTACAGAATCAGACAGTGAAGATAGTAAACGCTGGGTCTGAATAGTGAATGCCTATGACTCAGCGACGATTTTGCTCTTGGTTATAAGGAAAAGTGGGAATCTGACCATTTGGAGCGTGTAAAACTGTACTTTTATTGTTTCATTTTTTTTCAGTTAGTGTCAACTTCCTGAAGCTGATTAACATATTTGGGATAAGTGTCTGGAAACTCGCCTTGATGACACGCTAACATAGAGTAAGTGCATAAACACAAAAACATTAACATTCAGAAAGGTGTAGTGTAGAGACCATTTTGAAACATTTGGAATACTCTCTAGAAGTCTATAAAGAATAACATTCTAAGTTACTGAACTATACTCAGAGCAGAATATGGTCATATGGGATTCAGGATTGAGGGAGGATTCAGGAATTTTTATTGAAATTAGGAAAATTTACTGCGATTTAGAATCTTGTGTTCCGACGATCGTGTATTACAACGGAACGACTGAAACCAGATGACGTCACTAATTACAAATTAGGTTGGACATAAACAAAGGAAAATAGAATTATTTATGTTTAAAAAGATCGCTATATGGCAGACCAAAACTGATTTGTGGTACATAACGTTTTTGTATTATTCAGTGTTACTTAAAGTGTTACTTATTAAAGCGTACATCATGGAAATAAGTTTTCAACTGTTACCCGACTAATACAGCCTATTGAGGTAAGACTTGACGCTAGTAATTAGATTGATCCGTGATATGTTCACTAATCTAAAATAATGTTTTAGCGATAAGGCTGCTTTATCGCCATCTTTAGTATCCAAAGTAATTTACGTACAAACATCGTAAAATAATATACTTCGAAACGTGATGAGAGAATAATTAGAAATTAAAGGGATTCCGAACTCGTTGGGTGAATCATTCTACTACAGTATATTTTGCTTAAGTTTTGATGGAAAGACACGCTTAGAGGGATGATTCAATTCAACATAACAAAGGTAAGACTTGAAGCACGTTATATGCAATCCAAGTAATCCAAACTCAAGTAAGTATTTTAATTGAAAATGTTTTTTTTTAGGTCAGCCATGGTAGATCTTTTCACAGACACTTTTATAAATACTATTTTAATTACTTTTTTATTATAGTTAATACTATAGTCGCTATATACTATTATTATTAGTTCAGCAAAAAATCAGGAAGGCTGAAGATGGGAACACAAGGCTTCCCAAAACATGTTCCAAATAAGGAGAAAACATCTTGAGGTAAAGTGATTATAAATATTAAATATATTATTATTAGATACTATTATTATTATCATCATCATCATTATTATTTCATATTTTGTGTAGTTACAAGAAAGTTTATTTATTTATTTATTCCATTGTAACTTTTATGTTTAATATGTTCATGATGATTACGTTATCAGCTGGATGTGTTTTCATTTGAGTGTCTTTTTTGTTGTTTCCGTTATTTAACTATGTTTTCCAAAAGTCAGTTACAATATACGAGTATAATAAGCATGCTTTTCTCGTAATAAAATCTACAATAAGTGCCTGTTATAGTTACAGTGGTACACTAACAGTTAATAACAACAAACCAATGTATTAATTAACAGATACAATTTAACACATACGAAGCGTTTAATTATCAATCCGTGATGACATTGTTCACTGCTACATAAATAGTTTATTCATAAATGCTGATTAAAATGTAAACGTAGCTAAAATTGTTAAAGTGTTAACGATTACGTATGCTTTACATTCAATTATCAGCGATTATTATTGCACGTGCAACACTAAGGGTTAATAGCAGTAGTCAAACTGATTGAACAGGATGAACAATATATTAAATGTTTGCGTTATGAATCAATTAAACTTTACCTATCCAGTGTAAAACCTCTGCCACACAACCTCCATTGTTGTAATGTTTACTTTTCATGCTTCCACTCCAAATGTATGTCGTCCTTCTCCATCTTGTACTTGTGTACTTATTTAATCTTTATGTAGACTAATGGACTGTTTCCACCAATACGTCACACCATCGTCTTTACACCTTAAAGGCCCCTAAACACCTTCCAATCCAATCCGATCCGATGTCCTAAATGTAGGATGAAAAAAGCAAATTGTATAGTGTGTAGGAAGATCGTCCTTACAAAAAAGTTGGAATCCGATTTGGGAAGGTCAGGCGGTCCTCCCCATACGACTAGCCGACTTAAGACAGATCCCCTCCACCTCCCATACTAGATCGTATAGTGTGTAGCGCAGTCGGGCGTCGGTTCCGATTAGTTGTTTCTTTTATTTTCACAGGACTGCAAGTTGTTGAACGTGTTTTTCATTTTGTTTTGAGTATATAGTGAGTAAAATGGCTGGAGACGAATGTAGAAATATTTTATTGAACTCTCTAAATGGTATTACCTTTTTTTATGAACGGCTTTACCATTCTCAGCAATTCCATAAAACATTCATTCATTCGTAAAAAAATTCGGAAATCGTCTGACTTCAATTGCTTCAACAATATCGAATGGGTAAATTTCTTTCTTTCCTTTAACCACTTTTTGCCCAAAATGTCCTTTCTGGTGGGGGCTTTTGGAGGATCAACAGTGTTGTAAGAGCAACAACGATTTTTTGATTTTTCGACAAAAACGGTGCCATTACGAGGGTATGACCAGGTCGGGGATCTCAATGGTACTGACTAAAATTACGAGATCGGAGAAAGAAATTGGACAGTATAGATAGCGATCTCCTTTCCTAAATTGGAGATCGGATCGGATTGGATTGGTAGGTGTGTAGGGGCCTTTACTTTTCCGGTAAGCATTATTCTCCACAAATAATGGAGAATAATGGGACGAGTCGGTCCTCGGTCGTTTTCTCCACATGCACGTGCCAACCGCCATTCATAATCTATAAACATAAAGAAACTTACAACAAATTTTAGTAAAAATAACATTAACTTATGTAAAATTATTGTCAAGTGTTTTACATTTTTTACGTGATTGATTGCACACTTCCTTACTCTTTGACTGGACACACTGATCAATTCGTTGAAAGTCCTTGACAGAAGAGACAGGTGTTAGTTGTTCGGAAGTTTGGTTGCGCGTTGGACATTTTCAGGCTGAACATTTTGGGTAAGGTAGGAGTGTGGGGCTGGCTGGTAAGCGTGTATCGTTACAAATATAATAGAAAACATTTGTTGAGCCATCCCTACCTTATTTAGCCTTAACGTCACATCGTGAATACTTCCAACCTCTGTTGTCACATCGTGGACCATCTTTCATAGTCTCTTATATAAGACCTTCCCTCCCAAAGGAACAACGTCAACACAGTCGTAAAACCAAAAAGCGACAATGGTCCTGTGATTGGCGGTCCTGGTCGCTCGCTATCCGTGAGGGTGGATGTCTCTTCTCATATCAATGTAATCATCGTTTATTGGGAGGAGGCCGCCATGGAACCACCGTAAAGCAGTTGGCGGAAGGCAACAGTGATGTACGACCTGGAGATTTTCTCACTGTTACTTCGCTACTCTGCAAAGTACCATACGTTACTGCTTACCACCTCATTTGATGAGACCGTTATTTCAACTGATCCATAGTATTTATTGAACATTTTGATACAAACCACTTGTTCAATACCTCTTTTATAAGCTATCGCCTATAGAAACTAGCGATACTTGGAGGACTCGCTTCGAGCGGTGCTACCGCGTAGGCGTCTCGAACCTAATCCACTCCGAAGTTACGGCTACAGCTATCCAGTTGTTGTCAAGTCAGTTAATAAAGTCCCAAGGCAAAACCTCTTACCGTATATTACTTTATGGTAAATATATTATTTGCTAATAATAACGTGAAGTACGGATCCCGTCTCAGTTGTGAAGACTTTAATGTTAGTTATGAGAAGTTGTAATCGGGAATGTTATGAGAAGTGGACAATCGGGAATTGGAGGAACTGATAGACGGCGAGGACATAGTGAGGTTCATCAAGTCTATGAGGATCAGCTGGTTGGCGCATGGAGGACAACAAGTAGTGTGTTGGTGAGAATACTGAAACAGTGACGTCACGATCAGCTGTTTGTGAGGTCACTGTTTCAGTGACGTTACTGGCTGTTTCAGTGACGTCATGCAGTTACAGTAACGTCACTCTCCTGTTTCAGTGAAGTCATGCTGTTTCAGTGACGTCATGAGCAGCTGATCGTAAGCTCGTTGACTAGGTTAGTTGATTGACATGTGTCTCCGTGTTTCAGTATTCTCTCCGTGATGTATGGGGGGGCGGTGTGTGTGAGCGCGCGCGCGAATTTCTCCCAAAATATTTCGGTCTCGGATATCTTGGTCCCGGTGATGGTGGTCGGGCTCGGGGTCCGGACGAAGCGTCGCTCGCGACTGTCGACACAAGACTGAACGGTATAGCCAACGAGCCCTGTTTATATAGACGGACAATCCCCCTCTTGTTCTACTATTGAGTGTAACTACACAACATTCTGTCAACACGTATTGCACCATACTATTTCACGGTGATATGATGGAACAGTTCCAACAAGTGGACTGCACAACAACGCGCAACTAATTAACCAATAAACAGCAACAGATCCAATAAAAAAAAATCAACCCGGTCCACGAAAGTCAGCGAGAGATGTTGCTCCGACCGCGGTCAACGAAACACTGACCCTGTCGACGCCGTGTCACTCGTATAAATGGTGGGTAGCCGGGAAACGAATGAGGAGGGGGAAACAACCTGTTAGCATTATTTAATTTTTTAACAAAGAAATAAGAAAAATAATAAGTAAACAATAAATAATAATAATAATAGACAGACATATGTTGTATGAGAGAGCCGGAGAGAATCAGAGCAAAGTATACACTTATCTGATGTTATAATATTAAATAAATTTTTTGTCGGATTATCACTAATAATGTTATATTTTGTCTTGCAAATAATCAACAAACCGTCACAGGTGGGTCGATACTATTTACCGAGTATTTGCTAAGAAACCGCACACTCAAGTTTTCATATATATTTTTTTTTAATAAAATTATAACACCCGTTATAGATACTGTTGTCTATTTTGTTTATAAATGGATTCGAATCGTGTGGAATGGAACTAGTGCGGCGTGCAATCAAACGTTAGGGACAGAGAGAGGGAGAGAGATAATGTCATAACCTTAAATATAAAAGAACAGTAAATCTCTCAGCGGTTCACCAGAACAGAAGAGACGAGCACGAGAGCGGGAGTGCATAGCGCAGGTAGGCCTAAATGGGTAGATCCAGGAAGAGATCGTTGGAGGAATTTTGAAGGCGGAACAGCCAGCATCTTGCCTACGCCGTGTCGTGAAAACGATGATGGCAAGAATGCAGCAACTTAATGCAGGAATAGTTTATATTTTGAGAATACGGTTTCGGATTACGCGGGAAGGCGTTTCGGTGTAACCTTAAGTTCTCCCTTCATCAAACATAATAAAAGACAGCTAAGAAAATCGAAACAAACATTCGAGAGGAGCCGTTAAATCTACTATACGTGCTGTTGAATTCCACACATTGCACGGAAATATCTAGTGTACTGAAGAATAAGAGTTGATGGGAAAGGGGGGGGGGAGAGAGAGAGAGAGAGAGAGAGAGAGAGAGAGAGAGAGAGAGAGAGAGAGAGGGGGAGAGAGAGAGAGAGAGAGAGAAACAGACAGACAGGTAGACAGGCAGAGAGAGTGACAATGTGAGGTAGGTACTCACCTAATGTTATAAGTTTAAATAAGCGGTTTCTTGCATGAACTGAAAACTCAACAAGTAGACCATAGATCATGACCGTTATGTTCAAACTTTACTCGGCAAATGAGTATTTGTTAAGAAAACTCAAGTTTTCTTTTCTATTTTGTAATAAAAATTACAACAGCCGTTATAGGTAGTCTCGCCCATGTTGTTTATAATTGGAGTCGAATCGTGCGGAACGGAACTACCACGACGGACATTAAAATATTAGGATGGTGGTTGGAAAGATAGAGAGAGAAATATACTTAGCCGATACCAACATCCAACACTTAATACAAAATAGTAAATAAAAAAGTGTTACAAAAATATAGACATACAATATTTACAACATTGAAATATTAAATGGTTGCTAGACGACTGTCTTTGTCCTTTGTACTACAGGTAAAATAGGCCTGCTTCTATGTCAGTAATTACATGTGGTGAGGAGAGCCGGTAGATTGTTGGTGGGCCAGAGAGCCGCAGAAAAGGCGAGGGGAGGGGGAACGCGTGTGAGCTAAGCTGAGCCGAGCTATTGTAGCTCGGCTGGAGGATGAAAACGTAACACGGCAACGCGTACGAGGGTGACACACAATTAAAATTCCACAACTGTCGGCCGATGGGAGGGACGCGAACGCGAGGTATGCCAAACACTAGCGAGCGCGTTTTAACGTTACAATGTACTGATCATATGTTATTATTTTTATTTTAGTAACCGATCACGAACTGGAGCAGACGGGAGTGTTTCGGTCTCGTACACAACTTGTTTTACCCGCGGACGAGGAAGACGTGAACAAACAGTGCAGGGAGTGCGTTGAAAAAGTGCTGGAATCGATACTCGCGAAGGTAGCGGAGGGGTCGAAAACGGGATCGTAGCCGTCGAAGTGAACTTGCTAAAATATCGTCCTCTGGCCGGATCCAGTTACATCCCCACTCCGACAAAATTATTAAGGAAGAAAGCGTTAGTGAACGTGCAGAATCTATAGGACGATAAATGCTTCCTCTGGTCCGTTCTAGCCGGGTTACATCCGATCGCTTCTCACCCGCACCTCGTGTCTCACTACAGACAGTACGGAAACGAGCTGAATATAGAGGGGATCGGCTATCCGGTGCTGGCGAATCAAATTAAAAATTTAAAAAACAAAACGTGAATATTTCGGTGAACGTGTTCGGTTATGAAAGCGAAATTAACGAGTTCGGATACAGAAAATACGAAGTGTACCCTATTCGGATAACCGAGCACAAAGGTAGGACGCACGAGAATCTTCTATTACTGGTCAACGATGAAGAGTTCAAACATTATTTTCTTATTAGAATCATGTCTAGGTTGCTGTACACACTAACGAAAAGTAAGTCTGTTTCTTTCTACTGCAATTACTGTTTGCAACAATTTCGCGATAAAACGGATCCGGAGAATGCGCGAAAACGGATGAAAGAGCACGAGATACTCTGCACGCCGCACGGAGCACAAAAAGTTGAACTACCGACCGGAAAATACACTCACATGTATTTTAAAGACTACACAAAATGTCACAGAGTACCGTACACGGTGTACGCGGACTTTGAATCTTTTCTTCGCCCCATGTCAGCGTTGAGGACAGATCACACTCGCAGGTCGTCGGGCATCACGTACTGTGCAGTTTGTTACGTGATTGTTGATGGGACCGGTAAAGAACCCGTCTTGTACCGCGGTGGTAATGATGTAGTGGAGACGTTTCTCCGGACTCTTCGTGAAGACGTGAGTCGATTCGAACGCGACTTCAACAGACCCCTCCGCATGACAGAAGGCAACGAACGCGAGTTTCAGAACGCCACCGCGTGTCATCTGTGCAAGAAGAGTATCGAGCGCGACGTGGGGGACAAAGTGCGAAACCACTATCACGTGACGGGCGAGTACCTGGAAGCCACGCACAACGCGTTTAATTTAAACTGAAACATGCCGCAGCACGTTCCCGTCTTCTTTTATAACCTGCGCGGTTACGATTGCCACCATCTCATCCAAGCATTCGGGAAATTCAAACACGACGAAATCAAGTGTATAGCCACGACCAGCAAGCGGTACGTGTCCGTGTCCCTCGGTCCTCTCCGGTTTCTCGACCCCGCGCAGTTTATGAACACGTCTTTGGAGAAGCTGGTGAAGAACATGCGAATAGAAAATTTTAAAATATTACGACAATGCAAGCGACCGGACGGAAAAGAAAAAGACGAAGGAGGAGAAGAAGAACGTGTTGAAATGCTGGTCAGGAAGGGTGTCTACCCGTACAAGTACATGACGGACAAAAGTAAGTTTGAGGACGCTTCTCTGCCCTCGCCGGAACACTTTTACAACCGCCTAGCCGAGGCGCCCGTGTCGGACGAAGATTACGCGCACGCGCAAAACGTTTGGATGGCTTTCGGGATGCGAATGTTAGGCGATTATCATGACCTCTATTTGAAAACCGACGTGTTGCTGTTGGCCGACGTGTTCGAAAACTTTCGCGAGACCATCCTGCAGTACTACGAGATAGATCCGTGTAACATTTAATCCGCGCCGGGGCTCGCGTGGAACGCGATGTTGAAAATGACGGGAATTCGACTCGAACTACTTCAGGATATAGACATGCACCTGTTCGCAGAGATCGTGGTAAGAGGGGGTACCGCGATGGTACCAACCAGATACGCCAAGCCCAACAACTCTTACGTACCGGACTACGATCGCGAACGGGAAAACAATTACCTCCTCTACTTGGATTGTACAAACCTGTACGGCACCGCGATGAGACAGCGGTTACCTCAACCGGATTCCGATGGCTGGAACGCGAAGAAATCGATGCATTAGATTTGAGTACGGTAGGCGCGGAAGACGAAATCGGCTAAATTCTCGACGTTGATCTAGGTTATCCCCGCCGTTTACACGACTTACATTCGGACTACCCGCTGGCGCCAGAACGCAGAAAAGTCGGCGAGCACGAGTTGTCGGCGTACAGCAAACGATTCAATTATTTGAAGACCTTCCATGTGCCCGCCTCCGACGCTGTTGAAAAACTGATCACCAGCTTCGAGGATAAGAAAAACTACATCGTACACTACAGAACGTTGCAGCTGTACCTTAAACTCGGTATGGAATTGAAAGCCGTCAATCGCGTGTTAACGTTTCGTCAGAGCGCGTGGATGAAGCCGTTCATAGACTTTAATACGGAGAAACGCAAAGGCGCGGCGAACGATTTCGAAAAAGACTTCTTTAAGCTAATGATCATCGCGGTGTACGGTAAATCGTTAGAAAACGTCCGGAAACGTATAGATTTTCGTTTAGTATCCAACGAACGCGAAATGATAAAGCTGAGTGCGAGCCCGAGATTCGTGCAAGCAAACGTGTACAACGAAGACTTGGTAGGCGTGATGATGAAAAAGAGAACCGTGTATCTCAACCGTCCGCTGTACGTGGGGTGCACAGTGTTGGACATTATTAAACACGTGATGTACAGTTTTCACTACTAGTTCATAGTCGCGAAGTATGAATAGCTGAATGGCGTGTTCGATTGTGTATCACCGATACGTGAGCCTCTTTGTTGTATGATATTCGCACCGATAACGTGTACGACCACATTAAGGAGAACCTTCATCTTTTCGATACGTCGTAATATCCCACGACCCATCCCTGTTATAGCGCGGTAAATATAAAACAGTTGGAAACGTTCAAGGACGAGACGAACGCGAAACTCATCGTCGAATTCGTCGGGTTGCGTGCGAAATCGTATTCGCTGCTGGTGTTGCAGGACGACGGCGATAAAAAGGCGAAGGGCGTAGCGAAAGTGGTGCCGCGAGTGGCTATACAAAACCGATTGACTCAAGAGGAGTACAAACGCTGTTTGCTGTCACCGACGACGTCGACTAACCGACAAACGTACACGTCCGCGCAGATCATAGGCAGCGAAGACCATCGACTATACACGCGCCAGATAGTGAAACTGTCTTTGTCACCGTACGACCACAAGAGATAAGTCTTGGACGACGGGCAGAGAACGCTAGCCTACGGTCATTACATAATTCGCGAGATGGAAGAAGGACGTGCTGTGCCGTACTGGGTTCGGCAGCGTATTATAAGAATTTTAAAAACGAGCGCCGCTGACGTCACGCACGGCCACACGGCTACGGTAGTTTGTTGTCGGCACACAAATGTTGTGCAGCTACGCAATACAGCTGGCGCTGCCAGCTGTTTCTGTACGTTCCTGCATCCAGAGTTTACTTGGCTAGGCCGACACATTGAATCGGCCTCATTTCTATTCTATCCTCCAACCTGGTCATCTGCTCTCGACTGGCGGCTACCGTTTGTTCTGGACTTCCTCGGCTATCACTATGGTTGGCTAGATAAAGTGTAGCTCCAGGTATGTACAAGTCAGCGGGTTCTGAAAATATTCTAACCCCAAATATATATTTACGTTTCAGCCTCTATTATAAATTTATACTTGTGTGTGTGTGTAGAGCAGTTGTCGATGTATGCGTTAACGCGATTACCAAATTAAATTGATATGAGTGTAAATGTTGCGGGCTAAATTGACTTCAATAAAGAAAATACTAAAGCATCTCGCACTCAGCTGTGTTTGGTGTTATTAACAGTTATGAAATGCGTAATTAATTAATTGTCATATTTCAACGAAATACTTAAAAGGTAGTTGGTACATAAGTGAAATAAGTCACAGCTGAGCAGCTTAATACTGTTTAATATGAATTAGTGGCGATGTGTGTGTGCTGTTGATGTGTAAAGTTAGTGTTGGAAGTTAATGTGGACGGCCTATGTGGCGTATTTTCTTTATGACACCCTCTACAACCTATTGTATGTCCAGGTGCTCGAACAAGGGCGAGATGGGTGTCGGGTGGACGTACATCTGTCCACCCTAATGGCAGAGACAATCTTATAGCCACGATGCCGTCAGTCGAGGACAACGTAGGACTCTTCCAACGCTAAGCTGCACCCGGGACTTGTGACACGACTGTGACATCACTGATCCGCGCCTATACGGACTAAGTACACCGGACAATCCAGGTGGGAAATTTCTGATTATCTATTTCTCTCTCTCTACAACATGGTGAATGCACAGAAGCCGCCAGAAGCTCACTCGTGAAGTTCTGAACGTTATACTCTAGCACAAACTCTCATGTTCAATTATGTTATTGCATGTGTGAACATTACCGCAGTACACCTAATGAAGTATCTTATAACTATATAATGTGTAAGAAATTACACACATACACACACATCCGCAGTTTGCTGTAAGATCTAACTTTTCATCTAATTAAGACCATTAGGGAGTTAATTATCTTGTGCTATCTTGTCATCTGGTCATGGCTGAGTTTTAATAACGTAACGGGGGGCTGTCTGATGCTTTAGATGAGAAACTATTTTCTTTCACACACATACTTAGCGCTTAATGATTAAGGTCAGGGTCGTTTAGCTGGCTGAGTTTCGGGGCGGTCACTTACATTCTCTGGTGTGAACTACCAAGGCAAATCTATGCTTAGGAGCTGAGATATTCAGTTTACGCTGTCATTTATATTTGTACATATCTATACATATTAGGGTGCATTCATTTACTGTAGTTGGAATGGGTTTATGAGGAAGTTAGTGCTGAAATGAGGGATGTTTTGTTATTCATGTCGTATATGTGTTTGTGTGTGTAATTTTACTGTATTTTGCTGGGGGAATATGTAATGGATTTAAAAAAGAGAAAAACCATAAATGTGCTTACTGAGACAACAGGCTAGCCTATTTGATACTATACAACACTTATGGATTAGTATTGCTTTATGAATGAGATTATTACTAACTTTGACTCATACATAATCAGGCAGAAATTTTGCAATTATGCTAATATCAAATTCACTTACTTTGTGACATTATGAATTAATTGATATACATATATATAGATATAATTCTGCCTTTAATGGTGTGCTCACACAATCAAGAACTTTTCATTTATGTAACATCTTGCAGGTTTAATAAAGCACACGCTTGTTGGTTACAAGACTTTTTCATTTGCAAGTCCTGTCATTCACCTGGGGGGACATGTCTGTAATTGTATTTGGGCCTTGCACACTTTTGCTTCCTCTAGGTTTTTCACCTAGTTCTAAATATGATGTCTCTCCCCTTTTACAAAAAAAAACTTAAACAAAAAAAAATAAAATTAAATAAAACAAAAATTCAAAAAAAATTACAAAAACTTAGAAAAATAAAAGGGGGGTTTCAAATGTTAGTTCAGAGCGTGGTTATGATTCTAGGTAGGTAGTAGGTATTATTTCTGCCTTATTTTTTTTTCTCCTTTTGAACTTGAGAAATTTTAGAATCTGGGGACTTACATTTATTTCCTTAAATGAAACTTGGTGTGGCTACAGACATGTCAGCTGGTGTTAGGACTTGCAAGTTATCTCAAATTATTTTTAATTGGAATCCAAGTGTTGCAAGAAAACTTAATGGTAGTGGAACGAATTAATAGAAAGAATAACCAAAAAAAAATAGCACATTTTATAAAATGAATAAGGGGTTGATGAAGTTTAAAATAATTTAATATGTGTTAGTGTTTAAGTGATTATTTTGTGATGTTGAGTGTGAGATGAATTTTGAAAAAGGGGTTATAGGAATGTGATTGATTTTTTTTATGAATGTGTGCTGGTTGATTTCACTTGCACATACCCTGGAGCTCATACAGAGTCTGGACACATGAGGGCCGTCAGTACTTGTCGATTTTGATTGTGATTTGTCTCCTGGATTAGACTACGTGTTTTATAGCACCCCGTTATATGGTAATTGTTTATTGAGGGCGTTGCGTTGCAGTACCATGTATTTTGAATGCGGTTATGGTCCGACCAAGGGCATGGATGTGATAGTTTATATTTTCGATTATATCGAATTTTATGTGTACTTGGTGGATGGTATGTAGTGAGTTAGTTTGGTTGTTTTGTGTCGTGTTCTCTTCTGGGCATTTTATATGGCTGTTTCTCTGCTTTTATGACACCCATCTCGTCGTATCGCTAGAGCATTCTGGAGCCGCTTGTATGATCAAGTTCTTCCTGTCGTTCTCTTTAATTATTGCTTTTACGTTGTGTGTGTGTGGATTGCGCGGTCATGTCCATTTCTGTGAATGTGGACTTGTTTGTCAAAGATGAGCTCGAGTGGGAGGTCCGGTTCCGGGGACGGAAGCCGCAGGAGACTGTTGTTTCATTAAGGAAGGAACTCCGCGAGGCTCTTGCCTCCGGTGAAGCACCGAGTGGGAGAGTATTACTTACCGATGTCACAGCCGAGGTGGAGCTGTGCTCGGAAAAATTTTCAGAACTGCGCGATTTGGCCGAAGGCCTGCAGTCGGCGGCACCCACCTCTACGGCTAGACAGATGGTACGCCAACGTTTACAACATGTTCTATGCCGTTTACAGAATGCTGAATCACAGGCTACCACCTCGGAATTAGAGAAAAATGTTGTCACTCTTAGGGAGCAAGTGGCGATGGCGTTGCGGGAGTTTTCTCTCGGCCAGCGTCGCCACGTGGATGCGAATTCCGGTTCTTCTTCATCTTCTGTTGAGACGGCAGCCAGGGTGGAACCCCCTGCCCATGTTCCTGCCTTTTCGGATATGGCTACAGCGAGCTATCACAAGCTCCCTAACCCACTGTCGGATGTCATTCAGCGTCTCCCAGTTGTCGATGGTCTGGATCCCGAGGCGCTTTTGAGATTCTTGCGCATATTTTTTCAGTTGGCCGATTTCCCTGGGCTGTCGGAGCGGACTTTGCTTGAGCTCATTTACCCGTACTGTCGGGGATCTATGGCTGAGCGCGTGACAAGTACCCTTAGGGATGGCGGTGGCATTGACCATTTCCATCGGGAAGTCCTGGACGCTTTCGTACCGGGAAGGTTACACGACCGGTTAAGACATAAACATTTTTATAGAGTTCAAGCAAGCGGAGAGTCCCTTGCTCATTTCATTTCCAGTGTTAAAGACGCGGCCCGGATCCTGAGGCTGGGGTTGTCTGAGTCTGAAGTTATTCACACTATTTTGGAGGGCGTGACGCCGGAGGAACGGTCACGTTTGACATTCGCTGTCCGTCCCCAAAGTTTTATTGATTTGGACCGGCTGTGCGCCGAGTCAACCATTATACGAGGTAATGACGATATTAGAGCCCACGAGGCCAGGAGGTGTTCAGATCGCCCTCATTTAGAGCGACGAGTCGGGCAGCCCGGGTCTTGGGGTCCTCGGCCTGCGCCGGTTCAGAGGTGTGAGGTACGAGAGTTATTCTGTTCTAGGTGTCATAGATCCGGTCACGTTGCGCGCTATTGTAACGATGCTAGACGGCGTCAAGGGACTTCCCGAAATGGTAACTTTTCAAAAAACGTAAGCTCTCGGGGAAGATAAGTAGGGAGTGGTCTTCCCCGTTAGGCCGTTCTGTTCCAGTTTCACATAACCCCAGGCGGGTAGTAAATCCCGGATCATCTGGCTCCAAGGTCCTGCGAACTGTCCCCAACTACAGTTCAGTATGCCCCTTCCTGTCGATCGAGTTGAAAAAGGGTCAGCTCAGAGCCTTGGTTGACTCTGGATCAGCCCGATCCATTATTTCATCTAGAGTATGTGAGGACCTTGAACAACAGGGCTTACTATTAGGGTCGGATCGGTCTTCCGTGGTATGCTGGACTGCATCGCGGGAAATTCTGCCCATCTCCCGGGTGGTTTCCCTAAGTATTAAAATCGAGTGTTTTTCATGGGTGTGGCGGTTTTTGGTTTCTCCGGCTCTGGGAGTCGACTGCATTGTGGGTGCCGATTTCATCTCCAAGAGTGGTCTCGTTTTAGACATACAAGGGCACCACTGTTATTTTAAATTCAATCGGGAGGTTGTTATTCCTTTCCTTGGGTACCGGGGAGCCAAGGGAGGTATCCAAGAGGTTGTGTGTCCCGATTCAGAAAGAGACCATCTCACTCCGTCCCAGAAGCATGCTTTGGATCATTTGTGTGAGCAGTTCCCCACTGTATTAACTCCCAACTTGGGGCTCACACATCTTTTGGAGTATAAGATCCGTTTGACGGACTCCGCTGTAGTACGTTCACACCCATACAAATTCGCTCCTCCAAAGATGGATGTTCTTAGAGAGAAGGTTCAAGAGTTGCTTAAACAAGGGGTCATTGAACCTTCCAACTCTAGTTATGCAAGTCCAGCCTTTCTGGTGCCCAAGCCTGGGGGTAAACAGCGTATGGTCATAGACTATCGCAAACTAAATGCTAATATTGAGGTGGATTCAGTTCCTCTTCCCGATTTACATTCCGCTTTCGATTGGTTTAGTGGGGCCAGGTACTTCACCATCTTTGACCTCAATGCCGCTTATCATCAGATTCCTCTGTCTAAGGAAAGCCGCCCTTATACGGCATTCTGTGTGCCATGGAATCTTTATCAATATACTAGAGTACCCATGGGTCTGGCCGTGGGGGCTCAAACCCTCACGCGACTACTCGACACTGTATTCCATGATGTGAAATTTAAATTCATTTTCAATTATCTTGATGACCTCTTAGTCTACAGCAAAACGTTCGAGGAGCATCTGGGTCACCTGAGAGAGGTGATGTGCCGATTGAGGAGTGCTGGCCTCACTATCAATCCAGACAAAGTCAAATTTGCACAAAAGAGTATTTCGTTTTTGGGGCATCTCGTCTCATATGGGGGTGTGACGGTCGACCCGGAGAGGACACAAATCATCCGAGATTTTCCTCCCCCTAGGGATGCGAAAGGTGTTGCCAGATTCGTTGGCATGGTCAATTTTTATCGTAGATTTATCCCTAATGCCGCGGAGATTGCCGTACCTTTAAACGAACTCAGAAAGAAGGGTACCAAATTTGTGTGGGGAGAGAGGCAACAGCGGGCCTTTGACACCCTCAAGGAGGCGATCGTCTCTCCCCCTGTGCTGAGGATGCCTGACTTTTCAAAAAAATTTATTTTGCAAACGGACGCGAGTTCTGTTGCGCTCGGGGCGGTTCTGTCCCAGGAAGTCGATGGTGCTAGGCAGCCGGTGGCATTTATATCCCTAACCTTGACCGAACAAGAAAGGAAGTCTTCAGTGTATGAACTAGAGTGTCTTGCTGTCGTGTACGCTCTAGATAAGTTCAGGCGTTTCTTGGAACACGCTGAGTTCCTCCTGGAGACCGATAATCAGGCTCTCTCCTGGCTTCTCGCTCATCCCCGGCAGCTGGGTAAAATAGGGCGTTGGGTGGTCAAGATCTCATCCTTTAAATTCAAAGTGCAACACATCCGGGGAACACAAAATGTTGTTGCAGACGCCTTGTCACGTATGTTCTCACAACCCAGCGAAGCCAATTCTGAGCAACCCTGTTCCGTTCTGCTGGATTTTCCTTTGGCTTTTACTGATGTGTTACCCCATCAGTTAAATGATGAAGAGTTGGGTCCTATCATCCAACACCTAAAAGAGGGTAACGTGCAGGTTCCATATTTTCTGTCCAAGGGCGTCCTGTGCTGCCGAGAACGAAAAGGACGTGCCCCGAAGGTTGTGCTGCCTAGCAAACTCGTGCCAATGGTCTTCAGTTACAATCACGATTCCCCAATAGGTGGTCATAAGGGAATTTCGAAGACCATTTCCAGTATTAGGAGGCATTTCATCTGGAAGGGCATGGACAGGGACATCACGGCTCGTGTGAAGGCATGTCATCTCTGTGGCTTGAGTAAGCCTGCTCAAAACACTAAATTGGGTCTATTGTCATCTGATGTGGCGAGCAAACCAATGGAGAAGTTATTCATAGACTACGTGGGACCTTTCCCTCGTAGCAAGTCGGGTAATGCTTACCTACTTGTTTGTGTGGATGCTTTTTCCAAGTTTGTCTGGCTACTGCCCTTACGACAGGCAAACACTCGCTCAACCATCCTTATGCTACAGTCCCATGTCTTTCAGCATTTCGGTTTTCCGTCCACCATTGTCTCTGACAATGGACCACAGTTCATTTCGAAAGATTTCCGGCGAATGTGTTTCGCTAACGGCATCAAGCATGTGACCACTTCCCCGTACTACCCTCAACCGTCCCACGCGGAGAGATTTAACCGGAATCTCCGTTCAGCTCTCATCGCCTACCATGCTGAACAACAGGATTGTTGGGACCTCAATTTGAAGTGGTTGCAATTGGCATTTAACACGGCTCTACACGAGAGTCACAAGGCCGTACCCTTTGAAGTCATGTTTGGTTTCTCGCCAAGTTTGCCGTTGGACAATTTGTGGCACATTGAGGATCTTCTACCTAACGATCCGAAGGTCACGACTGTGGACAGATGGCGGGAGGTCCGGAGGAATTTGCCTCGTGCGCACGAACGCGTCCGTAGTCGCTACAATCAGGGGCGAACTCCGAACCCATTTAAGATTGGCGACTTGGTCTACTGCCAGAGCCATCCGATCAGCTCAGCCATAGATAGGAGGGCCGCTAAATTATGTTATCGTTGGTCGGGACCGTACCGCATTCTTCGGTTTGTGTCGTCCGTTACAGTGAAATTGGGTGATCCCGGTGGGGATGTTGAAAGAGTAACCACTCATATTTCCAAGCTAAAGTTTTGCCATAGGGCATGAGTTGGTGGTGACAGTTTGTCCCATAAAACAAAAAGGGGGAATACTATTTGGGTTCCTGGATCTCAGTTATTAGATTTGGGAGGCCTTGGTGGTCGGTACTCAGAGCAGGCGCCTGCGATTCTTCTCTTTCTCCTGTTCTTTTCTGTCTCTTATATCTGCATGCGGACCAGGGCCCGGCGAGTATGCAGGACTCACACTTACATCTTCTCTTTCAGACACACATTCACTGACTCACACCTCTTCCTTCTGCTTTTCGTTTTCCTGTGTTATCGAACCCACCAAGAGCGAATTAGATTCTGAGATTTGCCAGGTTTCCCGCAGCCATCGTGCTTGAGGACTGGTTTGTTTTGGGTCAACCATGTTGCCCTTTTGGAGTGAGGGTGTGCCGTACTGGGTTCGGCAGCGTATTATAAGAATTTTAAAAACGAGCGCCGCTGACGTCACGCACGGCCACACGGCTACGGTAGTTTGTTGTCGGCACACAAATGTTGTGCAGCTACGCAATACAGCTGGCGCTGCCAGCTGTTTCTGTACGTTCCTGCATCCAGAGTTTACTTGGCTAGGCCGACACATTGAATCGGCCTCATTTCTATTCTATCCTCCAACCTGGTCATCTGCTCTCGACTGGCGGCTACCGTTTGTTCTGGACTTCCTCGGCTATCACTATGGTTGGCTAGATAAAGTGTAGCTCCAGGTATGTACAAGTCAGCGGGTTCTGAAAATATTCTAACCCCAAATATATTTTTACGTTTCAGCCTCTATTATAAATTTATACTTGTGTGTGTGTGTAGAGCAGTTGTCGATGTGTGCGTTAACGCGATTACCAAATTAAATTGATATGAGTGTAAATGTTGTGGGCTAAATTGACTTCAATAAAGAAAATACTAAAGCATCTCGCACTCAGCTGTGTTTGGTGTTATTAACAGTTATGAAATGCGTAATTAATTAATTGTCATATTTCAACGAAATACTTAAAAGGTAGTTGGTACATAAGTGAAATAAGTCACAGCTGAGCAGCTTAATACTGTTTAATATGAATTAGTGGCGATGTGTGTGTGCTGTTGATGTGTAAAGTTAGTGTTGGAAGTTAATGTGGACGGCCTATGTGGCGTATTTTCTTTATGACACCCTCTACAACCTATTGTATGTCCAGGTGCTCGAACAAGGGCGAGATGGGTGTCGGGTGGACGTACATCTGTCCACCCTAATGGCAGAGACAATCTTATAGCCACGATGCCGTCAGTCGAGGACAACTTAGGACTCTTCCAACGCTAAGCTGCACCCGGGACTTGTGACACGACTGTGACATCACTGATCCGCGCCTATACGGACTAAGTACACCGGACAATCCAGGTGGGAAAATTCTGATTATCTATTTCTCTCTCTCTACAACATGGTGAATGCACAGAAGCCGCCAGAAGCTCACTCGTGAAGTTCTGAACGTTATACTCTAGCACAAACTCTCATGTTCAATTATGTTATTGCATGTGTGAACATTACCGCAGTACACCTAATGAAGTATCTTATAACTATATAATGTGTAAGAAATTACACACATACACACACATCCGCAGTTTGCTGTAAGATCTAACTTTTCATCTAATTAAGACCATTAGGGAGTTAATTATCTTGTGCTATCTTGTCATCTGGTCATGGCTGAGTTTTAATAACGTAACGGGGGGGCTGTCTGATGCTTTAGATGAGAAACTATTTTCTTTCACACACATACTTAGCGCTTAATGATTAAGGTCAGGGTTGTTTAGCTGGCTGAGTTTCGGGGCGGTCACTTACATTCTCTGGTGTGAACTACCAAGGCAAATCTATGCTTAGGAGCTGAGATATTCAGTTTACGCTGTCATTTATATTTGTACATATCTATACATATTAGAATGCATTCATTTACTGTAGTTGGAATGGGTTTATGAGGAATTTAGTGCTGAAATGAGGGATGTTTTGTTATTCATGTCGTATATGTGTTTGTGTGTGTAATTTTACTGTATTTTGCTGGGGGAATATGTAATGGATTTAAAAAAGAGAAAAACCATAAATGTGCTTACTGAGACAACAGGCTAGCCTATTTGATACTATACAACACGTATGGATTAGTATTGCTTTATGAATGAGATTATTACTAACTTTGACTCATACATAATCAGGCAGAAATTTTGCAATTATGCTAATATCAAATTCACTTACTTTGTGACATTATGAATTAATTGATATACATATATATAGATATAATTCTGCCTTTAAGGGTGTGCTCACACAATCAAGAACTTGTCATTTATGTAACATCTTGCAGGTTTAATAAAGCACACGCTTGTTGGTTACAAGACTTTTTCATTTGCAAGTCCTGTCATTCACCTGGGGGGACATGTCTGTAATTGTATTTGGGCCTTGCACACTTTTGCTTCCTCTAGGTTTTTCACCTAGTTCTAAATATGATGTCTCTCCCCTTTTACAAAAAAAAACTTAAACAAAAAAAAATAAAATTAAATAAAACAAAAATTCAAAAAAAATTACAAAAACTTAGAAAAATAAAAGGGGGGTTTCAGTGCGACGGTTAAACGGGCTAGCGTGATACGTACCGCAAACCGTGAAAGCGTGATTCGGTACGCCTATAGAGCGTTAGAGGCGGAGGAGGAGGGGGAAAAAGAGGAAGCGAATAACGCGCGCGCGCGCTGTATGACTGTACACTACACAATGCGATGTTGTTTATTATAAGTACATGTACAGTAGTTAAGTATATACGTTTGTGTATCGGCAGGATATCGAGGTGCGCTGTCTGAGTTTGTTCACGTTATGTGTGAGAGAGGGAGATGAACTATTGTAACCGACTACGTCACTGTCGCGGTAGAGATACTCATAAACGTAGTCGAGTTGTCTGAGACGAGTCACTGGCATGGTGGAAACACCTGTAAACTCGCCTCGATTTAACAGTATCTTCGTGTGTGTGTGTGTGTGTGTGTGTGTGTGTGTGTGTGTGTGTGTGTGTGTGTGTGTGTGTGATACGTGAAAAACACGCTTCTCGGTATTCCAACCGTATACAAAACTATTAGTATAAGTGAAAAAAATAATAAACAAAAAAATTAAAAAATGTTTAATAAAAAAAATAGCTTTAGTCAGCATTGTGTAGTGTACGTTTGATTTTTTACCCAACACTATACACGTTAAAAGTTCTGAGTTCTTAGCGTGTAGCGTCTGTAACGTCTCAAGAAAAATAACGCTGTGGTATTCTACTAGTGTACATCATATAACCACATACTCCATTCGCTTTTACTGTGCTATCGGTACTGTACATCACATAAGAGCATACTCTTTTACTGTAGAATATTTTGTACAAACTAATGTGTATGTAGCATCTGCTAGTTATTAACCTCTTTGCTTGATAATTTATATATGAAACGTCAATGTTCTGAACTGTAACTATACAGGGTTACTGTGTATTATATTTTTTCTTGTAAGATTTATGTTTAAAGCTTTGTGTTTTCAATATTGAATCATAGGTTGTAGCAGCAGCTAGTTATCACCTCTCCTAGTATCTTACCTCATTGTAGTTTATATACGGAACGTCTATGTTCTCCAGTGTTAACTATACAGGGTTGATATGTATTATATTTTTTCTTGGAAAATTTATGTTAACGGATTATATATGTAACGTCTACGCTCAGGACTGCAAACTTATATTTAGTTTTGACTGTAAACTTAGAGATGTTCTAGACTGTAAACAAGACGGGTTACTATGAACAATATCGCTTTGTTTTGTAGTATATTTCTTTTCATTTGTAAAGTATTTGTAACGTGAACTACATCTAACGGCTACTACTACTTATGTTTGTTTTCAAAGTCGGTCTTATTTTGTTGTAAAGGTCGTATGTTTTTGTAAAACTGTTTACTGAATGCAATAAACTAATGTTAAATCAACCCAATGTCTCGTCTTTTATAAATTTACCCAATGTCTCACATTTTCTAGCGTTTAAAACCATACTGTTAGCGGACAATGGTATTTAAATTTGCCAATTTATACATAAAGAGGGCAATGTATTCACGCACGCACGAACACACACACACACACACACACACTGAATGCACTAGTCCATATGTCATTATGACGAGAACGTGACGAAGCAACACATATAGCACTGGTACATCTGCCAAGAACGGTTGAAAACGTTTGGAAGCGACAGATGGTAATATTATATTCATTACAATATGCATTATTCCTCAATGTTTAGCCTAACATTTTGCATTTAGACACATTACCATATGTGACAACTAAACTTGCCGAGAAAGGAAGCCACAGGCTTATGTTGAATAACATAACAATAAAATATTATTAAATATGAATAATATAACAGTAACAGTTATTGTGAAGTAACCGAAACATACAATACATATATATAAGTAAACAGTGACATTTATTGTACAGCAGTAGTGTTCAGTCTTGTTAACAGTAGTCTTCAGCCTTGTTAACATTAGTGTTCGGTCATTTTAACAGTAGTGTTCAGCCTTTTTAACAGTAGTATTCATTCTTGTCAACAGTAGTGTTCAGTCATGTTAACAATAATGTTCAGTCTTGTCAACAGAAGTGTTCAGTCTTGTTAACGGTAGTGTTCAGTCTTGTCAACAGTAGTCTTCAGTCTTGTCAACAGCAGTGTGCAGTCTTGCCAACGGTAGTGTCCAGTCTTGTCAAGAGTAGTGTTCAGTCTTGTCAAAAATAGTGTTCAGTCTTGTCAACAGTATTGTTCAGTCTTGAAACAGTAGTGTTCAATCTTGGTAACAGTAGTGATCAGTCGTGAAATAGTAGTGTTCAGTCTCGTTAACTGTAGTGTTCAGTCTAGTTTTGTTAACAGTAGTTCAGCTTGTCAACAGTCTTGTTAACAGTAGTGTTCGGTCTTGCCAACAGTTGTGTTCACTCTTGTCAATAGTAGTGTTCAGTCGGGTTAACAGTAGTGTTCAGTCTTGTGAACAATAGTGTTCCGTCTTGTCAACAGTAGTGTTCAGTCTTGCTAACATTAGTTCAGTCTTGTCAGCAGTCTTGTTAACAGTAGTGTTCAGTCTTGTCAACATTATTGTTCAACCTTGTCAACAGCAGTGTTCGGTATTGAAACAGTAGTGTTCAGTCTTGTCAACAGTAGTGTTCATACTTGAAACCGTAGTGTTATATCTTGTCAACAGAAGTGTTTAGTTTTGTCAGCAGTATTGTTCATTCTTGTCAACTGTAGTGTTTAGTCATGTTAACAAAAATGTTCAGCCTTTTCAACAAAAGTGTTCAGTCTTGTCAACAGTGGTGTTCAGTCTTGTTAACAGTAGTGATCAGTCGTGAAAAAGTAGTATTCAGTCTTGTTAACTTTAGGGTTCAGTCTTGAAACAGTAGTGTTCAGTCGTGTTGACAGTAGTGTTCAGTCTTGTTAACAGTAGTTCAGCTTGTCAACAGTCTTGTTAAAAGTAGTGTTCAGTCTTGCCAACAGTTGTGTTCACTCTTGTCAACAGTAGTGTTCAGTCTTGTCAACAATAGTGTTCAGTCTTGTTAACAGTAGTGTTCAGTCTTGATAACAGTAATGTTCAATCTTGTCAACAGTAGTGTTCAGTATTGTTAACTGTAGTGTTTAGTCTTGTCAACAGTAGTGTTCAGTCTTGTCAACAGTAGTGTTCAGTCTCGATAACAGTAGTGTTTAATCTTGTCAACAGTGGTGTTCAGATTTGAACACAATAGTGTTCAGTCTTGTCAACAGCAGTGTCCAAATTTGTCAACTGCAGTGTTCAGTCTTGAAACAGTAGTGTTCAGATTTGGTAACAGTAGTGTTCAATCTTGAAACAGTAGTGTTCAGTTTTGTCAACAGTAGTGTTCAGTCTCGTCAACAGTAGTGTTCAGTCTTGTCAACAGTAGTGTTCAGTCTAGTCAACAGTTGTGTTCATTCTCGACAATAGTAGTCTACAGTCTTGTCAACAGTAGTGTTAAATCTTGTCAAGAATAGTGTTCAGTCTGAAACAGTAGTGTTCAGTCTTGTTAACAATAGAGTTCAGTCTTGCTAACATTAGTTCAGTCTTGTCAACAGTCTTGTTAACAATAGTGTTCAGTCTTGTTAACAGTAGTGTTCAGTCTCGTCAACAGTAGTGGTCAGTCTCGTCAACAGTAGTGTTCAGTCTTGCCACCAGTAGTGTTCAGTCTTGTTATCAGTAGTGTTTAGTCTTGTCAACAGTAGTGTTCAGATTTGCCAACAATAGTGTTCAGTCTTGTCAACAGTAGTGGTAAATCTCGTCAACAGTAGTGTTCAGTCTTACCACCAGTAGTGTTCAGTCTTGTTATCAGTAGTGTTCAGTCTTGTCAATAGTGGTGTTCAGTCTTGCAACAGTAGTGTTCAGTCTTTTTAACAGTAGTGTTCAGTCTTATCAACAGTAGTGTTCAGTCTTGTACTACCTGATCAACGTTATCGTTAGCGTAAGCGTTCTTAGGCTAGCGTTCTTAGCGTTAGCTTTTCTAGAAATCTTAAGGACAGCTTTCTTAGCGTTAGCGTTCATAGCGTGAACGTTATTTAGTATTAGCGTTACCGTTTTAGCATTAGCCGAATCACACAAAACATCAGTCTAGGTGGAACCTGTCGTCTTCTTGAGGTTTTCCTGAAAAATTACGTTTAACACAACGATGTGTCGAGTAACAACCGGTTCGTATCCCTCCACTTTTCTCCTCTCTTCTTTTCTATTCTAACAACCGCGTCCATCGATTTAAACGCTATGGTGACGACGACGACGAGCAGCGCGACTACGGCTACGGACGCTAACGGCGATCTCGAACTGACTAAAATCTTGTGGATTGTTCCGTACGTGCACGTGAACAACGATACGCGGTTGGAGCTGTTAGACCTGTTGCGGAAGGACCCACCACTGTCCATACCGTTTCGCAGTTGGGAACTCCACGAGTACCCGGAATTACCGACGACCAGCAGGCAGACGTGGACGGTCATGATGTCACAACTGGAGAAGCCGCGTTTCGAAGTACTGACCTTCCAGGCGGGCAGAAAGATTGGTGTGAAAAAACACGCTGACGAATTCGATCACTGCAAGGTGACCAACGCGAGACTCTTTCTGAACGACAAGTCCTACCCGTACGATAACCCAAACTTCGATATCGGTAATAGACGCTACGCACTGCTGTAACCCCTCTTCAAAATTTTTTATGCTTTATAAAATTTTGAAATATATTTTTTTTTTTTTTTTTTTATAGAGGGGCCACTAGATATTTAAAACTAGGCAGAAGGCCTAGAGAAGCCAAAAATGCGCTGGGTCCAGTGAGACGGGACTTGCAATTAAACTCAGCTGTTGAACAACAATAACAATTTTTATTTTCTAAGTTCCCTTCGCATTCATACATATTAATGACAAATTTCAATAATTCAACCTTAATATTAAATTTTAAATTCCAATGATTCAAGTTTAATATAAAATATACATTTTGAATTTTAATTTTAACATGTCAGCCTGCACACATCTTTAGTATCGGAATTCCCAAATTTGCAATTTAAAATTACTATCATAAATTAATATCTAACATTACCATCCTAAAAATTCCATTAATATCTCTAAACATGGATAATCACATAGTTGAATAAATATTCCCGACATTATAACTATAAATATGTATATTATTTACATAACACCATAATCATCTGAATTGCGCAAACATAGCATATTAATTATATAAATCACCCTTTATAATACTCAACATTAAAACATATAATTTCACATAAATATACAGATACACATAAATACATATCACAGACACAAATACAGCATGATATCATACAGCATGTTAAGTCTGGCAGGCAGCCTGTACATTCCCAACATATCCATACATGAATGGGGAGACATCTGGACTGGTCATCAGGACCCATAACTCAATTATCAGTGTAAGTGACTGGCCCAGCCTTATATAACTTTCAATTAAAAACCCAAAACCCATTAACTCACAAGAGTGTAATAGAATTTAAAAACTGAATAAAACATCAGGATTAGAAATTACAAAATTTAAATTGGCGAAGTAGCTCTGCACAATCAATCAAATTACAAACCACAATTCAAAATAGTCCCCCTTATAGTAGCGTACCATCACAAGGTTAACATGACTGTATAGATTTATAAAATACTAAGTTTGTTACTTTCTTTTGTACTTTTGTAAGAAAATACAAAATTTTAAAGAACTTCCAAGTGGAACTGACCACCAGCAAATTGAATATAAAATATAAACTGAGGCTGATTTTGTAACTTTACAAACATAGAGTGAAGTAGTGAGAAAATACTATTATAAAGATATATAAAAAACTTAAGACATTCTGAAGTGACTATGGCAGTAATAATGATTTTAAGTCTTGGTACATGTTGAATAATTTCATAAAATTGTGAAATTCTTTTAATTAAACTGTGCAGAAATATATATATATATATATATATATATATATATATATATATATATAGTAACAAATCTTTATTTACAACGTTTTATTTTATTATTGATTATTAAAATTGGGATTAGTGTTCACGTTTAAAAGTCTGTGGTTTAAAAGAGTATTTTATCACTTCACTGTGTCAACCTCCCCACTTACCAAACGTGGATGTCTTCAATATTCTCGATGGTGACTTCTTCTACTGTAAAAACACTTGACATACATACATAGATATTCCTTTTGAATATCACAAAGAATGCACATAAACAATAAAAATAAATTAAATGTTCAATTGTAATTCGAATGATATCAGTCATTCAAATACTACCGCCACCTTATGAGAGAACTGTTTATGAAAAAATTAAACTACTTCATCTATTGTATAGAAATCAAAACTCTGTTTCCACTGGTAAATAAACTGGGGATTTATTGACAATTATTAAATTCAATAAAATCTTTTAAAAACAATTAATAATATCGTTTTACAAACAATAACAGATTTCAACAAATACTGAGATCTCTATATCTCAAGGCTGGTAACACTGTTGCAAGGTACAATGTTTTTGGTGAACGAGGTTAGGTTCACTTTATTTAATTATATTACCAAATTAGTGAGTTCTTTGAAGATACATGATACCAGATTACAAGATGTGATTTTAATTGACAATATTTAATTATCTATTACTATAAAAAAAAAAAATTTTTAATTATAAAACTCGGTACCATAACCGATATATCGTACTATCGTACGTTATGCAAAACTATATAGCAGTTGATGGTCAACACGTGCTCTGAGATTTGCACTGTTAAAAATATTATTATTATTGACTCATTAGGTATTAGGACCATGTACTGGAAAGAGAAAAAATCTAGAGAAAAAAACTCTTGATATAGCTTTCATTTCAGTAAAATTATTCAAGAACAGAATTGTTTCTTTGTGACAAAATTATATTCATCGGTTCTAGGTTAGTTTACCTAGTACACGTAAGTCATTATTTAGAATAAGAATGTTATTTATAAAATTCTTAATGATATGGTCACAAACATTCTATTTATAAATCATTTGAGGTATAATTATCAGTTATTAAAATATTTGCACAAGAAAATAATTATTTGTTCATTCAAAAGTCGTAGTCAAGTAAGCGACTATATACTATATACGGATGAGCGGTATCTAAGTTAATTCCGCCTTTCTCAATTATTCTGTAATTGTAAATAATTATTTTACAATTAATTATTGACATTAAACCGTGCTGCAATTTATTTATTAGGTTCTGATAATTGTCCATCATGGTTTAAGCACTCAAGCGTTATGACTAGTGCAGTCCAAAACAATATTTTTCGTTCATCAACGAAAATTATTATTGTCATTAATTTCTTTAAAGTAATTAAAGTATTGTACTCCCTGATTGAATACACAAAACATGACCCTTATTACACACTGGTCGTGTTATTTCACTGTTCACTTAATTCACTGGACACTCGGTAATATATTGTGGTGTATAGGTTAATGTCTGTTTACGTATTACCGTAGGTGACGCGCACATTTCAAAAATATCTTGCTGACTTTTTGGCGTAGACCTCTCGTCGTGAGTGATGCAGAACGAATGATACATTTCGCTAAAGCGTCTCTTTCTCGTCTGGTCATTTTAAGCCATTTGTTTGGTTCAAAAGGTCAAACTCTCAACCCCAAAACACTTCGGTCAAATAAAACTTTTAATTTTTTACAATTCTAAGTGTGGGTTCGAGATTATGTGTGACGTATGCATGGATACTCAAAATGATTGAAAAGTTTATAATTGTCATAACTTTCTTATCTTTTGTCGTATCGTCGGTTGGGTAGTGGCATTAAATCGCGGACACTTGTGGCTTTATTTTAAGTCTAAACAAGCACTAAATCCGTTCATTATTAATTCACTTGGCCATCTCAAAAACTCATATGGTGATTCTTAATATAAATAAGTCTGTTTCACCATATTTCGTTACAATTACACTGTAATACTTATTACTAAACATCTCGAGTCCATTTCTCCTTCATGTTAGTACATAAAATAGTTATATTTACAGTTTAAACAATATCTGTTAATGGCGTCCATACCGACCATGTTCGACTGTTTATAATTACATATAACGCTATTATTCCTTATCCTATTACATATGTTTGACATCCCAACACTAATATGTACATTTATTTACATTTGTTCACATTTTATTTTGCTAAAAATGTTATTTTTTATATACTTATAGTATGATCAAAATACCTTCTGTTCTCATTTCTCCATTTTGGCACTTTTTTAATTCTTTTATTACACAAGGGATATAATGTTAGTAATTAAAATAGTGTACAATTGTTGTACCTTGTTGGTTCAATGTATTTATTAACTTTCCGTTATCTGAAAGCTCTCCAAGTTATAGCATGGTGTTTATTTACATCTGGTTTTACAATTGCAGTTAATTAGTTTATAATATTTCAATTATTAAACTACTACTATTACATTTGTGATGTGTTCTCATAGCAGTATTAGACATTTCTCTAACTACTGGTAACATTTGTCACTTTCTTTTGATAAGTTTTGATAATGCTTTTTGACTAACTATCTTGTCACATTGGGGTTCTGTTCATTTGGCTTTATGATATCATATTCAATCTGATTCATTTGCTGTGTCCTTCAGTACATATGGTATTTATTGGTTTGCATTATTATTCTTAACTAGTCTTTGTTTGAATAATTGTGGATAGTTGCTTGGTTTAACTAATGTACATGATTTTATGTTATAGGTTCACTTTCTGTGAGGTTATGTGTCAGTTGTCTGACAACAATGTGCAACATATTTTTATGCAGTGTTTGACTCAACTATTTCCATCTCATTATGGCATTCTACTACAATGGTTTAATTATTAAGTTATACACATTTTTACACTATTTATTGAAACAATAACACAGGTATTCTTAGTCTAATAATATTACATTTCTTGGTGGGTTGCACCTAGTTTTTGGTACATTGATTGTTTTATACCTAACAAACTAGCTTATTTGCTACTGTTTGTTCTGGAATTCATTTATATTTTGTCCTGTCTTGCTATGGCATTCAGGCACATTTCATTTTAAGGCTTACAAAACTTTTATTATTAGTCCCTATGAACAATTAATTTACTGTTCTGTCTCATATTTCTTTTGGTGGTCTTAATGATTATCTATGTGATGTTACAAACTTGATTAAACTTGTCACACTAATTGTCTGTGCATTTTAACTAGTTAATCTTGGATTCTTTCACTTATAATGGTTAATCATTTTTCTCCGTTATAAACATTTTCACTTGTATTGTTTGTGGTGATTATTTGGGGTAAAATGGTTATCATATCACAGGTTGTTACACTTATATTAAGTTTTCACTGTTATTATTCGTGATCACTCAATGATGCTAAACACTGGTTTCTTTGTCATTGATCTTCGAAAAATCATTACACTTCTTCCGGTCACTATATTAATTTTAGTTCCTTGCATATCTTGTGAATGTTGATGCCTTGTACTGTTCATACATTATCTTCATTCTTCGTGGTATGTTTCCTTTCCTCTTCTTCTTCTTTTCTTCTTCTGGTTAGTTGTTGCTCATTATCGGTGTTCTCCTGGGTTATACATCATTTGTGATAATTAATGTTCCCTTAGTCTTGTCATACTCTTCCATATTTTTATTCGTGGTTATGGTAGTCATTGTTCCATATTATTTTATACTAATAAACAAATTCGTTTGTTTTATCATCATTTTGGTTGTACTTGATTCGTATCCTTTTTATTTTAGTAATTATTTTCGTCATATCCCCTCACTATTTTGGATCTATTGGGCCTGGATGCTAACATATTATACTGGCTCGTTGTCATATTCTCTTTCCTTTATACTCGATGATATCCTTATTACTCTTCCTTCTTCTTTGTTGGGTTGTTTCAATAATACTCGTTCGTAGATACACACTTTGTTTATATTCTCCTATTCCTTCTTTCGTGCACGTTGAAATATTTTCATGGTATCCTTTTATTTGACGTATTAGATAGTTATCTTATGTAACTGCCAATTTGGTACGTTACAATATATATATATACAGAAATTTACAGAAACCTGCATTGACCCGACCGATGACACGTGTCCGGCCTGATCGAACACAAAAAAAAAAACACGTCCGATACCTGCATAGAACTGCCCCCCACAGATGCATGAATCAAGTAAAAGAGTAAAAAAAAAACATAATCCCTTAAAACATCCAACCCCCTTTTAAAATTAACGTTTATTAATGATGATTAAATAATACCAAACCCACATACATGACAAGATTTCAGATTCCCCGCAACTTTTACAACTTCAACTTTTACTATTAAATAAATATAAAAATACATGATCGCCGGACACGGGCGCCTCGGCCAGATCTACAATTATTTTGGGACGTAATTACATACTGAATTTATTCTAAAGAAAGTTTATCACCCCCGAATTATGTCCAGCTAGACGCGAGCACCATAGCGTAGAACTTGTTAACTGAGGATAACGTCACACACAGGGTGTTGCTGAAGTGGCCTAAAGAATATTAAAAGCTTAAATGTCACCTTCGTATTGTCCCGGGGATGTCTCATGGGCACAGTGGCATGATGTGTAATCGTTCCTCCCGCAGCGGCCAAGATAGAGTCTGGTTATGTTCGTTGCATCGTGGCAGATGGACAGCCACCCACTGGAATGAGTCGGACCTCCGACTGTGCGGGAACCCTTAAACGTTTATAAGGATAATTACTACAGAGACCCATAACTAACAACCCTCGCATCCCACAGCATAAAACTCACTAAGTTCATCATAACCCGTTTGAATTAATGTTTTTTTTCTTTAGGTTTTTCTTTGAAAATACTAGAGCACACTCACGGCCACAATGCTTCACAAATATATGCGTATATCTTTATAACGAACATAATGTATTACATTATGTATCAGAAAATGATGACTGTATGCAACTTAACAAACTCAAACAGGCATAAGCGTCAATCAGCACGTGCTCGCTCACAACGGTAATAATTTTTGACATAGTTAGAAAAATAATCTTTCTTTTACTCTCCAATTTCATAGGTACAATAGTTAATTATGATTACAAATGTCATGCTGTACTAGAGCTAAAAATAATCAAATATTTAATCATGAACATACCCTATCACTCACCACCACGCGGCAGCTTACAACTTTTATTTCATTCACAACCGAGTTAATTTCATATTACGTTTCAAATCTTTTACAATATAAGGAACAATATATTTTAAAGTGACTTACCAGAGATCGCTGTGGCTTCTACTCCAACATAGTAGATAGAAATTTAACGTTTAAAGCAACTTGGTCCGGTTGGAGAAACGGCTGCCCGCCACAGCTGACTTCAGACTGCCCCGACTTGTCTCAAAACCAGCGTGTCTGAAAACATAACGCGCCCCTCTGTCACCAGATAGCAACAGCATCCAGCGCAACCCCCCGGAAACGTCCGCTCCGCAGCGACGCGTAATTATAATTAATTTTATTTCGGCAATCAAGCTTTTTATATTACTCACTTTTATAGAAGCGCCGGGTTCTGGCTAAAACACGGCACACCCCACCCCAAAAGGGCAACATGGTTGCCTCACACTTGACCTCAGGGGTACCCAGCAGTGTACCCCTATAGTCTTTCCAAACACGGGTATCCATCGGTGTTCGCAATATTCCTCGCTCTCAGGAGAACAGAAAGATCTCACACCACTGTGACCATCCCCATGCGAGCCCTCTCCGCCAAGCCAACCCCACGGGAGTGCCCCAACACGTCACCCTCTCTGGTGACCATCACCTACCTCTACTGCAGCCACTCACACACCCGTCCGAAGACCCAAAAATGTATCACTAACCTTGGTATGTGAGTGACCGTACTACACCTCTCGTCCACCTGTTGGACCGACCAGCCATATGTACCAACACAAGGCCTCACAATCCTTGCCATATGGCTGGCCCACATCCCTACACTAGGGCGGCGACCCCGCTTAGCCAGACAGAGAAGACCGCATAGAGGGCACGCGCACATCGATCCCAACTCTTACTTAACATGTTGATCACACACCGTAACTAGCAAGGGGGTTTCCTTCTCTGCCAACAGTCGACACATCATATATACAACCCAGTCTCAACCCCAAAAGAAACACAGGGAAAACAACCGGGGAATGCGGCATGGCTCGGACCCTACAATAATCGACAATCAATCTACAACAATGAACAGCGAAACAACACCACACTATCTCTCCATCATAACTTCTCAAAACAGGGGAAACTGATGATCTCCAGAAACCACAATCTAAGGGTACGCTCTCGGCAAACTCTAACTCCTTTTTTATATTTTTTTCTTTTTCTAATTTTTTTTTAATTTTAATTTTTTTGCTTTTCTAAGGGGAGGGATAGGAAAATCGGGAAGATGAAAAGTGGAAGTATCATTGAAAGGTCAATAGCTAGTACTACGGATAAGGTCATGGCTCCCTCCGGAAATAAGGATGAATGGAGGAAACCAAGGCTCGCGTGGGCAGGGGCGCAACCCTGAAGTAGACGAACACCACTGGTACTGTGGGGAACATCTACCCGCTACCCGTTAACCGCTTCTTCTCACCTTTCTATGACGGACTTTAGGTACTCGTTCCTTTCGGACACCACTCTCTGAGAAATTATCTCGTGTTGAGCTGTACTGATTTGTTTCTTCTGAATCAGAATCAAGGCAACCTACCTCACAACTTTCACCCGGATTTGGATTATCCTCATCATCTAACTCCTCTGCTTCTCTTTCTTCCACCCCTTCGTTTTCTTCCTCTTCTGCAATTCCCCCTTCTTCGTCCCAATAATCCAAGTCAACCTCATGACACTGCACCTCCTCACCATCTTCCAGTTGCTCATCTGATCCATCTTCAACCGCATCTTCACCCAGCTCCTCACCAATTTCTTCATCACCCTCGTCACCAGCTCCTTCACAAACTTCTTCACTAACCTCCTCTCCAATCTCATTTTCATCAACAGATTCATCATCAACATCATCGCCATCACGTCCGCTACCACCATCCGAACACTGCACATCTTCATCATCCTCTAGTTGCTCATCTGGTCCACATGAAACTTCTTTCCTTTCTTAGGAATCCTCCGCACTACTTACAGAAGGCGTCTGCACATCTTCACACACTACATCATTCTCACTCGCACACTCCACAACGCTGCCACCAAATTCCTCCTCAACTTCTACCTCATCTCCTTCCTCCACACTTGCAGCATGGACATCCCCGTGTCCATCCGCAACCTCAGAAACGTTTGCAGCCTGGAGATCCCCGTGTACATCCGCAAACTCAGACTCTCCAGTCTCCCTAACACCTACAACTATACTTCCCTGCGCAGCATCTGCAGACCGCTCTTCTGCCTCTTCTTCCGATTCCTCTCCTTCACCACTTTCAGCAACTATAGCGTCGTCAACATTTCCCACCCTGGAATCCAGCTGTCCAGGATCATGTGTAATGTTTAAATTAAATTCTACTGGCGATGGTAAAGCTACACCATCAAGTGAATTCTCATATCCCTGCGTAGGCGATGATGATGTTACAGGATCTGGATCCCTCATGAACCGAGATGGAGATACCGGAACAAATTCTGCGGCATCTGGATTCAACTGTAACGTCACCTCTGAGTCCTCTAGCTCCGTATTAACAGACGTGTTCCTGTTGTCTTGTGTTGATCCACCGAAGTAACTCTCTTCTTCTTCGTTCTCTTCACTTTCCTCATCGACAACTCTATTAGGCACTTGCGATTCATCTGGAACGTTTAAAGTTTCCTTTCCCTCCAAATAGGAATAACGCCTTGCTACAGGCTCCCTACTGGCCGATGTTGTTTCCCTAATATAACTTCTTCTTCCCCTGTTAATTTCGTACTTATTCCTTTTCTCTGCTGTAACTGTTGTTACCGTCTTCTCGCTTGCCACCCCCTTGTAGCCTCCATTACTTCCGGAACATTCAGTTGTTCTTACCGTTTCTTGTGTTCTCCTCCAACCGCCATGTTCGTCCTTTTTAGCTCTTCCTAATAAACCACTTGAGTAATGGACATCTGTAGCAGCTCTTCCCCGGGACTCATCATTCGTCTGGACCCTTCTGGCATGCGCACACCACCGGTCCAGGTCCGCAAAACAACGTGGAGGATCAGCAAAGACCAGCCGGGATCTCTCTTGGGGAGTCAGTCCTTCCAGAATTGCTTGTATAACCTCCCTCTCGGGCAACCCCAACCTTAATACCCGGGCAGATTTCCTTATATCGTGCACGAAGTCCCCCAATGCCTGTCCGTTGGCCTGTAGGCGATAGAAAAAACTTAAACTTCAGCTGTTCACGTCGTCGATGGGGTACGAAGAAGTCCAACACTTCCCCATGGAAAGCGTCGACACTGCTGCCCCGACGCAGAGTGTTGGTGACCAATGAACCCCGGTAATACGGGTATATAAGGGACAAGAACTCTCCATCGGACAACCCCGGGAAATCTGCCAACTGCAGGACAAGGTCCAAGAAAACCAGCAGCTTGTCCTCATCTACTCCATTCACCACCGAAAGTTTCTGGAGAACCCCTGAAATTGGGTGGGGAAATCCCTGATAGCATACCGCCGCCAGAATTGCACAATTCACAACACACAACAATAAAACATAAATCCCCACGAAACACCTAACACAAACATAACTTACAAAACATAGTCACAAAGAATCAGGAAAAACTCGAGTACTGTTCCTTCCTTCGAGCAGACCTCCGTGTTCCCTAGCGCTGCGGAGACCCGACCCACTCCTGAACCAGCTCTCTTTCAGACACACAAGAGGGGAAACAACCTTGGACACTAACATAAACATAAGACCCATAACACCTAACACCTACCACAACGTCACATTTCACAAGGACATATTATTACAAACTTCAAACAATGAATCTTGTCGGTGACGGTACCGACTTCCGATCGGGCCATACCGCATCCCGCTAAACTCACGCACAATACTCCCATATCTGTTAATAAGGCCGCCGACTCCACAGCCATGCCCCAGATCTCCGGTAATTCCAAGTCCCCCAAGGAAAATACACCACCAAAAAAAAACGCATGCAACGTGGCGGCACCAAGTTTACAATTATGCATTCACATATGCTCATCAAACATTAAACATAATATAACATCTACACCTATATTCGCTTTTTTCCAAAATTTTCGGAGTTTGACTTGTCTCAAACTATTTCCGAGTTTGCAAGCCCCATCACACCCAAGGACCCAAGGGTTCGACCCCAGAAAAACCACGCTCTGCTACCATTTTTAACCCCTCTTCAAAACTTTTTATGCTTTATAAAATTTTGAAATATTTTTTTTTTAAAGAGGGGCCAGTAGATATTTAAAACTAGGCAGAAGACCTAGAGAAGCCAAAAATGCGCTGGGTCCAGTGAGACGGGACTTGCAATTAAACTCAGCTGTTGGACAACAATAACAATTTTTATTTTCTAAGTTCCCTTCGCATTCATACATACTAATGGCAAATTTCAATAATTCAACCTTAATATAAAATATAAATTTTAAATTCCAATGATTCAAGTTTAATATAAAATATAAATTTTGAATTTTAATTTTAACATATCAGCCTGCACACATCTTTAGTATCGGAATTCCCAAATTTGCAATTTAAAATTACTATCATAAATTAATATCTAACATTACCATCCTAAAAATCCCATTAATATCTCTAAACATGGATAATCACATAGTTGAATAAATATTCCCGATATTATAACTATAAATATGTATATTATTTACATAACACCATAATCATCTGACTTGTGCAAACATAGCATATTATATAACTTTCAATTAAAAACCCAAAACCCATTAACTCACAAGAGTGTAATAGAATTTAAAAACTGAAAAAAAAACATCAGGATTATAAATTACAAAATTTAAATTGGCGAAGTAGCTCTGCACAATCAATCAAATTACAAACCACAATTCAAAATAGTCCCCCTTATAGTAGCGTACCATCACAAGGTTAACATGACTGTATAGATTTATAAAATAGTAAGTTTGTTACTTTCTTTTGTACTTTTGTAAGAAAATACAAAATTTTAAAGAAGTTCCAAGTGGAACTGACCACCAGCAAATTGAATATAAAGTATAAACTGAGGCTGATTTTGTAACTTTACAAACATAGATTGAAGTAGTGAGAAAATACTATTATAAAGATATATAAAAAACTTAAGACATTCTAAAGTGACTATGGCAGTAATAATGATTTTAAGTCTTGGTACATGTTGAATAATTTCATAAAATTGTGAAATTCTTTTAATTAAACTGTGTATAAATATATATATATATATATATATATATAAATTTTCAGAAACCTGCATTGACCCGACCGATAACACGTGTCCGGCCTGATCGAATACAAAAAAAAAACACGTCCGATACCTGCATAGAACTGCCCCCCACAGATGCATGAATCAAGTAAAAGAGTAAAAAAAAACATAATCCCTTAAAACATCCAACCCCCTTTTAAAATTAACGTTTATTAATGATGATTAAATAATACCAAACCCACATACATGACAAGATTTCAGATTCCCCGCAACTTTTACAACTTCAACTTTTACTATTAAATAAATATAAAAATACATGATCGCCGGACACGGGCCCCTCGGCCAGATCTACAATTATTTTGGGACGTAATTACATACTGAATTTATTCTAAAGAAAGTTTATCACCCCCGAATTATGTCCAGCTAGACGCGAGCACCATAGCGTAGAACTTGTTAACTGAGGATAACGTCACACACAGGGTGTTGCTGAAGTGGCCTAAAGAATATTAAAAGCTTAAATGTCACCTTCGTATTGTCCCGGGGATGTCTCATGGGCACAGTGGCATGATGTGTAATCGTTCCTCCCGCAGCGGCCAAGATAGAGTCTGGTTATGTTCGTTGCATCGTGGCAGATGGACAGCCACCCACTGGAATGAGTCGGACCTCCGACTGAGCGGGAACCCTTAAACGTTTATAAGGATAATTACTACAGTGACCCATAACTAACAACCCTCGCATCCCACAGCATAAAACTCACTAAGTTCATCATAACCCGTTTGAATTAATGTTTTTTTTCTTTAGGTTTTTCTTTGAAAATACTAGAGCACACTCACGGCCACAATGCTTCACAAATATATGCGTATATCTTTATAACGAACATAATGTATTACATTATATATCAGAAAATGATGACTGTATGCAACTTAACAAACTCAAACAGGCATAAGCGTCAATCAGCACGTGCTCGCTCACAACGGTAATAATTTTTGACATAGTTACAAAAATAATAACTCCTATTGTAGTCCCAAGCCACGTGTTTGTTAACCAAATACACTGTTTTTACAGTGTATTTGGTTTACAAAAATAATATTTCTTTTACGCCCCAATTTCATAGGTACAATAATTAATTATGATTACAAATTGTCATGCTGTACTAGAGCTAAAAATAATCAAATATTTAATCATGAACATACCCTATCACTCACCACCACGCGGCAGCTTACAACTTTTATTTCATTCACAACCGAGTTAATTTCATATTACGTTTCAAATCTTTTACAATAAAGGAACAATATATTTTAAAGTGACTTACCGGAGAACGCTGTGGCTTCTACTCCAACATAGTAGATAGGAATTTAACGTTTAAAGCAACTTGGTCCGGCTGGAGAAACGGCTGCCCGCCACAGCTGATTTCAGACTGCCTCGACTTGTCTCAAAACCAGCGTGTCTGAAAACATAACGCGCCCCTCTGCCACCAGATAGGAACAACATCCAGCGCAACCCCCCGGAAACGTCCGCTCCGCACCGACGCGTAATTATTATAATTAATTTTATTTCGGCAATCAAGCTTTTTACATTACGCACTTTTATAGAAGCGCCGGGTTTTCGCTAAAATACGGCTCACTGCTGTACGACATATATTCTCGTTTACAAAAGTCGTACTACCATAAGACTCAATCCAACGTACTTCTATCGCCGGACGAGTTCAGAGATAAAGCACCGCTATTTTTCTTCGATTTTATCAGACAGGAGGAGTCGCTCAAGTCTTCACCGTTCGACGTGCGATTGGAATTCGAGTCCTCGGAAAATTTCCCTGCTGAAACCACAACGTTCTGCACGATGCTGCACGATTTGCTCAACGTATACACTCCGCTGTCCAACACTGTCCACAGACGCAATTGATTTCGCCCCCACTACTACTACCACCACCACCGGTGTAGTTGCCTCCCCCCACCTTCAACACCAACAGGCAGTTGAGATTTATATACATTTTACTGAATGTTGCATCATCATGTGTCAGTTGAGAGACTGCAGTTGACTTGGAACGTTGTTGTTACTTTGAACGTTGTGACTGTGTGTTTTTACCTAACAACTTGACTTCATCGATCGTTGAATTCGACCAGCACCACCAGCAGCGGCAGCAGCAGCAGCAATCGCAATCGATACACCGACCGGAACATGTCTTTCACGTACGCGGAATTCACGATGCGTACGACAGTGTCGAGTTCGCAAACAGTCCCGTTGCATTGTGTCGGTTCGAGAGTATCGTCCGCAAGTGTACGGTACCCGCGAACGCTCACGCTTTCCCGCGTTTTGACACGTACGAGAAAGCATGAAAACTTTTGTTGAAAAGAGTGGCCTATCGCGATGTGCTTACGAGCCGAAGCGGGTTTGTTTTACACAGGACGCAGCGATCGCACCGTTTGATTTGCTTGCCCTTGCTTGTGGTGGAGGCCTACACATGTGGGAAGTCAACGACAATGCGTGGACGTAACACGCTCGCCATCTGCCAGAATGCCATTACCTATTGTTGAAGAAGGGAAAAATTTCGTCGATTCCGTAAGAAACGCAGTGAGTCATAAACGCAAGCGTGAAGAAGAAGAAGAAGAAGAAGAAGAAGAAGAAGAAGAAGAAGAAAAAGAAGAAGAAGAAGAACGTACGGAGATGTCTGAGAAACAAGACGACGAACAACAAATCCGGTGTAAGGTCTGTTACACGGAATCCATTGAAGTAGTGCTTCTACAGTGTCGTCATTTCGTCGACTCCACGTTGTGTACAGTACGTCTGCGAAAGTGCCCGTTATGTAGGATCAAGATTCGTGCTTACGTCAGAGCGTTTTTATTAAATTAATTATTCTTCAATTTTGTATCACAATATTGTTAAAACGTTGCATCATATTATTGTGAAACAGTATGGTGCAATACGTGTTGACAGGATGTTGTGCAATAGTTACACGCAACAGTAGAACAGGGAGCGAGGGATCGTCCCTCTATATAAACGGGGGCTCGTTCGCCATACCGTTCACTCTTGTGTCGACAGTCGCAAGCAACGCTTCGCCACCAGCAGACTTACTAAGCAAGCAAGCAAAATGGATTAGTTTGTACAGAAATTTGGGAGTCACCGTTTACGAATACGTACGATGTCACGACTTACAAAAAACGGGTACGGAGTATCCGATTCGTTGGTTGCAGAACGAGACGACGCGGTACGGACCTCCTCTGGCGGCCATTATAACGAAGGGAAAGGACGGCACGGGATTACTGAAATTCTACCTACCGAAGAGATACGCGAAACTGTTTACGGATGAGGAACTACAAGGCGTACAACCGGACACGCTCTACCTACAGTACAACATACAAAAAGGTCGTGTAGCGGATATCACTATTTCAAAATTGTAAAATATTGTATTTTTTGTAACACTTTTTTATATGTGTCTTTGATAATACACGTATTAAAAAAAAACATTATGAGCGTTATTTTTCCCCCTCCTCGTTCCTTTACCCCTTCCATCACTACCGGTGACGCGGTGTAGACAGAGCTCAGTGTTTCGTCGTCCGTCACAGATAACGGATGCACGCTTTTACAGGTATGTATTCGAAGTTAATGGAATCGCTCAGTGCTTCATCACAAGACGACATTCGTCGACGAATTTTCAATTGTTAACGTTGATCCAAACACAGAGGATAGCCCGAACCCGAGCCCGAGCCCGCTCGTCTCACCTCCTGGCTCGCTTGGAAGGGACGAGACTACATAACGTTGTTGTAATTATACGTAATTGACACAACGATACGTCTGCATCTAGTTATAAGATTCACTTCAATAATTTATGTCAGTGTATTTCACAATACCCGACCGGTTACAGGAAATTCGTGTTACAACTTTTGCATCATATCACCGTGAAACAGTATGGTGCAATTCAATTGTTAGAAGTGTTGCTGGTATGCACGTTATTTTTTCCCCCTCCTCGTTCCTTCCTCCCTTCCACCGCTACCCACCGTTTATACGACTGGCAAAGTGTTGACAGGGTCAGTGTTTCGTTTACCGCGGTCGGAGCAACATCTCTCGCTGACTTTCGTGGACGGGTTTGTTTTTCTTTATTGGATCTGTTGCTGTTTATTGCTTAATTATTTACGTGTTGTCGTGCAATTCTATTGATGTTTCCGAGTAGATAGGTCTTTTGGTATGACATAATACACGTTTTGTGATCTCAAATTGCTGTTTAGTGCTTAATTATTTTTATTATATATTTGTTAATGACTTCAGTGGTGCTACCTAGTTTTTTTATGTTAAGTGAAGATGTTGCTTGTTTTAAATTATTTTGGACTCATTCGATAATGGGGTTGGACAATTCGTGAGGATGCACTTCTTACAGTTTTTTATATGTATGTTTTTTTTTGTATGCACGTTATTTTTCCCCCTCATCGCGTCGTTCCTTTCCCCGCTACCTACCATCTATACGAATGACAAAGTGTTGACAGGGTCAGTGTTTCGTTGACCGCGGTCGGAGCAACATCTCTCGCTGACTTGGGTGGACCGGATTTGATTTTTGTTTACTGGAACTGTTGCTGTTTATTGCTTAATTATTTCCGCCTTGTCCATCAATTCTGTCTATGTTTCCGAGTAGGTAGGTTTTTCGGTGTAGCATAATACACGTTTTGTGATCTCACATTGCTGTTTAATGCTTAATTATTTTTATTATTTATTTGTTAATGATTTAAGTGATGCTACCTGGTTTCTTTATGTTACGTAAAAATGTTGCTCGTTTTAAATTATTTTGGGCTCATGCGATATTGGTGTTTTACAATTCTCGACAATGCACTTCTTACAGTTTTTATATACATATGTATGTTTTTCTTTTGGTATGCACATTATTGCCCCCACTCCTCGTTCCTTTTCCGGCTACCCACAATTTGTACGAGTGACACGGTGTCGACAAGGTCAGTGTTTCGTTCGCTGTTGCCGGAGCACCATCTCTCGATGATTTGCGTGGACCGGGTTTAAGTTTTTTTTAAAATTTTATTGGAACTGTCGCTGTTTATTGCTTAATTAGTTACGCGTTGTTGTGTAATCCACTTGTTAGAACTGCCGCATCGTATCACGTATCGGTGGTGGTGAAACGTTATGGCGCAATTCTATTAGTGTTGAAAGGATGTTGTGTAGTTACACGCAAAATAGTAGAACAGAAGGGGGGATTGTCCGCCTATATAAACAGGGCTCGTTACCTATACCGTTCAGTCTTGTGTTGAGAGTTGCGAGCGACGCTTCGTCCAGAGCCAGAGCCCGGGTCAGATCCTGGCACCGACCGACCACCAGCATACACATACACGCCAACAGAGCCCGAACCGAGGACCGAGAGCAAACCCGAGAACAACCCGAGGACAGACCGAGCACGAAAACAGCCCGAGGGTCGACCGAGATGACCGAGAACGAGACGACCGAGACCGAGAACGAGATATTTTGGAGAGAATCCTAGGCCAGTGACGTCACGTGACCCCGAGATATTTTGGAGGGGATCCTAGGCCACTGACGTCACAAACAGCTGATGACGACACATTCACGCCAACAGTAGCGTCCTCCCCTCCCCGCGCGTACAACATGTGGAGAATCCTAGGCCATGAAGACATGTGTCGATCAATTGACCTAGTCAACGACCTCACGATCAGCTGCTCATAACGTCACTGAAACCGTGCATCGTATCACGTATCGGTGGTGGTGAAGCGTTATGGCGCAATTCTATTAGTGTTGACAGGATGTTGTGTAGTAACACGCAAAATAGTAGAACAGAAGGGGGGATTGTCCATAAATATAAACGGAGCTCGTTAGCTATACCGTTCAGTCTTGTGTCGACAGTTGCGAGCGATGCTTCGTCCGGAGCCCGAGCCCGACCGCCAGCACCAAGACCGAAATGAACGAGACCAAAATATTTTGCGAGAAAATCGCGCGCGCGGGGTCAAGTACGGGGTGTATCGAGCCAGCAAGCGTGACGTCACGATCTACTCTGACCAGATCAACGACCTCACGATCGGCTGCTCATGACCTCACTCAACAGCTGATCAGCTGTTCATGACGTCACAAACAGCTGATCGTGACATCACCAACCCCCTCCCATTGTCAGCTGATCGTGACGTCACACTGACTGTCTCGATACCCCCTCCAACACACTACTACCACAGAATGCCCAAACTTAGACGGACAATATATGGGGAAAGAAGAAAAGGAAGACTTAGAAGAAGGTGCCACAGGACGTAGAAAATTACCTCTGGAGAACGGATATCGGGGATTGGAGACGGGGATGGAGGAGCGAGGTGTTTGGAGGCGACTAGTCGGGGAGGCCAAGGCTCATCGTCGGCTGTAGCGCCAGAGGAATGAATGAATGAATATTATGATAATTTGTGCAGTATTTTGTTTAATTATTTTTTATATTTATGTTTACAGTTTTTGAGGACGACAAAGTGAATAGGCTTAACAGTAAACAGAAGAAGTCAATAAGATGTAATACAGGAAGATGGAAGTCAGATAAAGCAGGGTAAAAAATAAAATTTATTTGTGATGAATTTTTCGCCGTAGGAAACTTAGGATACTTCAATAAGAAGAAGATATGGCTCGAAAGGAAAGCGATTAGCACAATAAACAGCATTTTATGAGATAATCTTATTCTTTTTTCGGGCAATAGGCCTGCGGCTGTGATACAAATCACGTTCGATCACCACTGCAGAGAAGTCAGCTATCTTGTAAGTACGAGCTGTGGCAAGCCGGCCACGGTTGGTTGAGAGGGTATTGTGTGTAAGAGGTAAGTGTTACGTGTGACTCTGTCACTGATGTAGCTCAGGATTGCCAGAAATGGATGATTATCCCACTGACAGGAATAGCAGGCAGACGAAGTTATGGCATGGACTGGATCACATGGCCGCAGCACAGCCTTTGCAGTTGTACGTCTAAAAGAAAACCACATTAGGCCCGCGCCACTTGAGAATAAGGTTACAAACAAACTAAATATTTTCTTTATCAATGAAGGTTACAGTAAACAGTTTTCGGAAACGAGCTGTTGGTAGGTGACGAAGCAAATGATAACGGCCTGATACTATAGAATTATACATTCAGTCAGGAATGATAGTAAAAATTGGTAGCTCATTTTGAGTAACAAACGACCTAAAACAGGTCTTTGGGAACTAAAAGCAGAATAATAACAAGTAGACTAATGTGTCGCTGTATAGAAAATAAAGTCGGTGATATGAGAGAGAAAGAAAGAAACAAAGAGGCAAAAGAAAACACACACACCCACACACACACAAATTAACGTCGATTTATCGAACTACAAGAAAAGTGATGTGTAAACGCAAAGTAAAAATAAGACACTCAAATTTATAAACGACACACGGTATAAAAGTTTCTATTTAGAACTTGTTTACTCTACAAAGTTGTGTTTAGTACTTGATTACTTTGTAAATGTAAACCCGTAATACGTAATCACGAACTCACATGATGTATGTGTGTTTTCAAGAATGTTCGTTGCATTGGCGTAATGAGAAATGTTAGTGATGAAGTTATTTAAAGTTTACGACAGTGTAATATTCTTTTCCGGCTGAGTTTGTCTTGTTAAATAACTCTGTTGTGAACAGAGTTTAAACGTTTGTATGAGACATTTGTAAGAAAGGAAGTAAACCTACCCTAGGAAAGCAGTCTAACTACATTGCTGCTACTCGCTGCCAGAGTAATTCTCACTATGTATTAAATATATCAACAGATAGACGCCCTAATACTTCCGTTTACGTGTACTGGTAAATATGTCCAGCCAATAAGCCAGGAAGGCTTTAGCTACTGCGTGTGTGGAGATATGTTTGTGACTGGATGCCAGCAACATTGTTGAACTGATAAAACTTAACTGATGCTAATGTTTGTACAATCTTTGCAACGTCAAACTTCATGTATAGCAAAATTGAAAGCTAAATGCATATGCGCAAAAACCAGTTTCTTCACGGACGAGTCCACTTTGAAATTGTGAATGGCGGAAGGGTAACGGAGAATCAGCTGCTATGCAAGCTAAGGTGTTGCCAACATACGCGTCACGTTTTAGTTACGTTGTTAAGTTTATTACTATGTTACGTACTATCTCAGTATATGCATTATTACCTCAGTTTATTTTCAATTATGTCGTTGTTTTACAGTTCATTGTAATCGTTTAAACGGAACTATTCATGCTAGCTTTAGCACATACTTGACCGAGTCTGAAGTATGTGCTAAACGTCTTGCTTTTTATTAACAGTAGGGGGAAAATGCTGGTCCTGACGCACAAAGGAATGCCGCCTTTCCCACGGTCCAAGATTTTTTCCCACGCTCTCCCCACCACCGCTGGACCACAGCATCTCAAAGGACCGCGAATTTCCGCGAATAAATTTTTTTATTTTTTTTTAATTTGATATTTTTATTTTTTTAATTAAATTGTTTTGCATATCCGCGAATATATGCAGCCTTTCGCGAGCCTAAATCACTTTCACTTTCTAATTTCCGCGAATATAATTTTTTATATGCAGCCTTTCGCGAGCCTAGATCACTTTCACTTTCTACTGGACCACAGCATCCGCGACTTTTTCGCTGATCTGTGTCAAGATCCGCGACTTTTTCGCGTATCTGGACCACAGCATCCGCGAATATAATTTTTTTTTTTTTATATGCCGCCTTTCGCGAGCTTAGATCACTTTCACTTTCTATCACTTTATGTATTATAGTGTATATATTAAATATATGATCAGGGTTACCAACCTTGCATGAGTTCAAATTTGTTATAATGTATATTAAATCTATATGATCAGGTTTACCAACCTATGTATGGGTTCAAACTTGATATGTGTGTATTATAGTGTATATTAAAATATATGATCAGGGTTACCAACCTTGCATGAGTTCAAATTTGTTATAATGTATATTAAATCTATATGATCAGGTTTACCAAGTATCCCTCCTCAGACGCTGGTGTTACTTTGCATTTTTGCATTAAATATATATATCGTAAACAATGAAATAATAATATTTCGTCATTGTAAGATTTTAATAAAACAATTATCAGTTTAAATTCTCTCTCTCTCTCTCTCACACTTGTTGTGTATGTTTCTCTCTCTCTCTGTGGTCAGTACCGCGCGCATGTATATGAAATTAGAAAGTTTATATTTATTCGACAAATATTAACGCCCTCTCTCTCTCTCTCTCTCTCTCTCGCTCGCAGACGTCGGAAGCAATTCGAGGTCATTGACACGACTTTACACTGACACATTGCAGTCTCTCACTCTCTCTCTCTCTCTCGCTCTCTCTCTCTCTCTCTCTGGGTTAAGCTGGTGTTGTACGTTACTAAAATCATAGCAAATATTTTCATTCTAAGCATGTATTACTGTTTAGTAATAATTACAGCCCCAACAAAGGATATTGTACATGGATTGTATATTGCAAGTAAGGAATTATTATTTAAATCCGATATCTGTTTTTATTAAAATCATACAATGTCAAAAGAGGATAGTTGTCTGTTACGAACCAGTACTAACTCTCCTGTATGGTCGTCGCTCGCATCATCCGTATTTAAAGTTCGCTACTTCCAGTACACATGGCCTCTGTAACAGATTTGGTCTCCAACAGGTGTGATTGAACGGTAAGAGCAAGAACAATATGAACAAGGCCAAGGACATTATATGTCTAGTATCCCTCCTCAGACGCTGGTGTTACTTTGTGTCATAAAATCTCGTGGCACTCAAGATAAGAGACAATACGTTTGCAAAAAACAACAAAATTGAACTTCTGGAAACAAAATTGTACGGTTTGTAAGTAATATCGACAACACAGGTCAGCATTTTTCAGTCATTGACAGATAAAGGGATCGTCACATTAGGACTACTGACTGCTAAATCCAGTAGTACAAGAACTTAGATATTTGTTGAATCAGTAGCAAAAAAATGTTAGATCTACTGTTTTCAAGGGTTCAAATATTTCAAAATAAAAAATATATAAAACAAAAATACAGAATATATGAAATGTATATTTACAAATAAAAAAAAATATTACATATTATCAAACAATGGCACATAATATTCACCCACCCAATCCTTTATAAATCGACCATAATTAACTCCCCCAGCATGATTGTTAATAAACCTCGTGTAAATATTTGCTAAGTCTTTATTTTTTTTAATTTCTGTTTCAGTAGGAGACTGGCAATCGGTGCGCTGTTGTTGTAATAGCTCCCTGTTTCGTGCCACCTCAGTCGCTCGCCTTTCTAACCAATCTGAGGCGTAACTTTCAAAACAGTCAACGGGAGACATACTTGTCTGAAACAAAGACATTCTCAGTGTTTTATCACACACGTACAAACACATTGCGGTCTCTCTCTCTCACTCACACACACACACGCACACACGCACGCACACACACACACACACACACACACACACACACACACACACACACACACACACACACACACACACACACACACTTAGTATGAATAGACGCGTCTTTGTTAGTAAAATGTAACGCTGTAATCATTAATAGCGTTGTGATGGGGGTCGACTGCATGTGATGTTTGTAAAAATTGTTTACGCATTTTAGGTATGGTTTATCTATTTAATACGTGCAATTTTAACTAATCTGTCTTGGAGGATAACCTATTTTTCCTTCTTTTCTACAGATAACAGTTGCTTTGATCAGAAACATTACCAGAGAACAACGTCCTCCTAAAGATAAATTTACCAGAGCTCAAAACAGTACAAAGTCATACTTTTGGTGAAGAAAATCACGTCAACAACAACAAAAGTTGTTTGTGTTTCAACAGCTACAAACAATAATTAATTTTCTTACACTAGTAAACATTTTGTTGTAATTGTTTCAATTAAAGGAAACATATATATTCGTTGAGAAAATCTGTTGTGGGTGGACGAAACATGTGTCTGAATTAATAAATTTTCTCTCTGCATAGCAGTTGTAAAAGTAGTCATATACATTATGTGCTATATATATATACAAAAGGCTTTCAACGTGTTTGTCATTTCAACCAATTTGTACTGCGCTCTAATTGTATAAAAATAACTGTACCGCTCCATACAACTGAGAATAAATCCTTCCACACACACACACACACACACACACACACACACACACACACCTACAACAGTCTTTCAACTATTTAAAAAAAAAATGCAGTGATAGCTTTCACGCAGGCGGTCAATGAGAAATTGCTAATTTTAAAAATTCATTTTTGCATTAATTAAATATTATATATATATCGTAAACAATGAAATAATAATATTTGTCATTAAAAAGTTATATTCAGTGTGTATGCACACACACACACACACACACAACGATACAGAATTAGATATAGTTATTATTCGATAACTTAAACCAGAGGTAATTAACCTTGTGTACGTTGTCTAAATCAGACGCTCTACTTTCTAATTTGACACCGCTGACAGTAATTACTCTAAAAACGGACACACACATGAGCTTTTGCACACACACAGCGATACAGAATTAGATATAGTTATTATTCGATAACTTAAACCAGAGGTAATTAACCTTGTGTACGTTGTCTAAATCAGACGCTCTATAATAATAATAAGTGATATTTACAATGAAACTATTTTCAAATAAAAATGATGTTGGTTCGACAACCTTTTTGTTTTAAGACTATAACAAGAATGAGACCTGGCTCAACTCTCTCTCTCCCCCTCTCTCTCTCTCTCACACACATACACACACACACACATTTAGTATGAACAGACGTGTCTTTGTTAGTAATATGTACAAATCACATGACTTTATGTGAACTTCAAAGGGTTCAAATGTTTCAAATAAAATATAGAATATATGAAATGTATATTTACAAATAAAATAAAATATATTACATATTATGAATTTTTTTAATTTGTGAAGCAATCTTCAAGACGCTCTTCTTCTTCATTTGGTACTACATTAAGCCAGTCCTTGGACTTCACGTTTATGGGGGTTTCATAAACATAAAGATCACTACCACCAATAATTTGTGGTACAATACTTCTGTTTAATGGTAGTACCGCGCTCTAATTGTGTAAAAATAACTGAGAATAAATCCATGCAAACATACACACACACACACACAACGATGTTTCTACTTATTTGAACAAGTCCTGTATTAAATGCACTTGTTAATGTTTTAATGTGAACAATTTTACGTTTAAATAAAATCTGTACATACAATAAAATTATGTTTCAGTATTAAAGATATAAATATTACTGTTTTATTAATTTAAAATACCATATAATTGCTTACGCTTGACAAATAAGAGAAAAGACATACTTTACGGAATTTCTTGAAATTTTTGCAGTTAGTCTTCTGCTCATGTGTACTGGTAGTCTGTTTGGGTACGGTTAACCATTTAAATTCAATGTTCTTGTTGTTAACCTTCTGCTCCTGTCCCTCTCGTTTACTGGTGGTATGTTTGGCTACAGTTAACCATTTAGGTTCAATGTTCTGAGAAGTATTCATCATCTTCTTGTTCCTATAATAACAGTACCTGCTTCAGTACTATATATATATTATGTGCTATATATACAAAAAGCTTTCAACCAAATTGTATCGAGATCTAATCGTGTAAGAATAACTGAGAATAAATCCATACAAACATACACACACGCACACACGCACACACACACACACACACACACAAAACCAATGAACTGTCTCTTGACATCGTTTAGAAATTGACATGACAGAGAAAATTTTCATGTTCCACCTTGTACCGAGATCTAATTGTGTGTAAGAATAACTGTACCGTCACATACAACTGAGAATAAACATACACACACACACACGCACACACTTTACGATGTTTTTACTTATTTGAACAAGTCATGTATTAAATTCAATAAATAATGCACTTGATAATGTTTTAATGGGAATAATTTTACGTTTAAATAAAATCTGTACATACAATAAAATTATGTTCACTTTAAGAAATAAAAACTGCACAGTATGTTTCTTTGATTGCAGACGAAACATCAGACATCCCGTCTGTATTTCAGTTAGTTATAGTTTTCCACTATGTTTAGCTAATGGTCAACCAGTTGAAAGTTTTTGGAAATTTGATAACCCTGAAGGCACGACGCAGAATCTATTGGTCTAAGCGTACATTTATTATGTAAATCATCTCTTTTTCAGTCATCTACGTATATGCATTTGAATTATTTGCGCATGCACATACAACTGAGAATAAATCCGTACAAACACACGCACACTTAGCGACGTTGATATAAATATTACTGTTTTATTAATTTAAAATACCGTATAATTGCTTACGACGCGCACACTTAGCAACGTTTTTACTTATTTGAACAAGCTATGTATTAACTTCAATAAATAATGCACTTGATAATGTTTAAATATTTCCAACAACTATGTTGATTAGAAGTGCTGTAAGTTCAATAACAATGTTCGCTACGTAACGTATTCAAATCTGTTTACTCACCTCTTAAATGTTGATGCACGCAATTATCGATTTCATAATGAGGTATGAAGGCTAATTGCATTCTTCACGTATATATATTGATGTATCTTACAACGGTAGGGTAGGGGTAGCTTGCGTGTTTGTTTTGAAAGTCATTGTCCGCCGTTGGAAACTTTCAGAAGTTAGCGATACTGAAAGTATTTTCGTGCATTAGTCAAAATTAGGAAAACAATGCAGAGAGAGAGCGAGTGGACACACATGTAAGTAGCTCGATACTCAGTGACAACAACAACACACACACACACACACACACACAGTTAATATTTGTCAAATATATAACAACGAGTGAGAGAGAGAGAGAGGAGGGGTCATCGACCGTGATGGAAAAGCTTTACCTCACTGCTTTAAGAAGTTAGCGATACTGAAAGTATTTTCGGTCAAGTTAACACGGCTCTTTTTAAGAAACATTCTATCATTTATTTGATGTCGATACCGGTATTAATTATAGATTACACTTAGTTCCATTCACTTCCATGTGCTTACAAATACTTGTAATTAGTTTCGTTAATAACTAGGCCAAAACATTGTCATTACATGTCAACTCTTCCGTCTGTCTCGTAAATTTTGCGTAGCACTGTTTGAGTCTTATCGTTGTAAATAAAGAGCAACAGCAACAGTGTCGTAATACTCTACTTATTTGAACAAGTCCTGTATTAAATGCACTTGTTAATGTTTTAATGTGAACAATTTTACGTTTAAATAAAATCTGTACATACAATAAAATTATGTTTCAGTATTAATGATATAAATATTACTGTTTTATTAATTTAAAATACCGTATATATATATATATATATATATATATAACCTAGGAACTTCGCAGGTGAAGAAATTAATTTCTATTTTTCATCTGTAACGACATGCGTGTATAATTTTAATTTATTTCACTATACACCTTCGCCACCGCTGCTACCACAGTCGTCAGTAATAAAAAAAGAAGAAAGATCAGTTAGGAAACGCATCAGTACTCGTTCGAAACTGAAACGATTAACGTACCTTTCGTCTTACGTCTTACGTCTTACGTCTTACGTTTACGTTTTTACGTCTTACGTCTTACGTTTTAGTTTCACATCTTACGTCTTACGTCTTACGTCTTACGTTTTACGTTTTACGTCTTACGTCTTACGTCTTACGTCTTACGTTTACGTTTTACGTCTTACGTCTTACGTTTTAGTTTCACATCTTACGTCTTACGTCTTACGTTTTACGTCTTACGTCTTACGTCTTACGTTTTACGTTTTACGTTTTTTTATTCGCGGAAATTCACGGATGCTGTGGTCCTTTAGGACTGATGTTAATCGTTTCAGTTTCGAACGAGAACTGATTAGCAATTGTGTTTGCGTTCGAGAAGTTTAAACCCTTCCTAGAACATAAAGAATTCCTTTTGGAAACCGTCAATCAGGCGTTATCTTGGTTATTGAATCACCCTAAACAGTTAGGACGAATTGGAAGGTGGATATTGAAGTTAAACTGCTACAAATTCAGAGTGCAGCATATAAAAGGTACTCAAAACGTAGTCGCTGATACCCTGTCCCGTATGTTCCAGTCGCCCACTAAAACTCCTGAAAACAAAGAGAATCCGGAAATAGCACATGCTAACGCCGTAATTACTGAATTCCCCCTTGCCTTCACAAACATTGCTCTGTATCAACAACAAGACCTCTCACTGAAGCCTATTATAGAACAACTTACGCAAGGTATTAAATCCGAGAAGTACGTATTGAGTAGAAATGTACTATGTCACAAGATAAGAATAATAGCCTCGGATGTAATTAAGCCCATGCTGATGGAATACTTCCATTCATCTACCATAGGAGCCCATATGGGAATCAATAAGACAATACATCGTGTTCGAAAGGAATATCATTGGAACAATATGAACAGCGAAATAGTCAACTTCGTAAAGAAATGTACATTATGCGCCCTCAGTAAACCGGTCCGAAATAATCAAGTGAGCCAAATGATTTCAGAAATCCCTAAGACCCCTTTTTCTAAACTTTATCTAGATTTCTCAGGTCCATATCCACGATCCAAATCAGGCAATACAATGTTACTCATCTGTGTAGATTCGTTCACTAAATTTGTTTGGATGTATCCCATGCGACGAGCATTAGCGTCGACGACTGTAAAAATATTACAGGAAAGACTATTTAAAGACTACGGTACTCCAGTACGTATAGTATCTGATAACAGTCCACAGTTTAAAGCGAAAGAATTTAGGAATATGTGTTTCAAGTTAGGGATAGACCATATAACCACTACAGAGTATCGACCGCAAGGCAATATTGCTGAAAGGTATCTACGAAACCTCAAATCTGCGCTAATCGCCTATCATGCAAACGATCATACGTCGTGGGACCAAAACCTATCCTGGATTCAATATGCTTTTAATTCAGCTTATCACGAAGGTCACAAGTCGACCCCGTTTGAGTTACTGTACAAATACCGACCAAACCACCCTTTGTCCACAAGATGGAATATACACGATCTGCTGCCTCCGCAAATAACGGATAAGCAGATAAAGCGAATATGGAATAAAGTCCGCTCTAATTTAAGAGCAAACTTAGAGAAATCCAGAAAATACCACTGCATTTAATACAGGACTTGTTCAAATAAGTAGAAACAGCGTTGTGTGTGTGTGTGTGTGTGTGTGTGTGTGTGTGTCGCAAATTTCTGAAAGCATTCCACTGTGTGTGTACAATGACCCTAATTGAAGATATATTTTAGGTATAGCTGAATTTAAAGCGTACAAGCCTTCAGTAAGAAACTATTGTAATACAAGAGGTCATTGACACGACTTTACACTGACACATTGCAGTCTCTCCCTAACGTCTGTGTGTATTTGTAAAAGTAATAAAGATTGTACGTTTTTTAATTTAAAAGATTAGGCACTAGAAAAAAAATATTACCATCCTTGTTAAAGTACAGTGAAAACTTTGTTATTAAAATTTTACTTTTAATCGTGTTGACCGCATCTAGGGAAGAAACACGATTCCCAAGTTCTTTTTGTGTTTCACAGAGAAAAACAGAGGAAACATTTCCATCTAATGTATATTTATCTTTTTTAAAATATATTTATTTGAGACTGTAGTTGTTGTTGTTCTGCTTTGTGAAGAATTATTTTTTCTTCCGAGCCGTTTATCTAAATAGACGTGGTTGCGGTAAAGTCAGCGTATATCTTTTACGTTTCTTATTTTTTTATGAAATTATCTGATCACTAAATAATAATAATAATATAATCGTTCTAGTGTTAACGTTTGCTGCGACAGTTCCTCCATAGATAACACAGTTTACAAAATAATTACACATAGGTTCAGAGGTGTATAGTGAAATAAATTAAAATTATACACGCATGTCGTTACAGATGAAAAATAGAAATTAATTTCTTCACCTGCGAAGTTCCTAGGTTATATATATATATATATATATATTGTAATAATATAATAAAAGATGTAAGTTGATGTGTGTTGATGATATAGATATTAGATTGTGAAGTATGCGACTCCGATGTAATCAAGTCCAATGTAATATGTTTAATTGGTGTGGCTCTCGACGTCTTACTGGCCTGAAACACTTCCTTAAGTTTCCCAGCTGGTCCAGTCCCAATGGTAGCAAGACTGGTCGAGTAGCGTAAAGTTGATGAAGGAATATATATGTTCGGCTTCGCCGAAAGTTTCAAAACAAAATTTATTGTTTTGAAGGAAATTAAAAAAAAATTATGTTTATAAAAAAAATTATTTTAATTTTATTAATTAATTAATTAGGATCAATTAATTAATATAGGGCTGTGAAGTTTTAAACAGTGTAATGCTCTTCTGAAAATTTTTATTAAAGTTTTAGTATATTTTAAATAAGCTATCACCACTCATAAGACTGTCTGTAAACCAATCGATACTTGTTTACCTTTTTATTTTTTAGGTTATCTTCACTTACGGGTGGTAAAGTTCTTGTAGATTATCAATTAGAATTATATTATTGGTAATTAGTATTATTGAAGAAATAAAGAACTATTAAGTATTGAAAAGTATTAATATTTTATTAAGTAATAGCAATATTGACTCTTATCGATTAGTATCGATTCTCAGGATATCGAAAAAAGTTACAAGTATATGATATAAAAATTAAATAGGGTTCTTTAAACAGCCAGTTATTACCAAAGTCAGAGAAATCGGGCTAATATTTAAAAAGTATAACGTTACAATCAAATTAATAGTTATTAATAAACACAGACATTGAATAATAAATTGTAAATATAATAATTGTTTTCACCAAACAGCTGTGCTGAACCAAGAAGAGGCACTGAGATCGTCAAAGCAAATGGCCGCCGTCAAGTTGATCAAAATGTTGCTCGTTCCTGCTGCATTCCAAATAATGTATTTTGACGCAATATTCCTGTTCTTGTGTCTGCAAATCTCTTGTTATATGTTGTGTAGTGACTGGTGTAGTGATTCTGGGTTGTATTTAGTATGTCTGTGTAATTATAAGTCAAACACTTTCTCCGATTCCGTCACTAATTTGGTTTAATGTATTATACAGTTTTCTAGTGTTTTATGGTGTTTTTCGGAGTAGATTTATATTGTTCTGTGTTATGGAGTGTTACTTGATCGTTTCTGTTATAATATGATAGTTTCAGAAGTATTTTACAAGTCACTCGCGATTTCACAATAACTCACTATACACTCGCTTTGTATGACGATTATAGGTTAGGTTATCCACTTTATCAAACGTATGTCATGTTAACCGTTCAACTACCAATAATTAACTAACTGTTTCCTTCAGTTTCAATTAAACTCTTAGCCCATATAATATTATCCTTAACATTGTTCAAAAATATTTTCACATCCTGTGTACATTTTACTATTTCACTATATGAATGCCTAAACTTTGGTTATTTGTCAATTTTATTCACTAGATTTGATTTAAATTAATCTTTCAGTTCATTCTGGTTATTTTCAGATTAAATAATGCCATTTTATAGTGTTTTCTGTCCGAAAAATAGTAATTTTACTTTCAGTTTGGTATACAAACTGTTTGGAAGTCAAAACATTAAAATTTACTTCCTGTCATTATATAAATTCAGCCATTTTATCAGTTATATTCAATATTAATAATTCTATATTGTATTAAAAGGTTCCTATTCCCTTATTTTCTGGTAATTAATTGAATTAGTTGTATTCTGAAACATTATTCTGAAATATATGACTCCCATGTCTAAATTTCTGAGTTTAGTCATTTTCACTTTTATTCATAATTCTGAATATAATTTATTAAAATCTCTCTAAATGGTATGTCCAATTATATGGCATGATCTCAAGTTTATTTTGTCTAAACCCCTTTTGTTTATTTGCATTTAATTGAGCAATTTCTCTGTTTTGATGAAGTTTGGTTTCCATTCTTTTGGCCTATGATTTTTTAACAATTTTTCTTACAAAACAATTTACAAACAATATATGATGTGTGATACCCTCTCTGACTTTTACAAATAGTATTATAAATTAAACATGTTTTTAAATTACACAAAAACAATTAGTATTGGTTACAATACAAACAATAGTTAAAACAAATAAAGAATATTTTTTTTTTAAATAAATGGTTGTCTTCAAGTCAGACATTTTGCAACACAATCCTTATTTCTAAACATGGAAATATGGCTTACAAAAAAGGTTTTTTTACTAACTAACATCTTAATTGCCCTCTACTATTTACAAGTGGTAACTATTTTTATAGTTCTGTTGTTAGTTGTTTCAGACCCAAACAAATGGCCTTATATCTAATACATTTTTAAACATTCTTGTACTATATACATAAAAAACCTTATATTTATATTCTTATTTCTAACTATTATTATAAGTAGGATTCTACAGTTTTTATACCGTCTTTTACATTGTCTTTGGGGAATTGTACCCTGTCATTAACAAATAAATAGTATTAATTTTTCAAAAGGTATTATGAACTCTGTTTTTCTTTTTTCATGTAAAACAAAATGTTATTTTAAACAGATTCATGTCTTATGAACAACATATTGTCACAGTACATATTTTAAGTAATTGAAAAATGCATATTTCATTGCATCCAATGTTTGTGATTGCCAAGAATGAAACACAAGGTTCATTTTTATAATACCCAAAACTATCACTGGTTCACTTTGCACTTATATATTATGTTAATGCTAAATGGTCGTATAGTCTTATTAACATAATAAATTGGTTAGCGTTTTTTCAATGGAGATTTGTTCCATGGGTACTATATTATTGTTTCATCTTAGTTCACAGGAAACTTTTACTTTATACACTCCTCTCTCTTAAATTTATATACATGTGGTTTTTATTTCGTTATACTTTTGTTTTTAGATATTTATTTTGGGGATATAGGGATTTGGGTGTCTTTTATAAGAGCATGACATCTTCTTCAGGATGCTGCCCTCTTCTTCTTTCTTCAGTCTTCTTTTCTCCTGCCTTCTGGGACTGGTATCTTCTCCATCTTCTTCTTGTTGCCATCAGGTTTCTTGGGATCTTCTCCATCTTCTTCTTGATTTCAGAAATACACAACCTGTATTGGTTGATCTTGGCTTATTTTAGGGTTTCTATTCTATTTATTCTTCCTCGTTGTGGGTTTGGTCATATTCAGTACTGCTTTGTTATTTACTTTTTTACCTTCCTGGGTTATACCTTGAAAACCTTTGGTTATGAGACTGGTCTTGGATGACTCATCACTAGTAACTCCTTTTACTTGAACTTGTATTTTCTTTATAATAATGATTTCTTTCCACAGTTGCTATGAATTAATCTATTTATATTAAACTTAATGCTTTCTTCCAAATTTAAATATTATAACTTTATTATTCTAATGATCAATTGCCATTCAATATTATGCATACATCTGTCACGCTACAGATTGCTCCCCTCCAGAAGTAATTATTTCAGACATGTTTATGGATGAAATAATTTCTTATGATAATTTCATCATTTCTTATAATTCATTTTCTTCTCCATCTTTATATCGACTTTTTTATAATTAGAGTTTTATTAATTTTATATATATGGTTACTTGTCTTACTACTGATCCTTTTCGGATAGTTAGTGTCTTCTGAGATATATTATAATTGTAATACATTTTCTTTCTATATCAACTTCGTGTTGTATCCTTGGGATATTAATTCCCTAACATTCCCTATCACGTGGGCTGGGGCAGATCAGAGGGGCACTGTACGCTACTTCTCTGCTGGCCATACACCACTTCTATAAATTGAGTACAGGGGCATATCCATCCCTGCTCAAAAAACATAATGCTGCTGGAATTATCTTCAGTCAGTCATCGAATAAATAAATAAAAAGTAGTCTCATTTTCGACTAATAAAAATATCTTTGGATTCTCCACTTCGTAGTCTCTCAGATTATCTCACATTTTCTATCTTAATAAATCTTCATAATCATTATTATACTCATTACATATATATTTTTTCAAAACTCTTAACTTGTCTGATATATTTAATTTAATTATGGTTGAAAACCTTTCTTTTAATAATTCTGGTTACTGTTTACAGTGTAACTCTCTTTCTTCTCCATCTGAATTCTCTTTATACTTTCTTCTGGTTACTCATAGTATTAGCATGGTCTTTATAAATAGTCTTTCGTATTCATTATTTGAATGGTCTTAATATATTATATTTAATTTTTTGACATTGTATCTTTACATTAAATATTCAGGTTGTTATATTGATCATTTTATTTAAGCATTTTGGTTCTTTCCTTTCTCTTAGAAAGTTATTAATCTGCCTTCGCATTCATTAACATTAATTCATTTATATTATATTTCATGTGGTATTTCTTCTCTTTGCATTTCATATAGGTCTTATTATTATCATTTGTTCAAAATCATCTTCTCCATCTGTTTGGTATGAGTTGTTCTTCTTCGCTCTTAATTAACTGTTTTCATTATCGTTTCATAGGTAATTAGTCTCTTTGCTTCCAAATTTTTTCCTTCTCTGGCATATTACACTCTTTTTTGTTATTCTTCTCTACTCCTTCAAATGCTATTGTGAATGTCTAGCATTTATTCTGGATTAACGTTAACTCTCTTTTCTGAATTAATCACTTTATTTTCTTCTCAATTCAATCATAATTGACACATAATTATTTTTTGGAACTTGGTTAGTTTTAATGTAAAATTCAAACTATTCTTTTTATTTAATTGAAAAATATTTCTCATAAATCCTTGTAATATGTTGATCTTATCTTGTTTCAAAGTACTGACGTTCTATCAACATTCAAATTCTGTTTAATTCATTTATTCCCAGAATTGTTTCATTCAGAATTGTTTATAGTACTGTGATTTTACTATTATTTCTGAATGTTTTGGTATTTCTCCAAATTCAAATTCTTCTTAATTATTTACCATAAAGTTTTCTCATAAACTTAGTTATAGTAAGTTGGTCTTACTTCATTTTTAAATTTTTTGTATATTAACTTCAAAATTCCTTTCTTCTTAATTCTTCAAAAATGTTTTTCTCTAAATATTAGGTTGTAAGGTGTACTTACATTATTTCCGAATTTTTAAAATTAAAAATTCTAAATTCCTTCTTCTTATAATTCTCCAGAATGTTCCTCTCAAAATATTAGGTTGTAAGATGTACTTACATTATTTTAAAATTTTTATAAAATATAAAAATTCAAAATTCTAAAACTCACAACTCATTCTTCATAATATTTCTTCATAGAAGCTTGATTGTACACTCCTTTGATTTTTCCTGAAACGATTTCCTTCAACTCATATGTATTGTTATGCTTATCATTTACCACAACATATGGGGTTATATTGTACTCTACACTGGCCTATATTATTTATACTTTTGTAAGTTGATCTTCTCTTTTTCTTTTCTTTTAACTATTACCCAGGAAGATGGACGATTTTCTTTATGTCGTTCCATTGCTCATATTTTTATTTATAATGTGCATTTTCTTACATAGTCTTCACTCATAAAACCCAGTTTTGTTTCTATGTTTATTCTTCGTATCATTTCCTTTCAATGATATTTATTTCGTCTCCTTCAACATTGTTTTTCGCCGTAGTCGGTTATCATGATCCGTCCCTTTTCTTGATGTCGTGTGGTATTTGTGTCAACCAGGGTCCATCATTTCAGTTGCTCTTATAAAATTTACCCTAGGGCGCGACACTCGGTTATTATTACTGTTATTGTTTTTATTACTAAATTTATCATGATAATAATTTCGGTTAGGTTGGTAAGGTTTGTCATCATTATTGTTGGGATATGGATTTCTCTGACTGTATAGAATATTATTATTATGTTGATAAAAATTGTTTCTACTGTTTGGATAGGGGTTGTTATTCCTAATGTCGTTAAAATTACTGCTAAACTGGTCATTACGCGGCGGGTTGTTAGGGCCGTCGTAATTACTGGGCTGGTTCCCTCTATCATTATACTGTATACACCAATACTTCTCTGGTCCATGTTTTGTGTTACCTGACAAATATATGTGAGGATCTTCATCTGGGTTATCACTTATTATTTGTTTATCTGAAACACCATAAACTGGTTTACCATCACATATCCACTCTGAAGGAATATATTTTAGTCTAACCGTACCCTGGAACTGTTCTGGATGGCACACTAATGGAATACGTTCTGGTGATTCATCTGTGCCGTCATTACAGTCTGGTACGATATCACATTTCCATCTTTCTGAAATCCACTGTCCAGTTCTGCACTGATATTGATCTTGTCCACATGTCGTATTCTGTTTACCTCTGGTCCTTTCCCATTGGTACACTACTGTCTTGTGGTAAATTATTTTGGAAATTACTTCGATTCTCCTTCTATAATTCCTGGAATTCATGATGTCTTTGTCATTGGTAATTGGGATATTATTGCCATCAATTAACCCATGTTTCATCATCTCCAACTCTTCCTTCGTTTTTATTACATTTCTTGGATACATTCTCCTTTTCCTTTGTTTAATATTTTCCTGGTTTCGGTTAATTTCAACTTCAGGTACCACCATTACTTGTTCCTGCGTTTTATCATTTGGTATTTCTTCTAACTCTCTTTTGTTATATCTTATTAATTCTTCGCTTTTCAATCTGTCCTCTCTCCTTTCTTCGGCCCAATCATCCAGTTTCTTATTCATATTCCTAGTTTCCTCTCTTATTTGTTGGTACATTTCCACTATCTTGTCCCACTTCTCATCTTGTGTAAGTTCTGCCATTTTGTTTGTCGTTGTTCAATTTTTATTATCTTTCTCTGACTTTATAGCTGCTGCCTAGCTCCAACTAGCGATTGAGGATAATGTATTGGCCTTCCAATCGCTAATTAAAGCCCCTAAAGTTGTGCGCCAATTTGTAATAATAATAATAAATGATGATGTGTTGATTATGATGATAAACTGCTATTGTGAAGTATGCGACTCCGATGTAATCAAGTCCAATGTAATATGTTTAATTGGTGTGGCTCTCGACGTCTTACTGGCCTGAAACACTTCCTTAAGTTTCCCAGCTGGTCCAGTCCCAATGGTAGCAAGACTGGTCGAGTAGCGTAAAGTTGATGAAGGAATATATATGTTCGGCTTCGCCGAAAGTTTCAAAACAAAATTTATTGTTTTGAAGGAAATTAAAAAAAAATTATGTTTATAAAAAAAAATTATTTTAATTTTATTAATTAATTAATTAGGATCAATTAATTAATATAGGGCTGTGAAGTTTTAAACAGTGTAATGCTCTTCTGAAAATTTTTATTAAAGTTTTAGTATATTTTAAATAAGCTATCACCACTCATAAGACTGTCTGTAAACCAATCGATACTTGTTTACCTTTTTATTTTTTAGGTTATCTTCACTTACGGGTGGTAAAGTTCTTGTAGATTATCAATTAGAATTATATTATTGGTAATTAGTATTATTGAAGAAATAAAGAACTATTAAGTATTGAAAAGTATTAATATTTTATTAAGTAATAGCAATATTGACTCTTATCGATTAGTATCGATTCTCAGGATATCGAAAAAAGTTACAAGTATATGATATAAAAATTAAATAGGGTTCTTTAAACAGCCAGTTATTACCAAAGTCAGAGAAATCGGGCTAATATTTAAAAAGTATAACGTTACAATCAAATTAATAGTTATTAATAAACACAGACATTGAATAATAAATTGTAAATATAATAATTGTTTTCACCAAACAGCTGTGCTGAACCAAGAAGAGGCACTGAGATCGTCAAAGCAAATGGCCGCCGTCAAGTTGATCAAAATGTTGCTCGTTCCTGCTGCATTCCAAATAATGTATTTTGACGCAATATTCCTGTTCTTGTGTCTGCAAATCTCTTGTTATATGTTGTGTAGTGACTGGTGTAGTGATTCTGGGTTGTATTTAGTATGTCTGTGTAATTATAAGTCAAACACTTTCTCCGATTCCGTCACTAATTTGGTTTAATGTATTATACAGTTTTCTAGTGTTTTATGGTGTTTTTCGGAGTAGATTTATATTGTTCTGTGTTATGGAGTGTTACTTGATCGTTTCTGTTATAATATGATAGTTTCAGAAGTATTTTACAAGTCACTCGCGATTTCACAATAACTCACTATACACTCGCTTTGTATGACGATTATAGGTTAGGTTATCCACTTTATCAAACGTATGTCATGTTAACCGTTCAACTACCAATAATTAACTAACTGTTTCCTTCAGTTTCAATTAAACTCTTAGCCCATATAATATTATCCTTAACATTGTTCAAAAATATTTTCACATCCTGTGTACATTTTACTATTTCACTATATGAATGCCTAAACTTTGGTTATTTGTCAATTTTATTCACTAGATTTGATTTAAATTAATCTTTCAGTTCATTCTGGTTATTTTCAGATTAAATAATGCCATTTTATAGTGTTTTCTGTCCGAAAAATAGTAATTTTACTTTCAGTTTGGTATACAAACTGTTTGGAAGTCAAAACATTAAAATTTACTTCCTGTCATTATATAAATTCAGCCATTTTATCAGTTATATTCAATATTAATAATTCTATATTGTATTAAAAGGTTCCTATTCCCTTATTTTCTGGTAATTAATTGAATTAGTTGTATTCTGAAACATTATTCTGAAATATATGACTCCCATGTCTAAATTTCTGAGTTTAGTCATTTTCACTTTTATTCATAATTCTGAATATAATTTATTAAAATCTCTCTAAATGGTATGTGCAATTATATGGCATGATCTCAAGTTTATTTTGTCTAAACCCCTTTTGTTTATTTGCATTTAATTGAGCAATTTCTCTGTTTTGATGAAGTTTGGTTTCCATTCTTTTGGCCTATGATTTTTTAACAATTTTTCTTACAAAACAATTTACAAACAATATATGATGTGTGATACCCTCTCTGACTTTTACAAATAGTATTATAAATTAAACATGTTTTTAAATTACACAAAAACAATTAGTATTGGTTACAATACAAACAATAGTTAAAACAAATAAAGAATTTTTTTTTTTTTAAATAAATGGTTGTCTTCAAGTCAGACATTTTGCAACACAATCCTTATTTCTAAACATGGAAATATGGCTTACAAAAAAGGTTTTTTTACTAACTAACATCTTAATTGCCCTCTACTATTTACAAGTGGTAACTATTTTTATAGTTCTGATGTTAGTTGTTTCAGACCCAAACAAATGGCCTTATATCTAATACATTTTTAAACATTCTTGTACTATATACATAAAAAACCTTATATTTATATTCTTATTTCTAACTATTATTATAAGTAGGATTCTGCAGTTTTTATACCGTCTTTTACATTGTCTTTGGGGAATTGTACCCTGTCATTGACAAATAAATAGTATTAATTGTTCAAAAGGTATTATGAACTCTGTTTTTCTTTTTTCATGTAAAACAAAATGTTATTTTAAACAGATTCATGTCTTATGAACAACATATTGTCACAGTACATATTTTAAGTCATTGAAAAATGCATATTTCATTGCATCCAATGTTTGTGATTGCCAAGAATGAAACACAAGGTTCATTTTTTATAATACCCAAAACTATCACTGGTTCACTTTGCACTTATATATTATGTTAATGCTAAATGGTCGTATAGTCTTATTAACATAATAAATTGGTTAGCGTTTTTTCAATGGAGATTTGTTCCATGGGTACTATATTATTGTTTCATCTTAGTTCACAGGAAACTTTTACTTTATACACTCCTCTCTCTTAAATTTATATACATGTGGTTTTTATTTCGTTATACTTTTGTTTTTAGATATTTATTTTGGGGATATAGGGATTTGGGTGTCTTTTATAAGAGCATCACATCTTCTTCAGGATGCTGCCCTCTTCTTCTTTCTTCAGTCTTCTTTTTTCCTGCCTTCTGGGACTGGTATCTTCTCCATCTTCTTCTTGTTGCCATCAGGTTTCTTGGGATCTTCTCCATCTCCTTCTTGATTTCAGAAATACACAACCTGTATTGGTTGATCTTGGCTTATTTTAGGGTTTCTATTCTATTTATTCTTCCTCGTTGTGGGTTTGGTCATATTCAGTACTGCTTTGTTATTTACTTTTTTACCTTCCTGGGTTATACCTTGAAAACCTTTGGTTATGAGACTGGTCTTGGATGACTCATCACTAGTAACTCCTTTTACTTGAACTTGTATTTTCTTTATAATAATGATTTCTTTCCACAGTTGCTATGAATTAATCTATTTATATTAAACTTAATGCTTTCTTCCAAATTTAAATATTATAACTTTATTATTCTAATGATCAATTGCCATTCAATATTATGCATACATCTGTCACACTACAATATATATATATATATATATACGGTATTTTAAATTAATAAAACAGTAATATTTATATCATTAATACTGAAACATAATTTTATTGTATGTACAGATTTTATTTAAACGTAAAATTGTTCACATTAAAACATTAACAAGTGCATTTAATACAGGACTTGTTCAAATAAGTAGAGTATTACGACACTGTTGCTGTTGCTCTTTATTTACAACGATAAGACTCAAACAGTGCTACGCAAAATTTACGAGACAGACGGAAGAGTTGACATGTAATGACAATGTTTTGGCCTAGTTATTAACGAAACTAATTACAAGTATTTGTAAGCACATGGAAGTGAATGGAACTAAGTGTAATCTATAATTAATACCGGTATCGACATCAAATAAATGATAGAATGTTTCTTAAAAAGAGCCGTGTTAACTTGACCGAAAATACTTTCAGTATCGCTAACTTCTTAAAGCAGTGAGGTAAAGCTTTTCCATCACGGTCGATGACCCCTCCTCTCTCTCTCTCTCACTCGTTGTTATATATTTGACAAATATTAACTGTGTGTGTGTGTGTGTGTGTGTGTTGTTGTTGTCACTGAGTATCGAGCTACTTACATGTGTGTCCACTCGCTCTCTCTCTGCATTGTTTTCCTAATTTTGACTAATGCACGAAAATACTTTCAGTATCGCTAACTTCTGAAAGTTTCCAACGGCGGACAATGACTTTCAAAACAAACACGCAAGCTACCCCTACCCTACCGTTGTAAGATACATCAATATATATACGTGAAGAATGCAATTAGCCTTCATACCTCATTGTGAAATCGATAATTGCGTGCATCAACATTTAAGAGGTGAGTAAACAGATTTGAATACGTTACGTAGCGAACATTGTTATTGAACTTACAGCACTTCTAATCAACATAGTTGTTGGAAATATTTAAACATTATCAAGTGCATTATTTATTGAAGTTAATACATAGCTTGTTCAAATAAGTAAAAACGTTGCTAAGTGTGCGCGTCGTAAGCAATTATACGGTATTTTAAATTAATAAAACAGTAATATTTATATCAACGTCGCTAAGTGTGCGTGTGTTTGTACGGATTTATTCTCAGTTGTATGTGCATGCGCAAATAATTCAAATGCATATACGTAGATGACTGAAAAAGAGATGATTTACATAATAAATGTACGCTTAGACCAATAGATTCTGCGTCGTGCCTTCAGGGTTATCAAATTTCCAAAAACTTTCAACTGGTTGACCATTAGCTAAACATAGTGGAAAACTATAACTAACTGAAATACAGACGGGATGTCTGATGTTTCGTCTGCAATCAAAGAAACATACTGTGCAGTTTTTATTTCTTAAAGTGAACATAATTTTATTGTATGTACAGATTTTATTTAAACGTAAAATTATTCCCATTAAAACATTATCAAGTGCATTATTTATTGAATTTAATACATGACTTGTTCAAATAAGTAAAAACATCGTAAAGTGGTGTGCGTGTGTGTGTGTGTATGTTTATTCTCAGTTGTATGTGACGGTACAGTTATTCTTACACACAATTAGATCTCGGTACAAGGTGGAACATGAAAATTTTCTCTGTCATGTCAATTTCTAAACGATGTCAAGAGACAGTTCATTGGTTTTGTGTGTGTGTGTGTGTGTGTGCGTGTGTGCGTGTGTGTATGTTTGTATGGATTTATTCTCAGTTATTCTTACACGATTAGATCTCGATACAATTTGGTTGAAAGCTTTATGTATATATAGCACATAATATATATAGTACTGAAGCAGGTACTGTTATTATAGGAACAAGAAGATGATGAATACTTCTCAGAACATTGAACCTAAATGGTTAACTGTAGCCAAACATACCACCAGTAAACGAGAGGGACAGGAGCAGAAGGTTAACAACAAGAACATTGAATTTAAATGGTTAACCGTACCCAAACAGACTACCAGTACACATGAGCAGAAGACTAACTGCAAAAATTTCAAGAAATTCCGTAAAGTATGTCTTTTCTCTTATTTGTCAAGCGTAAGCAATTATATGGTATTTTAAATTAATAAAACAGTAATATTTATATCTTTAATACTGAAACATAATTTTATTGTATGTACAGATTTTATTTAAACGTAAAATTGTTCACATTAAAACATTAACAAGTGCATTTAATACAGGACTTGTTCAAATAAGTAGAAACATCGTTGTGTGTGTGTGTGTGTATGTTTGCATGGATTTATTCTCAGTTATTTTTACACAATTAGAGCGCGGTACTACCATTAAACAGAAGTATTGTACCACAAATTATTGGTGGTAGTGATCTTTATGTTTATGAAACCCCCATAAACGTGAATTCCAAGGACTGGCTTAATGTAGTACCAAATGAAGAAGAAGAGCGTCTTGAAGATTGCTTCACAAATTAAAAAAATTCATAATATGTAATATATTTTATTTTATTTGTAAATATACATTTCATATATTCTATATTTTATTTGAAACATTTGAACCCTTTGAAGTTCACATAAAGTCATGTGATTTGTACATATTACTAACAAAGACACGTCTGTTCATACTAAATGTGTGTGTGTGTGTATGTGAGAGAGAGAGAGAGAGAGGGGGGAGAGAGAGTTGAGCCAGGTCTCATTCTTGTTATAGTCTTAAAACAAAAAGGTTGTCGAACCAACATCATTTTTATTTGAAAATAGTTTCATTGTAAATATCACTTATTATTATTATAGAGCGTCTGATTTAGACAACGTACACAAGGTTAATTACCTCTGGTTTAAGTTATCGAATAATAACTATATCTAATTCTGTATCGCTGTGTGTGTGCAAAAGCTCATGTGTGTGTCCGTTTTTAGAGTAATTACTGTCAGCGGTGTCAAATTAGAAAGTAGAGCGTCTGATTTAGACAACGTACACAAGGTTAATTACCTCTGGTTTAAGTTATCGAATAATAACTATATCTAATTCTGTATCGTTGTGTGTGTGTGTGTGCATACACACTGAATATAACTTTTTAATGACAAATATTATTATTTCATTGTTTACGATATATATATAATATTTAATTAATGCAAAAATGAATTTTTAAAATTAGCAATTTCTCATTGACCGCCTGCGTGAAAGCTATCACTGCATTTTTTTTTTAAATAGTTGAAAGACTGTTGTAGGTGTGTGTGTGTGTGTGTGTGTGTGTGTAAGGATTTATTCTCAGTTGTATGGAGCGGTACAGTTATTTTTTATACAATTAGAGCGCAGTACAAATTGGTTGAAATGACAAACACGTTGAAAGCCTTTTGTATATATATATAGCACATAATGTATATGACTACTTTTACAACTGCTATGCAGAGAGAAAATTTATTAATTCAGACACATGTTTCGTCCACCCACAACAGATTTTCTCAACGAATATATATGTTTCCTTTAATTGAAACAATTACAACAAAATGTTTACTAGTGTAAGAAAATTAATTATTGTTTGTAGCTGTTGAAACACAAACAACTTTTGTTGTTGTTGACGTGATTTTCTTCACCAAAAGTATGACTTTGTACTGTTTTGAGCTCTGAGCTCTGGTAAATTTATCTTTAGGAGGACGTTGTTCTCTGGTAATGTTTCTGATCAAAGCAACTGTTATCTGTAGAAAAGAAGGAAAAATAGGTTATCCTCCAAGACAGATTAGTTAAAATTGCACGTATTAAATAGATAAACCATACCTAAAATGCGTAAACAATTTTTACAAACATCACATGCAGTCGACCCCCATCACAACGCTATTAATGATTACAGCGTTACATTTTACTAACAAAGACGCGTCTATTCATACTAAATGTGTGTGTGTGTGTGTGTGTGTGTGTGTGTGTGTGTGTGTGTGTGTGTGTGTGTGTGTGTGTGTGTGTGTGTGTGTGTGTGTGTGTGTGTGTGTGTGTGTGTGAGTGAGAGAGAGAGACCGCAATGTGTTTCTACGTGTGTGATAAAACACTGAGAATGTCTTTGTTTCAGACAAGTATGTCTTCCGTTGACTGTTTTGAAAGTTACGCCTCAGATTGGTTAGAAAGGCGAGCGACTGAGGTGGCACGAAACAGGGAGCTATTACAACAACAGCGCACCGATTGCCAGTCTCCTACTGAAACAGAAATTAAAAAAAATAAAGACTTAGCAAATATTTACACGAGGTTTATTAACAATCATGCTGGGGGAGTTAATTATGGTCGATTTATAGAGGATTGGGTGGATGAATATTATGTGCCATTGTTTGATAATATGTAATATTTGTTTTTATTTGTAAATATACATTTCATATATTCTGTATTTTTGTTTTATATATTTTTTATTTTGAAATATTTGAACCCTTGAAAACAGTAGATCTAACATTTTTTTGCTACTGATTCAACAAATATCTAAGTTCTTGTACTACTGGATTTAGCAGTCAGTAGTCCTAATGTGACGATCCCTTTATCTGTCAATGACTGAAAAATGCTGACCTGTGTTGTCGATATTACTTACAAACCGTACAATTTTGTTTCCAGAAGTTCAATTTTGTTGTTTTTTGCAAACGTATTGTCTCTTATCTTGAGTGCCACGAGATTTTATGACACAAAGTAACACCAGCGTCTGAGGAGGGATACTAGACATATAATGTCCTTGGCCTTGTTCATATTGTTCTTGCTCTTACCGTTCGAATCACACCTGTTGGAGACCAAATCTGTTACAGAGGCCATGTGTACTGGAAGTAGCGAACTTTAAATACGGATGATGCGAGCGACGACCATATAGGAGAGTTAGTACTGGTTCGTAACAGACAACTATCCTCTTTTGACATTGTATGATTTTAATAAAAACAGATATCGGATTTAAATAATAATTCCGTACTTGCAATATACAATCCATGTACACAAACTTATATATCCTTTGTTGGGGCTGTAATTAGTACTAAACAGTAATACATGCTTAGAATGAAAATATTTGCTATGATTTTAGTAACGTACAACACCAGCTTAACCCAGAGAGAGAGAGAGAGAGAGCGAGAGAGAGAGAGAGAGTGAGAGACTGCAATGTGTCAGTGTAAAGTCGTGTCAATGACCTCGAATTGTTCCGACGTCTGCGAGCGAGAGAGAGAGAGAGAGAGAGAGAGAGGGCGTTAATATTTGTCGAATAAATATAAACTTTCTAATTTCATATACATGCGCGCGGTACTGACCACAGAGAGAGAGAGAAACATACACAACAAGTGTGAGAGAGAGAGAGAGAGAATTTAAACTGATAATTGTTTTATTAAAATCTTACAATGACGAAATATTATTATTTCATTGTTTACGATATATATATTTAATGCAAAAATGCAAAGTAACACCAGCGTCTGAGGAGGGATACTTGGTAAACCTGATCATATAGATTTAATATACATTATAACAAATTTGAACTCATGCAAGGTTGGTAACCCTGATCATATATTTTAATATACACTATAATACACACATATCAAGTTTGAACCCATACATAGGTTGGTAAACCTGATCATATAGATTTAATATACATTATAACAAATTTGAACTCATGCAAGGTTGGTAACCCTGATCATATATTTAATATATACACTATAATACATAAAGTGATAGAAAGTGAAAGTGATCTAAGCTCGCGAAAGGCGGCATATACAAAAAAAAAAAATTATATTCGCGGATGCTGTGGTCCAGATACGCGAAAAAGTCGCGGATCTTGACACAGATCAGCGAAAAAGTCGCGGATGCTGTGGTCCAGTAGAAAGTGAAAGTGATCTAGGCTCGCGAAAGGCTGCATATAAAAAATTATATTCGCGGAAATTAGAAAGTGAAAGTGATTTAGGCTCGGGAAAGGCTGCATATATTCGCGGATATGCAAATCAATTTAATTAAAAAAATAAAAATATCAAATTAAAAAAAAATAAAAAAATTTATTCGCGGAAATTCGCGGTCCTTTGGGATGCTGTGATCCAGCGGTGGTGGGGAGAGCGTGGGAAAAAATCTTGGACCGTGGGAACGGCGGCATCTCTTTGATCTAGACCGTGGGAAAGGCGGCATTCCTTTGTGCGTCAGGACCATCATTTTCCCCCTACTATTAACGTCTTGCTTATCTTTACAATAAAAATAAATAAGTATAAAACAAACAGTACAGAAATAATAGTAGAATATTAGTTCTATTATGATATAAAATGTGTGTGTGTGCGTGTGTGTGTGTGTGAGCGAGCGTTTTTGTTTTGAGTAATAATAAGATAAAGTTGAATATTAAAGTGAAAAAATTATTATAATTTTGATTATCGCATGTTATAACTTTAACTGTTTGCTTTATTTACAATAAAACGTTGTTTTGCCAGGTGGTAAAACATAAATGATCTCTCTGTTGTTCATCTGTTACTTTTACAAGTTCTAACATTTGTGGGGCTAAAAGATGTTCTTAAAAGATATTATTTACCTAAAATACTGTTACAATTTGGTAATTCTCAAAAGAGAAATTTTACCTTCTCCACTCTGTCCTAAGGTAGTTGTCGGCAGTGAAAACTGCTATCACAACTTCCTTAGCTGAAGAGGCGAACTGAAGCCGAACAGAGACCAGCAAAAATAACTAGAGCGTAATGCTCAAAGAATAAGTTTGTGTTTGGCAAGCAATCTTTGTCAAAAGGTGACGCTCTAGTTATTTTTGCTTGTCTCTGTTTCGGCTTCAGTTCGCCTCTTCAGCTAAGGAAGTTGTGATAGCAGTTTTCACTGCCGACCACTACCTTAGGACAGAGTGGAGAAGGTAGAATTTCTCTTTTGAGATTTAACAAATTGTAATTTTGATACGAAACTCCTCAGTACCAAACTTTGCTTGTACTTTGTCTTTCGACTTTGACTCGAGTACTTTGTTCAACATTTTTAAAATACTGTATTAAAATAACATGATTTTTCCTTCTCCTTGAAACAGATTTTTTTTTTGTCTACGATTAAAAGATTTCGGAAGTAAGTAATACCGGTACGAAGATGTCGTCCCTTTAAGATAAACTGCAGAGATAGTCGAGTGTCATTAAGGAGCGGAAGTGCACAAGTGCATAGTTTGCACATTCCATTCCATTCCTATAAGAGCTGGTAGTACGCCTCAACAGCAGACAGTTGCAGGACTAAAAAAAAACGAGATAAGTTTATATAACATTTGATATGTAACAGAGAGAGAGAGAGAGAGAGAGAGAGAGAGAGAGAGAGAGAGAGAGAGAGAGAGAGAGAGAGTGAGAGAGAGAGAGAGAGAGAGAGAGAGAGAGAGCATCCGTGGTAAGCAAAACACGGATTACTAAAAAACCTTGGACGCGAGTTTTGTTTTACTATTCGAAATAATATTAATACGTTGGCTGCACTGACGCTCGTAACAACAATTCTCTTCTTGCATCTCAAAGCGACTCCCATCACATCACCATTCCCCTCTGACCATACATGTTTTGCGCATTCCGATGCCCTTAACTTTTAATTTTGCTATACATTCTAATTATGACATATGAGCCAAAGACAGTAGCCAAAGTCTTCCTCCCTTGCATTTTGGACGTATTTACTATACTATTTCCGATTTTAGTTCAGTCCTGATGTAAACAAGCCCACGTGGTAAATTTGAAATGCTCTTGGTCAGTGGAGTTGACACTGTTCACACAGTAATGTATTACGCGCATACGCATAATGCGCATATAGTCATGTGATAGTTATGTTACCACTTAAATCGGGGTACGTCGTTTTAAGACTTCCTCCTTGTCACTATATTCTGAATCCTTGTGTTAATATGAAATCAGTTGAAAAGATATGTTTTCCGTCACAACATAATATATATAAGCTGCCTGATCTAAAACAATTGACAGAGAAGGAGGTAAATGAAACGACAGCAACAAGTGACGTCACTGTGTTGAATAATCAAAGAAGAAGGCAAGCTCTGGGAATTGGCTCACATTACCGACATCGTTGTGTAAGTGATGATACAAGTTCTGACAAAGATATGAAAGGGATTGAATTACCGTCTAACAGAAACTGATAATACACAGTTCACTGGTAATTGTCACAACTTATATTATCTTTTTAAATAAACTCTAATTTTTTGTTCAGTTGAAATTTTTAAACGGCTAATAAAAGAGCCATTAACTGGTGTTATACAATATTACGCTGTCGGTCTGACAACAGTCACGCAAATTTACTTTGGTCAGAAAAATTATTATAATTTACATGTGCTTATACGGTGCCAATATTATATTGTTACTAGAAGCCTACCGAACAACCCAGAACATTCTCCACTCCCCCCCTCCAGTGTGGCAGCTGTTGCGTCATTCAAGTAGGTGATTCTAGTGAGTTCCAAGAACACTTGAAATAAGCATTAATCCGCTGGCGTGCAGAAAGGAGGCAAAGCTGTACTGGACCTCTCCGGGGCCTATATAAAGCCATAGCAGGCGGATTGTCAGTTAGTAACGTGAGCGATTTTAGCTAGTGCGGATTGAGTGTGTCGAAGTGAAGTAGTATTGTGTTAATAATTGTGTGACATTAATAGACATTGTGTAATATTAATAGACACTGTTATTGCGTGTGAACATATCTAACTGGAAATATTGTACGAGTTAATTACGAACTGTTTAACTGTGAAAATTAAAGCTGGTGATTAGTGATTTAATTGGTGTCTTGTACTTTGTTTTCCACTGTACCTACGACGGTCTACCAAGAACACTTGAAATAAGCATTAATCCGCTGGCGTGCAGAAAGGAGGCAAAGCTGTACTGGACCTCTCCGGGGCCTATATAAAGCCATAGCAGGCGGATTGTCAGTTAGTAACGTGAGCGATTTTAGCTAGTGCGGATTGAGTGTGTCGAAGTGAAGTAGTATTGTGTTAATAATTGTGTGACATTAATAGACATTGTGTAATATTAATAGACACTGTTATTGCGTGTGAACATATCTAACTGGAAATATTGTACGAGTTAATTACGAACTGTTTAACTGTGAAAATTAAAGCTGGTGATTAGTGATTTAATTGGTGTCTTGTACTTTGTTTTCCACTGTACCTACGACGATCAGGTAGACCGTCGTAATAATAAGTGTCTGTAGGCCTACTGTTAGAGTGATACGCCTCTAATTCAAGCAGCAAATAGCCATGCCTCTAATTCTGCTTCAGATGTGCAACGCCTGATTGTTTACATCAGGATTGAACTAAGACCGGAAATAGTATACACGTAGACGGATATATCAGGACGTTTGTTAGTCGTAATATTTTATGTTATGTAACAGAGAGATAGAGTTACTCTGTTGGCCTCCAGCAGAATTGCAGCCACGTTTATTTTCTTACAGTATTTCGTGTTTTAAAATGATTTTATGCAGACGTTTGAAGTCAGTACAAACAAAGTTTTATTATTATTCCGGCTGTACAATGCTTACACATCTTCCGGAACCAAAGATTATAGAATTGATCGAATTCTCATCTTCCACTGCTGCTTGTCCATCCAAAGATCTTCTTCAATTTCTCGTTCCCTCAATATAGTCTGAATTTCTTCGATCCAGGTGATAGGTGGTCTTTCTCTTTTCCTTCTTCCTGGTGGGAAAAGAAAATAATCCATAAAGAATTTTATTCCATAACTCTCCTTGGCAATCTTTCCTGTGGCATTCTTTTCGTTTGTTCATAGCATTGTAATAGTTTGTTTGGATAAAATACAAACGAACAAAGTAATTTCAAAAATAAACTTTGGCGACAAATAATGTTGCTCCCTGGTAAATTTTAAATAGCTTCGCTAACATTCCTCATTAGAGGAACGCTACATACTCTCTCGTTTGTTTGAATTTCGAATCACAGGTGAAGACACAGTGAGCAACACAAAGTTTTAAGCATAGTTCTGCAAGTAAATAAGTTTAAAATAGAAACTTTACAAACTGAATTTTACAGTCTATTAACCGGAATAATCTTAATAAACTCAGTACTGTAGAAGTTTCATAATGCAATCTACGTTAGGCTGTGTGATTCAGAGTACGTCAGTTTATTTATTTATCATGTATAATCTCACATAAAAATAATTCAACATAAATATTAAAATACTGTAACTTAGTAAAGTAGAGTACACAAATTTGTAAGTGAATGTATTATAACCCAAAGCATGAAGACAGCTGCAGATTTTAACAAACAAAACGTTGAGTTTATTTCACAAATAACAGGTTTATTTTGATACCATTGGAACGAAATCGTTGAATATTATAGCATGAAAATAGATTACACAATGAAGTACATAAGTTTTAAAGAGATTATAAAATTAAACAATAAATAGAAGAATAAGGTAAACATATAAACATATTTAATAGAAGACCTAGATAAATGAGGATTGAGAGAGAGAGAGAGAGAGAGAGAAAAAAAAGAGAGAGAGGGGAGAGAAAATGAGAGAGACAGAGAGGGAGTGAGGAGAAGTGTGTGTTTGGGAACGGTGGGTAGTGGTTTGTAGGAGATATCAGGGAGAGAAATGGAGGCGAAGTTAAGCGTATAGTGAGCTGAGAGTGATAAGGGAAAGGAGACGTGAAGACGCATAGAGAGATAGAGAATACTTATATGGCCAGATGTAAGAATAGAGAGAAAAAGTGATACAAAGAATGTGTGAAACCGAAAAAAAAATTGGTTTTGAGCGGTTAAGATGGTTTAGAGAGAAGAGAAAGAGTGAGTGAAAGAGTGAGTGAAAGAAGAGAAAGTTAAGTTGGGTGAAAAAGAGTGAAAGAAATAGTGAGAGAACAAAGGCGAGACAGAGGAGATGAAACAAAGTTAACAGGGAGGAAATGGTACAACAGAGAAAATAGAAAATTATGGAGAAAATAGGTACCGTAGACATTAATATTTTTTTTTTTGTAAGATTCGTTTAAAATAGACATAAGTAATATTTTTCTTGTTAATTAGCTACTACAAATAAAATACTGGTAACTTTTGGACGGGGCATCTTACATGAGCTAGAACAATCCAGAGAGATACGTCAATCTGCCGCGCAAATGTAGGCCTACGTGCAAGGCGTCACGTAGTCATTCAGCGATGCGGTATTATCTTCTCAGCGTAGCAATATACAGTATTTATACCTCCGCTGTAGTGAGATAGCAGGCCACGATACCGGTAGGGTAGTCTGGTAACTTTTGGACGGGGCATCTTACATGAGCTAGAACAATGCAGAGAGATACGTCAATCTGCCGCGCAAATGTACGTGCAAGGCGTCACGTAGTCATTCAGCGATGCGGTACTATCTTCTCAGCATAGCAATATACAGTATTTATACCTCCGCTGTAGTGGGATAGCAGGCCACGATACCGGTAGGGTAGTCTGGTAACTTTTGGACGGGGCATCTTACATGAGCTAGAACAATGCAGAGAGATACGTCAATCTGCCGCGCAAATGTACGTGCAAGGCGTCACGTAGTCATTCAGTGATGCGGTATTATCTCCTCAGCGTAGCAATATACTACATGATAGTAAGAGTTTTAATTAATTTGAAGCTAATTCTTTCTGCTCTCTACTTTGGTATGGCGATTTCAAAGACACACACATTCTAGCATGTTTCCTTACTGAATTCCGGATTGAAATCTGTTTTACAGTTGCAAATAATAAATTCCATCTTACATCAGATATTTCAGACTTTATGCTTTTGATAACATGTACGGATACTGCTGTTGAATAACATCATTACCAGCTGATTAACTAGCAGCTGACCCTATCACAAAGTACTATGGCTCACACACAGCTCAATATAGTGATTCAATAATCACCACCTTCGGCATTGTCGTTATACTTCTCTTTTTTCCTTTCTTTTCACTTTTAATTTTTTAACTTTGTAGTTTTTGATTACATTTATTCTTTCTCTTCCTTTTCCTTCGACATTTTCCTCCTTTTTTTTTAGTAAATTCTGCTTACCTTATTCATCATGATCCTTCTATCTCTTTATTCTTATGGCGGTAATATATACTGGCTTTCCATTTCATTTGTATGGAAATGGAATTCCTCTTTGAATTCAGTGAAAACAAAGTACATAAAAAGACTTAATGCGCGTTCCGCATACGACGTTCAACAGAAAGTTTTAAAAATCGATGATGAGCTTATGTAAACGAATTGCAAACATTTTATTATGACCGGAATAGAGCTTATTAAACACACAGAGTTAAGGAAAGGCTGTGTACGATTCAGACTATAAATACTGATGATTAATATAATGATCAATTATTCAGTGACTAACTTTTTTTTAATTCAGTAAACTTGTGTACGTCTGTTATCGTCAGCTGCTAGCGTTTTATGTAGCAATTAAGATTTAGTTGAACATTATAATATGTTACGTTAGTACCATTACGTAAATCAGGTGCAAATAGGTATAAAAATGTTTTATGACATTAATGTTCCCTGTTACAGCAGTAATTAAAATTTTCATTTCTTCGAGTTTTCAAGTAATTAATTTAGTTATGTGTTTGCAATAAATCTCTGCGCAAGCGTGTAAGTTCCGTGTATCACAGCAGCCATCGTATAACGTGCGGAGAGACATATAAAACAGATCCGTGACCGATACACTAATTACCGGCAAGTGTTCACAGCCATGGATAACAGCAAATTGTGTTTAATCATTGCATTCTTACTGGTTCAGGCTTTACCGGACAAAAATGTTGCACACAATCAAAAACCGTTCAGGCGTAGGAACAGCGGAGAAATTTTCCACGATCTCGGCTGCGCAAAGTACTTGGAAACTGTAAGAATATTTTTATAATCGCTCTATTAAAATACGTTTGCATAATTAAATCGATCATTTTCTTACTGCGATATACACATATATTTTTGATAACGTAACATGATTCTGTAAATGTGGTATACAATTGTCTACATAAGAACGCACGGTCGCACTACACACACACACACACACACACAAACATAGGCACATACATTAATATCCATAGACTAACATAGCTTATTAAACACAATAACATTATGTGAAAACGAAAGCGCACCGTTGTATGTACAAGTAAGATATTAAAATAGGATACTATAAACAGTTGAACCGTACAGCAGATGTATCTTGCAAGTGTATCTTGCATCATAATTTTAAATTTGCAAAGTAAAATATTATTAAGTTTTGAAGCAGATTCTGTTCAAAATAATGCTACTCTAAATTTATTAGAGAATTCTTCATGAAAGAAAAAATTATCACTTAAATTATAGTTTATATAGCCTAGCAGAGAGAACATTATAACTCAAAACAATCTTTTTTTCATTTATATATCCAGATTTTTGTTAAGAAAACTTCAGACATTCAAAGAAAATGTACTTTTCGCTTCATATTTATTTTCTTGTAGTTGTCACAGTAAGAGTAAAACGTAAGAATTACACTGATAAATGTCTAATATTTAACATAAAAATTAATATATTTTTTATATGTCTTAAACAAAATTGAATAAAAATGACATCTTCCATTATGAACGAAATAAACCGTACCAGAAACTAGAGTAAATTTTATACCGTTCTCTGCAGACTTTGGAAGTGTTTTGTAGGAATTAGTTTTAAAATCTTGCAATACTGAGTAAGCCTACGTGTCTATTAATCATTTCAGCAAATAGAACCAATTCGGTCTATATATTCTGCAACTGGTCTACGTATGTGTGGAATAACGCATATACTTTAAGATTTTGAGTTTGATTTGTTTTCGACGTGGTACTGAAGCTCTATATTAAAAACTACAAAAAATTATTAAATACGGATTGGAAAACCGTATACAACAATATTCACAGGTATAAGACTCGAATAGCGAGGAAAACTGTTCTTCTTTTTCTCCCTTCAAGTATTATTCCTGCAGCTTGTTGCGCCCCTTAGCCGTGGTTAACCCATGATCCGCCACCGCTACAGAGAAACCAACCACCTAATAACAAAATACCGTTTAATGTATAAAATTTCGTACTTGTAGTAGAATTAGTAACTGCATTATAAATACCGTAAAGAAGTTGGAAACGCAGCGGATTGATTGAATATCTTAAACTGGAAGGCTAGCTCTTTTCTACTTGCTAAGAACTAAAACTTAGGGTACAATTTGAATCATCCGTCAACCATCAGAAACTAATGCAAAGCGATTTCTACCCGCAAGATGGCTGTACTGCATCACAGTTAAAAATGTTTATACTCACGTATTTAATTTGCCTAATTATTAATTTTGAGTTTAACAACTAAATTGGCACATTTTTGTAACTTTAGACGTATCCTTTTTCCTTTATTCTTCTGGGGAGGGTTTAACATCCCAAACTCCCTTCGCTGCTCAACTGCCATGTTGCCATGAGCTAAGTGCTGCTTAAGAGGTCTTACGCTCTATGCCCTTCACTGAATAGATTGCATCACTCAGCCTTCTATCAGATCTACTGGGATTCTCGCGTTTAGCTGTTCCACTAGTAGTAGGGGATACGAGGGTGTTAGTTTGGTTTTGTGACGTCGTGTGCCTCCTGCTTTGATGACGTACTCGGCGAAAGTTACCGTAAGTTTAGTTACTATTGGATGTTTCACACACCGAGTAGTATTTGTCGACAGAGGTAGTATATTAGGCTGGCTTCCTTATATGGCAATTAGGATTAATTTCCTGGCACGTCTCCATCTGTGTTCAAATGGATATTATGGTTGTCTGAACTTACAGATGACAAATATATGAATTACTTTTAAAATTATTTTAGACTGTTGTATCTGCAAGAACAAGCGGGTTACAAGTTTAAGTATTATAGTATTGCTACAAGTAGTTACAGACGACAGGAAAACACAGACAAGCATAGATAAAATCAGTTATGTTAGAAGCTGAAAAAGATATCATAAAAATTTATCTAGAAAATGACAATACATTTTGAAGACTTTGACTAAAATGTTGTAAATTGTATTTAGTTATAATAGACCATAATTTTGTTAGAACTTCCGTCATTTGCTTTCAAACAGTAAATACCGCCATATTCGATTTTTTTAATCGATGCTGTCATAATAATCTAAATGTAATGTTGCCTTACAGTGTGGACAGATTCCTTGCTGCGACTTCCTAGAGTGCGCGCGGAAATGGGAGCACCTGGCGTGTCTGCTACCTGGCAAGTTGCCACCTGCATACAATTTGTAGAATTACTACTGGCAGCAACGTTTGATGTTTGTGGCCTCTCATATAGTCTGATCATGTTGCCACTGACGTGACAGTAGCCTGCTACTTTTGGAGAGATCTAACTCTGCTACGGAGAGCCATTCCATTATCCACACCACGTAATGTTACTAAACAGTGTGTTTTGATAATAACGTGTAACTCTTGCCATCAGCACTGTGCAATCTCGAAATATAAGGACTATTAATTATAACAGTATTAATACAAACACCTTATAATCGTCATCTCCACTTCATGTTTTTGGCATACGGTTCCCAACTTTTATAAGTCGGCCTACGTACCACGTTCCTATTGCTTTATACATTTTTACTCTTAAAGGTAACCTCTTTTCCAAATGTTCGTTCTATTTAATTTTGTTTCATTTTAGTTTTTTATTTGAGGTTCTTCTGTGATAATGACTTTCCTTGTCATATCTCTCCGGTTACATCCTTTCACTCTTCTTAAAAGCAATTAATAATTAATTATAAATGTCATATTATAATGCTGATTTTGGAGTAAAACCCATACACTTTTTAAAAATTTGCCTTTCCTTCTCATTTAAATCAGTGTCTTCTATCTTGCCTTAAAAAGTGCAGATCAGCATATGAAATCATTAAAGTCTGTTTTCACTCTGCCGATTCTTTAAAACTGAAACAGTGTTAGCAGTTAACACTTCCCTTTTATATTCATGGCCTTTTCTTTATATTCTTCCATACCTGACAAGTGTACGTCAAGCTATTTTTGGCCAAACAGCTTCAACCAATTTGTTAACTTTATTAAATATCTTACGTCATAATTTTAAACTGTCTATTAAATACCTTAGCCACACGTTTAGCGTTACTTTTGCTTCAAAACATTATTTAAATAATTGTTTTATCTCGTACTTAAAGATATGACTCTTTTAAGATCCGGTTTGGAACTGGTTCTGTAATGTCAACCGTTAAAACTGTTATCGTTATTCTCTTGATATCAGTCAATATCATGAAATTCGCTGCTTCAAGTGTTCATATATATCCAAGCAGGAAAAAAACCACACCGGGCAGACATTTGCTCTGTGGATGTAGACTCTAGGTAAACACTGTACTGCCTCTGACCTCATCGTATTTTTTTCTCACTTGACGTTTTGATCTCTAGAATCTAGGGTCGTCGTCAGAAGCTGCGAGTGGCGGCTGAAAGACCCTTACTAGGTCTTTTAACCGCCACTCGCAGCTTTCGAGAGTGACCCCTGGTTCTAGAGATCGAAACATCAAGTGAGAAAAAATATTATGACGTAGGTTAGAGTAAAGCGTTTACCTGTTATAAATCAGCCATCGCTTAGGAGTTTGTGACTACGGTGTGTGAATTTTTCTCATACTCTATTCAACATGTCCACATACAGCACTTCAGGACAACGATAGCCTATGGTACTTCTATTCAGTGCTGCCACACCTTCCCCTTCCCATACCAAATTTCATACGTTCAAGTTTTGTTAAAATATCTTCCATATATCAGAATTAAATCATCCACAATGATTCCTTTCCATATATTACTCTCCCAGATTCCAGTGATATTTGCAATTTATTACTCCTAGCTGAATATTTTAAAGATTTAATCCATAAAATACTAAAAAATTAAGAAAAGAGTTTTTGATATTTACATTATAACTTTAATTTTAAAGTATAATTTAATAAATATGAGCAATCAAATTACAATTATTGTATATTTAATATTAGGTTTTTCTCCTTATAGTTCTGAGCAAAGTGGTAAACCACATAACGGCAGATCTCTCCTCTACATACATTTTAAAATCCGTATTTATAGTTAACGTTTAACGTACCGCTACCAACCATTAATAAATTCCACACAAAAAATTACTTTTCACAATTAGCTAACCACAAACTTTTATAATTATAAAAACATAAAATAATATGTAGTAATAATAATACGTATTAACTATATGCTAGTTATATTATTCAGATAATTTTTGTATATAATTCATGTTGAACAACATGTTGTAATAAACTTATTATTAACTTAAATTTTCAGGTGAAGGTTTGATAGATGACTAGGAGTGGGGATTATGAGATTGATAAACAGTCAACCTAACGATTGCAATCCCTCATCAACCAGTGAGCAACCGCTAAAGTGATACTAGCTGGGTAAAAGTAACAATGCACTGCTTAAATCTGAAATGTAATTTACAATTACAAATTTAAACAAAATTCCAACAGAAATATAAGATATTTAAAAATCTACTGAATTTTGTTGTTCTCCAAGCCAACTGTCAAACATATTTCCCTAGAGACAATATTACAGTGTAAAGGTAAAGTTACGCTGTTATACCTTCAACAGATTACTGTAGATACTGTTTTGCTATTGCAAGTACATGGACCCAAAGAATCTTGGACAAATGAAAACGTTGACTTTGCAGCAATATCTACACAGTTTAGAACAACAGTACAAATCCATTATTCAACTTCAAGACGAATCTCCGTTTGATGCTAAAACTGTGAAGCAAAAACCAGCCCTTATAAACGGCCCCAACATCCAGTCCCTTTTAATGTCTACGGTCGTCATGTATGGACAGAGTAGATCCGTCTTTGACGCTTTTATCCGCGTTATATGTAATGCCATAGCATAGACTCTTCCTACAACACCAAAGTTCGTATAGCGTTAATAAAATTACTAAGAGTTTTATTTGAACAAAAGTAAGAAAATACTGCATCTAAAACTACGATTACACCATTAACTGACTATCAACAGATGATTAAGTCTGACAAACTTTAGGGTTGAATGTCATTGTAAACTATCCACAACAGGACGGTTAGGACTCAAAAATGGATGACACCTGTGCAATGGTCACTGCAAAATTCAGACTCTTGGAATGGGCTCTTATGACCGTATATGTGTGTGCGTGCGCGCATTTGTGTATACTACTCCAGTTTTGATAATCGTGTATGAATTTTGTAACGCACAGATCTTATTAACAGCTGTGTGTTTAAAACTAAAATTGGTAGAAATAATTTTCTAAAAATATCTGCAATAATTAAATAAGATTATTTAATGTTTTATAAGCAGGAGAAGCCCGGGCTTATAAAAAAGAATTTATATATAATTGCAAAATGATACACAATTTCTAAGTAACATACGTATTAATATGGTTAAAAAAGAAGAAACATAAGAGTTTGGTTTCGAGACAAATACTGTTGCACAAAGTAGAGAACTTTGATTAGAAAATAGGAGGGCAATTAAGCTATACAGAAGGATTATATCTCTTATAAAGAGAGTTGTAATTTACAGTAAAAGATTGATAGTCGTCTAACCAGTGTAATCACTAAAATCAGAGCTAGCATGAGTGTGAAGCATTTAAAAATAAAACAGTGATGGAAATGCTGTTACAACACTGTAAAGTGGCGGGAGTAACCTGCCATCTGTAAGGCACGCCAGTGAGACCTACGATATAACTGAGATATAATACAGCAAAAGGTACAATCGTAAGATTTGAGATTTACGATGTGAAGTGAAGGCTGTAAAGTACACCAGTGAGACGTGCGCTGTAACTGGGATATAACAAACCAGAAGGTACAATCGTCAGATTTGAGATATACCCTATAATGTGACGGTTGTAAAGTACACCAGTGAAACGTGCGCTGTAACTGGGATGTAACAAACCAGATTTGAGATATACCCTATAATGTGACGGTTGTAAAGTACACCAGTGAGACGTGCGCTGTAACTGGGATGTAACAAACCAGAAGGTACAATCGTCAGATTTGAGATATACCCTATAATGTGACGGTTGTAAAGTACACCAGTGAGACGTGCGCTGTAACTGGGATATAACAAACCAGAAGGTACAATCGTCAGATTTGAGATATACCCTATAATGTGACGGTTGTAAAGTACACCAGTGAGACGTGCGCTGTAACTGGGATGTAACAAACCAGATTTGAGATATACCCTATAATGTGACGGTTGTAAAGTACACCAGTGAGACGTGCGCTGTAACTGGGATGTAACAAACCAGAAGGTACAATCGTCAGATTTGAGATGTACGCTATAATATGACGGCTGTAACGTACATCAGTGAGACGTGCGCTGTAACTTGGATGTAACAAACCAGAAGGTACAATCGTTCGTTATAAGAAAGTAGAAGGTACAGTTTCCTAAAGACTGTTGCAGGATGTGAGAATCATGATAGGTTAACACGCTACACGATAAGGACGTAATGTACACGGAGATAATTATATGTACCTTCTTTGAAAGGAAACCATATAAACAATGGCAATCACAAACATCTGAGTTGAAGATTTTTAGTAATATTAATAAAACGTCATCAGCTAACAGATCGGAAACATTTGAGGCATACGCAACGGTTGTGTATACGCAACGGAATTACAGAAAACGAAACAACAATGGATAGGCCAAATTTACAGAACAGAAAATAGAAGAATAGTCAGACTAACAGTGGACTAAAACCAATTGGGAGAATATATGTAGGACACTTGAAGAAATGGAAATGTTTGCTGTGAATGCGGAACAGAGTAATTGCCTACACCATGAAACGGTGAAGTAGGTAAAGAATGAACTGGGAAGAGGCCAGTAATGGAATTTATAGAGGGCGGCAAAACTAAGTCGAAATAACGTGTGTCGAGGATGGAGTGAGAAGGTTGCCAAGGTAAGTTTTAGCTTAGATGCGCCGCCTAGGTAGGAGAGTAGTTGTAGGAACGGTGGGAATGATGGAATGAAATGAAACTGAATCAGGATTGCAGCGGAATTTTGTATTACACAATACTATCTCTGTGTATGCATAAGTGCGCGCGTGCCCGCGCGTGTGTGGTGAGATAGACAGACAGACAAAAATGAGAGGAAGATAGAGGGAGAGCGAGCAAGCGAATAAGAATGAACTCTACTAACGTAAGTATAGAGTAAGTAAAATAGCTCATCAGAAAGAAATCTTGTAAAATGAGATAAGAAACATAGTTATCACGTGATAAAGACTTCTTTACCTACAGTCAGTTTATTAAATGAGCTAAACATACGTAAATCAGATTCTTAAAAATTCTATGTTAGGTGACGCAAACAATTTACTTGCATGGCTGACTTCGTCTATTGTCATATTCAAAAGAAACTTTATAATACGTTTGATTTAAATTGAGTGTTCACTTTGGTTGAACTTTAAATTGAACGTCACTGGTCCATAGCCCATTTTGAAATGAGAAAGTAAGGCGTAGTATTGACAAGTATAGAAATGATATACCGGAAACAAATGTCAGCCGTTTTACAGCCAATGCATGTTTACAATTTACCTGTAATTTTTAACCTTAAGATTGCTAAACAGTTTTTGTAAATCAATTGTGTGTGCGAATTGTTTGAATCTGGCATCTTAAATTAAAACTATTCGTTCCGCATAATGATACATTTAGTATAGTAGCTATTTATTAAATGCGAAACAAAAGCAGTCTTCTTTGTGAAAGAACTTTACATTGAAACAATGCGTGTCGCGGTTTCACTACTGGTAACTGTGTCAGTTGTTGTCTCGTTTCCTGACGACGCGGTTGAGACGGACAAGGCACTTGCCAATCCTACTCTACTGCAGGCGAGTGCAAATAAGACAAATGCCAAAATACTCCTTAAATCAAACAATGACATAGGACACTTGTTTAACTTGTTTGAGTTAGATAAACGCGTCCCGATCTGCGCCAACACAGGAGACAATGTAAGTTACTTTATACCTTAATATTTTACATTTACAGAATACTATTGTTTCCACAAACATTTCGTCTTTTACGTGATTTGACAACTTACAGGCATGTTGTAGAATTGTTATCACTAATTATATGATATGGGACATTAGCCAAAATATAGCCTATACAGATTAGAACACATCGTTTCGACACCTAATCAACTGAGAGGTCATGTTCAGGTGAACCAGCATATTAATATAGATACAGTCACAGTAGAGCACACACACACACACACACACACACACACACACACACACACACACATAAATTTTATGGTAATAAAATGGCTTATTTATTGCGACCAGACGAGGAATGCCTCCTGCACTGTGGTGGTCACGTTTCTTATTAATAGAGGCTCGATTTTTTAACTATCCTTTAAACAATAAATCTGTTGACGATATCTGTGTGATTTGATTGATTTTGTACTGTGTTGTCATTTCGCCAGAAAGCAACCTCTGATGTTGTTATGGGTCGACATGTTGTGATTTTGTCATACATATTCTGCTTTCAAAACATTGCCGAAAAATATACCCTGGGCGCGTGAAACATGTAGGAAAAGAAGAGATAGCTGTGCGTAGTAGGGGGCACTGTTTTACTATCTGGTGTCGCTTTACTTCTACACTAATGGGTATAACGTTCTCGCAACAGTATGCTCTACAAAACAACAACTATCACAGGAGGGCTCTATGCTATTCTTGGTTGTCAATGAACACTCCTTGGATATTCAGAATTCTCTGTAACCCACTGTTACTGACACGAAGAAAGCCGTCTTCAAAAAAAAACTTGAGTTATTCAACGTGTGTTACAGAAGCAGAGAAAACCGTGTCGTAGACGGTAACACATCTTCTATGTCATCGGTCAAGACACACTCCACAAACAAAATATAACGCAAGCTTGTATAACGGATTTTAGTGGCCAGTTGAAACTACGATTTCATTATCGCCGTTGGTAAAGTCAAAACGACGTCTAAAGAAGCGTGCACACGAAACATTGGGTTGAATAAACTTCAAACAAGGTCACCTAGAAAAATAAAACAAAGAAAAGTTTATTTGGTTTGCTTTCTTGAGTTAATGCTTCTTGGTATCTTTATGCCATAAGTTCTCCATCTTTTTCATTCCTTTAACCAATCTTTCTTTGTTACCCTCTGTGTTCTCAAATGTGTGTTCAAAATATTTTGTTTCTACACACTTCAAGTTTTTCAAAGTACACAGTATTACTATGAAATGTTTTTCAACGTTACATACAACAAGCTGTTAACAAAATTTTTTTGTATGTTCACAGTGCACGGAATTGCCCTGCTGTAACTATCTAACGTGTGAACCGTTCTTGGACTACAGATTCTGTGTAAAAATGACTGATAGCGAGATCGCTGCAAACCTCAAGTTTGTTACTTAATAAACAATTATTATTGTTTCGTCTCATTACAGGCTACGGGAAGAAAAATAATGTCTATTTAAAATTATTATTTCAATCCTGTTTTTCTTTTAATCCTGATTTTCTTCATAATCTGTCCAAAAGAATAGTTAATTAAGTAATTCTTATTGAGTTTGCTTCTATTGGACTTTAGATTTCACCTTGTGGTTTTGGAGCGACGTTTTAGATTGAAAACGCCAACAGTTTACATAGGGAGTAAAATATTTGTAACTTGTCGGTAAAACAAAAGTGCTATAGCTCTGTAACTTTAACATAAACGTAAGCGACGAATGACTAAGGCAATCAGCAGAATTTAAAAAGTAACATACGACACGTAGAAATAAAAATATATTGCAGCTACATCAACATAAATATTCTGAAGATATTAATTTCAAGGTTAGCGCGCGACACGTGTTCGTGTGTGTGTTGAGAACTGTATGTACTTTATGCGTTGTACAAAGTACATGATAATAAGAGATAACTGAAAGTGATGGAAACCTATAGTAACGGTAATTAATGTTTAACTAGGCGACGTTTGCAACTACGCAAGAAAACCACACTAGTCTGCATTCAGTACAAATATTCAGGAGTTCGACTGAGAAAAAAGATTGTAAAAAGTTGTAATAAACAAAAAGTAACTATCAGAAGAAATCAATAGTATGTTGGACAGAATACGAAGCCACTCAGGTTCATTGACCTCAGCAGATCGTGACGACACAACCCAGACGTCATCATTATATTACTGGCTGTGACGTCACAATCAGCTGATCATTACGTTTGATGACCTTGACTGTTTCATTATTCCTCCGGTATGTGTGACGCGCACGCGCGCATGTTGGTATCAGGTTGAGCAATTGAGTATATGTATTCTGTATGTTTAAGCGAACTGAGTGTAACTGTTCCTCATATGTAAGCGAACTGAGTGTAACTGTTACATATGTTTAAGCGAACTCAGTGTAACTGTTCCGTATGTTTAAGCGAACTCAGTGTAACTGTTCCATATGTTTAAGCGAACTCAGTGTAACTGTTCCATATGTTTAAGCGAACTCAATCTAACTGTTCCATATGTTTAAGCAAACTAATGTAAATGTTCCATATATTAAAGGTAACGGGTGTACGCTGTTGCATAAACAAATGTAACTGTTCCGCATGTGTAAGCGAACTGATTGTAACTGTTCACTATGTCTAAGCGAACTAAGTCTGACTGTTCCGTATGATTAAGCGAACGGGTTTTAACATCACGTTCCACGTAGATGTGGTAGCAAATAAAGATGACTAGGATGGATCTGTTTGTACATTAGGTAGAACTGTTTATTAGATAGAACTACACCATGACACGGTGAAGTCGGTAAAAAATAAACTGGGAAGAGTTAGAGTTTATAAATTCTATCGTCAGTGAAAGAGTTTATAGAGAGCGGCAAAACTAAGTCGAGAGAACGTGTGTCGAGGATAGAGTGAGGAAGGTTGCCAAGGTACGTTTTAGCTTAGAGACGCCGCATAGGTAGGAGAGTAGTTGTAGGAACGGTGGGAGTGATGCAATGGAATGAAACCGAAACAGGATTGCAGCGGAATTTTGTATTACACAATAGTATCTCTGTGCGTGCATGAGCGCCGGCGTGCACGAGTGTGGGTGGAGAAGGAAACAGACAGACAAAAAAATGAGAAGAAGATAGAGGCAGAGCGAACAAGCGAATAAGAATGAACTTTACTAACGTAAGTATAGATTAAATAAAATATCTCATCAGAAAGACGTCTTGTAAAAGGAGATAAGAAACATCGTTATCACGCGATAAACTCTTCTTTACCTATAGTCAGTTTATGAAATGAACAAAACCGACTATGTCGAAGACATTTACTTTATCGTTTCTAATTGACAGCGATTCACACACCTTTCGTTAGCGCACACAGGTGCCTCTCGTCGCAGTGACTTGAAGCACGTTGTATTGCACCCTATAGAATTTTCTGTGCACGACTTGCGACTTGGGACAGGAATTTATCGCTCTTGTACGTGATGCGCATGCCCTGATAACATGCATACGTATTAACTGACGCTGTATTTAGCGATGTGTACATCTACTTATCCAAATGGAATTCTGTTTATACATTTATACATTTCCATTAGCTAAATAAATCTAAACAACATCATTACATTCTGCGAACGAAATCCAAGTTTTCTTAGAAGAATTCCACTGCTATATGTTTTCCTAATATGTGTATAGGTCTGTTCAGCTATCTCTACAGTTCAATATTTCTTCTTGTCAACATGGAACAGTAATAATTTTGATAAAATTTTATAACAAATTTTAACTCTGACTTCAAAGCGTACACGATTATTTGTTCTGCGTGGACGGTGGTTTGTTATACCGCATAATTTTTTTTGTCTGTATAGTGCTAAGTACAAAAATTCATATCTAGAAATCACATACATCTTAATTTCATCGTCAAAATGTCCTGCTAATATAATGTGTGGAACCAATCACAACTATACCCGGCAATCACTACCGTTAACCCAGGTACCGATGAAAGCAAACATCGATTGTAGTCCGCGTGCGGAATATAATACAAAACGATAATATTATAGGAAGACGAGATCGTCGTCTCGTAAAATCTTGTTATCAGTTTTATTAATATTATTAAATTTTTGTTTTATTGATTTATTCTACCCAATTCAATCTATTATTGAATCTGATATGAATAAATCGGTTCACTTACTCTTTGACGTCGTTTATTAATTTTGTTTAGATTGTTTATAATGTTTTTTGTTCAATATCTTGAGTCCGTATATGAATAAGTTCCGTTGACTTTTCTGTCTTTAGCTGCGGTGAGTCGATTGGTACTTTCCTGTATAGACATTAACATAAACACAACATGTACATGAAACTTACTATCAGTCGTAACATGTTGAATATATTAGATAATATTGTTGGTGAGAATCATTAAATTTGAATGTTCGCTCTGGTTCCTGGTACCAACAGTCTCTTGATGCTTACCTAAGCTGTAATTCTATTTTTTCCAATAAAAGTCAACACTTTAATTTGTTCATAAAACAATAGTTGTTTATTTAACTCAAGTAGAATAATTATTGTTACAATGTTATTATTTATCTTCCTTTTTTAAAATAATCAAAGTTGAACATGGACTCTTAAAACAATTAAATGCTCAGGGTGGTATGGCTGCATTTGGCAAGTCGATTATTTTCTGTTTGTAAATAATTAGGTTATGGTGCTTTATAAAATTAGTAGGTTCTTTGAGTCTGCAAGATACACTTCTACAATAAAATGCACTACTGTGATAATGAGTAGGCGGAGAATAAAAATATTAATTGTTGGTTTAACATAACATAAAATATGAACGATTGTTCATTGTTTACAATTGAGGTTAGCAGCGGTTCATGTAACCTTGCTTATTTAAAAATGATTAATTGATGCTTCTTTTAGGCATTACTTATTTAGTATATCATTATAATTTATTAAATTCAGTGTTATGTTCCTGAATAATCTCCAAGATTGGATATAAATAAAACAGGTAATTCAAATTAATTCGCTGGGACTAGGTTACAATCATGTGTGACTGAGTTCAAGTACTACAATTAAATACAATAACATCTTAAAATCATTAATTGTCAGGGTTCATTTTCCCCTCATTGATCATTCAATGTCTTTTCTTAAACTAATATAATTGATTGAATCAAAGAATTAAAATTGTCATTATTAAACTCTTTCATTTTGATTAGTGTTTATTTGATTTTTTCGAAGTCCCCTTCCTTTTGGAATTTGGGTTATTTATTAATTAATTCAAACAAATTAGATCCGCTGTTAGCGTTCTTTAATTAATGAATGATTTGCTATATATAATATAATGGTCATTTGCACTGATACTTGCGTAATCTGTTGATTCGAAGAATTAATACTTTTTTAACTTTTTATAATTAATTAATATTTTAATTAATTTTCATAAATGCACTTCACACACTGCCTATACGCATGAACTCCGTAATAGAACACTTAAAAATAGACTGCACTGTCTTCTCGGGTTGACCTAACCTCAACTCGAAGTTTCGAGGTTAGATTGTGTATTAACAGCTGTCGGCTGTCAAACCCACGTTGTGATGGACGTTCCGCTAACGTGGAGTATCTCTCGTTGTTGATGATAGACTGGCTATGGTTACCTGGTCGGGATTCTACACTTCGTATTTTTTAATGAGCTCTGATTGGCTAATTGTCTTTATGTCGTGTGCTCTCGGTGAGGTTCGTCAAAATAGACGCTTAACATAGCGTCAGTAGCTGGGTTCAAGATTATGATTTATTGGTCACATACCCAAGCGCAAGGGCTTGTCACTTTTTAATTATTTCTTATAAGTCAAATATCTTATCTATAATTACACTGACAATATTTTTATCATTCCCATCGTTTCTATTTTTTGATTACGAGTAATTTGCATACCCTCATCATATAGTTCTGATTTGGGGTTGATAAAATCGCACTTGGTATAAATTCATAATACTTTTTGAGTTATTTAATACTTTAAATACATTGTTTTTATCCCATGTTTTCGTGGTGATAACATATTCTTACAGTATTATTCACTTTTCCCTTCTAGTCATGTACAAATAATTATAAAATATCTATTTTCATAGGTTCAAATCCTAGGCTTACTGTTACATATTTTGTTTACCAATAATATTATACTAACAGTAATTGTTAATAACATTTTATTATGGCCTATGCATAATGTATTGGTCATCATCACTTCTGATAGTGTCCTTTTTCTTTATCATTTGGATTTATTACCTAACTATAGTTTGTTAGGTGAGTTTACTATACTTTAAAAAGATACATTTTTACATGAGTTGTAAACCTTTCAAATTATTCTCATTATTGTTTGAATATCTTTTATCAGTGTTTTAATAACACTGTTATTATTGTGCAGTAGTTCGTTCTGCATTTACACTGATAATTGCTTTGGTTTAGATTTACCAAGATTACTTGCATTTAGCTGTCAACATGGTTTATTTATTATTATTGTTATTATTAGTATTTAGGTGGCTATAATCCTTGGATTTACTTCTTTGAACGTTATTCTGCTTCATTCAATGTTATTAGTTGAGTTCCTACTCTTTTATGATAAGTTTACAAGATAATTTTGTTGCATCATGCACCCATTCTATGTCAGGCATATAGTGTAGCATAACAGAATTATCATCTTAAAATTTAACTTAATACAACATTAAAAAAGAAGAAACTATCAATAGTGAGTGAGAAAAATAAATGGTTAAAAATGAATTAAAGAAGCTGATCATTATAGTCGATAAAATATTAATAAAAATAAACTCAATAACAAAGAAAACTCTTGGTCCATATAAAAAAAACCATCTACATAAAACTCCAGTACAACATCAATATACCCAGTAGGTTGAGGAGCAGTAAATGAGAAGATAAATGGAAAAGAATAATCAAGTAAGGTTCATTAAATTGATGACATAAGGACATGAAAACACGAAATAAGAAAATACTTATAGAATCAAAAAGAAGAAGCAAACTATGTCAAGTTTCATACAAGGAATATAGAAGCAAGAAAGGCTATTCCCAAGATATTATGAAAGAAAACATACACAATTTAAACAGAATTAAACCCAATAGATGTCAGACCCAGTAACTCAAGTTACAGGATACATTACTATTGAAATAAATTGTAAAATAAGTGTAAGCATAATTTAAGAACAAACTAGAAACAAACAAAGGACTACCATAGTGTAGAAACAAACAAAAGACTACCATAGTGTAGAAACAAATAAAAAGACTACAATTAATGTAGAGAATAAAAGGTGAAATACCCTTATAAAATATAATAATAGTTAGAGACTACCGTGAGTGTAGTGAATAACAAAGTGAAAAAACTATAATAAATAAATAGTGAAGGAAATAAAAATGATTTAAAAAACTGCCATTAGTGTAGAGTGTTACAATAAAAAACCTAAAAATAAAAGACAGTCCAGGACTATTAGTAATAAGAGTGGTTGGAAAATTATATATAGATAATAATAGATATAAGATGTTTTTATCATAGTTAAATTGTTACAAGAAGAAACATAAATACAAAAGACAGTTAATGACTGAGAGTATTATTAGTAATAAGATGTGTTTATTTTAATCAAATTATATATAGGAAATGATATGGATAAGATATTTTTGTTATAACTAAATAATATAGTTAAAGAGGATAGGCATAAGATGTTTTGTTATAATTGAATAATACAGTTAAAGATGATAGGTATAAGATATTTTTGTTATAATTAGGTGATATATGAAAAATAATAGATATAAAATGTTATGCTGTATTTAAATAATGTTCAATAATTTCAAAGTTTTGTTAAGGCAGAGAAGGCAAGAAGATAATATGAATATATTTTTTAATTGTAAACCATATGAAGAATAATATAACAAACTAATTAAAAAACCCAATAGAAAAAACAAAACAGTATTTTAGACCAAAATCAACTACTACTATAGAGTCAAATCCAAATGAATAAATTCAATAGAACTGTATATAATTAATAGAAACTAGTCAATGTAAAATAAAGATATGAAGATATAATCAGCACAAAAACAAATAATAATAAATGTAATGACCAAAGGATAAAATTAACTTTATTTGGAAATATGTAATACAAGGCCTAACAAGGAACTCAATGCAGATAAAATGTAAATTAGTCAATATTGGAGTATTATAACACCAAATTATTAACAACAAGCAATAATCATGAAGTGAGTAAAATTATTTAAAGAAAATGTTAACATAAAATCACTTGTAAATCATTTAATTACTAATTATGTAAAAAATAATGCCTATAAGAAATATCAAAAAATGTAAATTTTGGGCTTATTTGAACTTAAAATTGGTCAAGTTATATATTGAATTATGTAAAATTAGAACAAGAATATTGCTAGATAGTTAAATTTTTATAAAATTAAGAAATAATTAAGTTATAGTAATGAATAGGGAAAATTGTCATATAATTTTATAAGATGAAATCAAATCCAAGGCATGCAGCTGTTTACAGACAATGGGAAGGAGAATAAGATATTTTGGAAATTACCACCTAAAACGACGATTTTAAGTCATCAGTCAATTGTTAAACGTGAACGTGTACGGATCAGAAAGTACCGACAGAAGATCTACAGTCTATAAATAGTTTGAGAAAATTGAAGAACAACCTCAAAAAACGCTACAGAGGTTACCAATTGAAAATTAATAACTAATAACGTAACCCATAACGAAACTAAAACGAACAACAGGAATAATACGATCCAGCACGAGAGCACGAGAAATCAACCGCCATATTGAAAAATTCACACAACACAAATATTAATAGAACAACGATCTCAACCAGATTTCTGAACACGCAACACAGCACAATTAATCCAGCACCAAACAACATCGCCGAGGAGAGGAGAACACTTCAGATAATTATCCAGTAGTACTACAACATCGCAGAGTACGAGATCCACATTTATATTTGAGGGAGAAGATAAAACATAGCAGTTGGCGTTGGGTAGCAGAAAACTGAAGCGGACGGCGGCCACACTTTTATCTGCATAGCGGACGAGATGGCCACAGCCTTCCAGAGCCAGTGACGTGTGTACACAAAGACACGATTGTTTCCTGCTGTCGGTCAGGTGAGAACAGGCACAACACATACGCACGAAGCACACACACACACACACACTCACACACACACACACACACACTCACACACACACACACACACACACACACACACACACACACACACACACACACACACACACACACACCATCCCCCTTGCAACACACGTAGCCTAATTAAGTTTTCAAAACAGGTGTTTAAAAACAGGTCAGAGTTTTTCAGTTCTTCTTTCATTCCGTATGCACCATTTAAAACTATTTACAATTGTTTATCTTTATTTTATATGTAAAAATAGATTACCCTGGGCAAATATGCAAATATGTATAGCTGCAATATATGTTATGCAACATTACAATTTGTATATTTGGTGTATCTAAAGTATTCAACGTAACTATCAAATAACCTACCAACTAGGTCGTGGGATTTCTTTGTTCGTTACGTTAAGTCCCTTTTTTGCATAATAAATTTTATGTAAGAAGAGAGGAGAAAGATTTTTTTGCGTAGAAAAATGCTAATAAAACATTGATTTTTAAAACAACAAATTCTTTAAAAGTTAAAAAGAAATGTGTATTAAAAGTCGTACACATTATAAATTACACATAAATAATATGTAAACGACAAAAATAAAACACATATGAACCTATAAATATCAAACATAAAACATATATATAAAAAAACAATTATAAAATTGTTTCAATTATTTGGGTGTCTGACATTAAAATAGAGAATTAAAATAATTATTGTTTTCGATGTTGCAAATCATACATCAATTAAATATTTATTATAAAAATGAATAGTTTATTTTTAGTATTTTAATCAAAAACAATCTTTACTTTATTTCAGCAAATGTTAATTATTGTGCACCCATTTTAACTAACTAGAAAAATTACTAAAACAATTACATGCTTATAAAGGGTGTCCTATAAAGTACGCAAGATTTAATAATGTTGTAAAAACTTTTATTTATTGAAAAATATCAGATGTTTTAATGTTAATACAAAGTACACTTACTGCGGTTAAATGTGGAGCACAATATCAGACAAATGTCCCCCGCGACTCTGCTGGCACACTGTTGTCCGTCGATCGAAATTTTCGATGACCTTCTTGCACAATTCCGGCTCAGTCTCACCAATAACTCGTTGAATCTGTTCCTTGAGTTGAAAAATTGTTCGTGGATTGCGGACATAAGAGCGTGATTTCACATATCCCCAAAGGAAGAAGTCGCATGGTGTTAAATCACAAGACCTCGGTGGCCAGTTCTGATCGCCGTTGCGTGAAATAAGACGTGCAGGAAACTTTTCAGATAACAAAGCAATTGTTTCGCGGGCAGTATGACTGGTTATACCTTCCAGTTGAGGCCGCAAAAACTCCATTATCATGTTCCGGTAACGTTCGCCAGTCACTGTTACTGCATCTCCAGCCTCATTCTCAAAGAAATACGGCCCAATCACGCCATCAGCCCAAAACCCGCACCTAACAGTTGCTCTTTGTGTATGCAAAGGCTTCTAGTGAATGATACGAGGGTTCTCTGTACCCCAAAGCCGACTATTTTGTTTATTTACGTACCCGTTGAGGTGGAAGTGTGCCTCATCGCTAAAGATGGTTTTGTGGGAAAAATCACCGTCCGTTTCACGTTTACCCAATATCCAACTGACAAATTCTCGGCGCTTCAAATGGTCACACGGTTTGAGTTCTTGTGTTAGTTGGATTTTGTAGGCATTCAGATGAAGATCGTTTTTTAGAATTCGCTGCATTGTGCTTCTTGGAATGGCCAGTTGTTGTGATCGACGGCGAATTGATTTCCCTGGACTCACATCGACACTATATCTCACTACCGCGACGTTTTCAATAGAACGGGTAGCGCGAGGACGTCCAGACGACTTAACGTCTAATAACGAAGCTGTTTCTTCGAATTTCTTAATCAATCTCTGCACAGTTGACAGATTAGGTGCTTTTCGTCGTCCAAAATGTGTTTCGTCGTTCTTATAATGTGCTTTCACAATAATAACGCGCTGTTCTTTCGTGTAACGCTCCATGACGACTAATGGCGAGTAAACGGCAACAACAATACAACAGTTGCAGTGCTACCAACCTAACAAGACGACAGTGGCGCGTAATTCAAATATTGTGTACATTATGGGCCACACTATATTATATTAATTATTTAAATTTTTGTAATTACTCTATGTAAAATTATTATTATTTTTTATTTATACTTGTTTACTGTGTTTGTTTAAACAATAAATACAATTTAGTGGTTAAGTCTAACTTATGCTAAACTTGTGTTGCTTCCACTAATACTCACTTACACTTCCATGAGCGCTTTCAAGCCTCTCGCCTCATCTTCAGTTGTTTCCATCTGAAGATGAGCCGAGAGGCTTGAAAGCGCTCAAGGAAGTATAAGCGAGTATTAGTGGCAACAACACAAGTTTAGCATAAGTGTCTTTGTTTATAAAAGTGATTGTTAATTATTCACTTGTTTTTCACTTTGAATTACAGTGGCGTGTGTTTTGTTCCTTGATGATGATGTTGGTCACGATGTTGAAGATACCAAAGTCTGTTATCGGCTGTTCGTTGGACAGATTGTCCCACGTCCAGAATGACTGGCTCCTGTTTTATGTATCTGAGCAAACTTACATAGTGTCCCCGTGAGAAAATTATTAGCGTCTGTCCTATGTCACTTAGCAAACATACACAGTGTCCCCGTGAACAAATTATTAGCGGCTGTCACGTCGTTTAGAATCGTCCGGGATTTTATACTCAAAGCATGCTGACAGGTCAAAGATGGTTTAATATGCCACCTCAAACATGTATATTTTGGTCAGCGTATCGGTTTTCACACATCACTTTTTCGTATTTTTACGCTCATAATTACACTTCATGTGTAAACTAATAGAATCATGAGATTCGTGATACTTTTGTCTTTGTTTATATATAAATTAATTGCTCGTCACATATTAACTAACTGAGTAATTAATTAATTTTCTTATAGTTCGCCTATACTTTTACCATTCGCCTTCAAATTGTATCTACACTTGTGTCATTTTCCACGTCTTAAAATGAAATCATTTACTTTGCTGTGTGTGTTGTCAGTGTGCTATAAGATTTTAGTGTGAGGGTGGAATTCCCTTGTATCCTCCCACATGGATCCACCTCTATTTTATTACTGAAGCCCCTGTTTCGCTTTAAATTTATCTGTATGTAATTTGTATCCGTCGTAGTGCACAATTTCACACACAATAAATGTACAAAGGCATTAAACAAACACAGCTGATGAACAATAACTGCATATTTATCAATTTAAATACACCCTAACCACGGAAATAATAATTAGATATTTTTTAATATTTGGAATGGCTGGCAGTAAAAATATTTAATTTATCAAAATTCTACAGTTTTTTGTGACAAAAGAAGAAGAAACGAACAATGAGCCCCACAAAAACACCTGAGAAGACTAATACAGTAAGCTGATACCTAATCAAATACTAAGAGTGTCACATTCATATGTCACAATAATATGTCATTATTCTTTTGAAAATAAGAAATTCTGATTTCTGAAATAGGCATATTGACTGATTAAAAATAATCGTCAAAAGAAGAATGCAGAAATTTAAATCACTTCACAGTTTTTGTAGAGAAATTTCACAATCTAAAGAATCTTTACATACCAATATGTTGGCTCTAAACTAATATGTATTCTGAAAAAAATGTTAAGCCTACAAATTTAGTTGCAACTGTCGCTTTTAACGACAAGCAAATGCTCGAATATTTTAATACATTTTTAAACACAATTTCATTGAATTCTTATTCTGAAATAATATTTGTAGTAATTGTCTTTTTGTTTTATACTTATCCTGGATATGACAACCCCCGACTGTGAAAACCCCGACCGGAAGAGGGACGTTTTAACCCAGGCGCCCCCAGAGGATTACTGTTGAGAAGTCTAGTGGGCTCTTCAGAGCGCTAAGACGGGGACCCTGGGCGGCAACGAAAGGCTCCCGGACGAAAATCCAATCCCCGAATCCAGCGATGTACGACGTACAGGAGAAGATTACACCAGTTCCAAAGTTTGACAATATCGGCGCCTCCAGGATTTTAGAAAATAAGCAAACAACAACAATAAAATTAACAGACAAGTTGCCAGGTATTTGTGGAACAACAACCAACATCAAATTTATTGTTATTCACTTTGGTATTCACCATAAGTTAAAATTTATAATTAGTAAATAAACAAAAGTTATCGTAAAGCTGTTCTTATTTTGTTTGTATTCCTTAGGAAATTAATCGCAGCCGTTTTAAATAGAACCATCGGTGTGATAGTAGCCTGTGTATGTGTATAATATAGCCTAATTTATTCAGGGGCTTATTATTCTTCATTATGCGTTGTTAAAAGCTTGTTTAGAAAAAAAAGACAGCCTTTTAGTACTCTGATAAAGCCTCAGATTCTCTAAGTAAGAAAGTAAGAATGGAATTGTTTCTGTTTCGAGAGTGAAGTGCCTACTAGTGCAGGAGTGAGAGAGAGAGAGAGAGAGAGAGAAAGAGCTATGTGGAATGTAAAGTATCGCGCGCGCGTTAAGAAAGAATAATGCTTGAAACAGGCAGTAACGTCATTAACTCTTGAAACAGGACAAGGGTATCAATTTGTGACCTAACTGAAAATAAACCTCCATATGAATATAAACACAAAGAATATGTTACTAATCAACAACATAAATAAACAAACAAATAAACAAAAGTCAGTGAAAAATCTATATATATAAAACTCAAAGGCTGAGGATTTATGGGTAGACTATTGAATACAAATCCACACCGTTACACTGATTGCCACCAAATTTTGCACAGGTAACCTTTGACACAGGGCGCAAAATACTGTCTAACTTGAACTTTTTTGATATTTTCCCCCGTTCGCACGATTTAGGTCCTTTTAATTATGCCTTTTAGTTGACGCGTATAAAGATGTCAACAACACCATGGAGACCAGAATTAATGACTATAGTAACAAGTAAATAAACAAATGACATTTAGCGGCATCGGAACTGTACCGTTCCTGCAGTTTTTCATATTTTTAATTTGCAATTGTATCGATATATTTTGTATACAGATACGTCTATATACTTTGTAATTGTCTCAAACGATTATAAAAATTATGTTTACACGTATTTCTGATGATGCAATGAATAAGTAATGAATTATATTAAATACTACTACTAAAGATGTCAAAACACCATGGACACCAGAATTAATTACCATAGTAACAAGTAAGTAAAAAAAAGCTATTTAGCGACATCGAAACTGTACATTTATCCATTCCTGCAGTACATTTTCGATGTTTTATATAATATGCGATTGTATCGATATATTGCGAAGTGGAAAAGAAGAAGTGTACTAATTGTAAATTGTCCTATTATTTAATGTAAAGCGAAAAAACGCGTTGTTTTCATTTGTGAGGTTAGATGACAACGGTTTTTGGTTTTTAGTTTACTGTTGAAATAAATAAAAGCTATGGTTGAGGAAAAGATAACGTTTAATGTGTTATGCTTCTAACACAGTAACACTTAAAATAAAGAATTTAGCGTTTTTGATTTAACAGGTACTTTATAAATATCTCCAAAGGCTTTATAAACGGGTACTTTTAAATCTCCAAAGGCTGTTGCACCAACATAATAACTTTATACAAGTTAAAATAGTACAAGTGTTGAAAACAGCTTTGGAGAGAATTTGACTAATGAGTACAAAATTGTTATACTAGCTGACAGAACGCCATATAGACACAGACAATAAAAATTATATTAAAATACTTACTAAAAGTCAAATATTTGCGTGCGAAGCCGCGGGTAACAGCTAGTATTAATATAAAAACAAAGAATATGTTACTAAGCAACAATATAAACAAACAAACAAACAAAAGTGAGTTAAAAATTGTATATAAGTTTTAATAGAAAAGTGTAAAACTGTTGAATAAAAAAGGAATCATTATCACTTCAGTAACGTAAATTAAAAAACGATAATTGTAATCACAACTAGGTCTGTATATGTATTTGTACCCATATCTATAATAACATTTATGTGTATGTTATTAATTTCACATTTTTATTTCATTTATATTATTTATATTTTTTATTTTATTTTTATTTAACATTATGAATATTCTTGCTTATTTATCTTTTCAAGGATTTTGTAAATATATTTGAATGCGCCTTTCATTATCATTTATGATAACATCATTCGAACCAATCGTCTGTGCTTCATAAACATACAGTCCGCCAGTTCAGGGTCCGCCAGTGAAGCGGGAAAATTAAAAGTACCCAATTTTTTCATGAAACATTTATTATCAGAATTTTTTTTACAGATTTGAGTTGAGTAATGTATGCCACTATTTTACTTTTTAAAAATAACGCCGCTCAAGTGAGAGCCATTTCTGTGTAAACATTCTTCTAATCTTGACCGAAAATTTTCCATCACTCGACGAAGCAGGTCAGGTTGAATCCGTGCAATTTCTTGTCTGATATTCGTTTTTAATTCCGGTATGGTGTGCGGTCTATCAATGTACACCCTGCTCTTCAGAAATCCCCAAAGAAAAAAGTCGCATGCGGACAAATCTGGGGATCTTGCAGGCCACGAGATGTCGCCATATCTGGATATGAGTCCGTCCGGGAAGAGTTCTCTTAAAGCAGCCATGAACACACGAGCAGTATGACTTGTGGCCCCATCCTGCTGGAAAAAATTAATTTCCGGAAATCTAGGGAGCTGTTGCATCAAAAATGTTCTGACCATGTGTGTGTAGCGGTCTGCATTGACAGTTGTGGTGTTTCCTCTATCGTCTTGGAAAAAATATGGCCCAATAATGCCAGATGATGAAACTGCACACCACACCGTAACTTTCGGACTATGTAATGGGTTTTCATACAACTCACCTGGGTTTTCATCATTCCAATATCGACTATTTTGTTTGTTTACATATCCATTCAAATGAAAATGTGCTTCATCTGATATAAACATGCGGTGAATAAAGTTTTCATCATCATTTACACGTCGCAATATTTCTTCGCTGAAAATCCTGCGAGCCAGCATATCGTCATCTTTCAACTCCTGGATTACTTGAATTTTGTAAGGATGAAAAGATAAGTCTTTATGCAAAATTCGTCGTAACGATGTGTCACTAATGTTTAGTGCGGATGCATGTTTCATTCCAGAACGTTGTGGACTACGCGTCAATGCTACTCGAACTCTTTCAATGTTTTCTTCTGTTCTTACAGACCTTGTTGCGCTTCTATGCTTTAAGTTTAATGTGGAACCAGTTTCTTCAAATGTTTTCACCCATGACATAATTGCATGAGCGGACGGCACTCTTCAATGTCGTAGAATATTGAAATGATTACGAAACAATCGTTGTACAGAAGTCACACAGTCACCATTCTTATAAAACGATTTTACGCAGAAAGCACGCTGTGCACCGGACCACTGCTCCATGTTTAACAAATGGCATTAAATGTAAAACAACAATCGAAAACCTCCACGCCCTCTCGTGAGCAGAAAATGAACTATTGGACTTTCAAAATTTCCCGCTTCACTGGCGGACCCTGTATTTTTAGAATAATCTGTTATTTGTTTGTTAGATGGCTATCTTGTTATTGTGAAGTTATGATATTGCAATTTTTTTTATGAAATATAACGATGATAGGTTACAGCCTACGTGACAAACTTACATAATTTACAAAAAAATTGTAAACTCTATGTCAACTCTACCTAATCATTGTCTTTAGCAAACATCTTAAAATTCAGTCTTGTTCCTTTATTTATTTCAGTTGTAAATAAACTTCTGAGTTTGAGTTTTATGAAGTACACCCAAAGATACGGAAAGTGATTCAGAAATTTTAAAATAAAAAACATGGATGACAAAACTGAATTTACGGCTTCAGCATGCTGTAATCTTTGCAAGGCATTGACGATACGCGAAAAGTCGATTGAGTTCAGACGTCTGATTCAAACTACTTACGATCAACATATAATGAATTGAAGTATAATTACATTACTTTTCTATTACTTCCAAATCTACACATTACTGTAAGAAAAGCAAGTTCATTGATTTATTGAACAGACATGATATATTTTAATTGGCCACTTTAAAGAAAAGTCTTAACATTGAAAATGTTTATAAGGACGTGTCGCACATTTGCGGCCGATCGCTGGTGCGTGATCGAAAATGGGAGCCGGTGAGTTTCCATAGAAACTACTTCTTTGTTGTCAATAACGTAGTACACATATAAAACTTCGCTTATGAATGCGACTACATTTAACTTATAATCTGTACATTGGTAAATGAAGAATGAATTCATTGATTGGTGAATGAACATAAATATATATATTTTTTTAGATATATTGAAGCATTTTCAATGCCCTTCTCTGTGCATTGCATTTGTGCAATGCCTGTAAATTTTTTAAGGGAACTATCTCGTTCACATCTGACATGATGTTCGATGTACAAAAATAAGACACACAATATGTATACCGCCAGTTTATACATTCGACAATGCCGCCTGATCTAATCAGTCGACTAATTAACTCGATGACGACAACTTTTTTAATTAACTTGTTTGGCAATTTACAGCAGTGTTTTCTGCGCAACAAGTACATTTTGTGTTAAGAATTCAGTGTTTTATTGGTTTCATTATTCCAAACGACGAGCTTTTAGCAAGTGAAAGTGTTTAATCTGAAGACGGGATTGTGAGCAAGAGGCCGTTATTTACTGCTGATACAGAAGATTCAAGTATTAAGTAAGGTACGTATTTATTTGACGAAAATAATATAAGCCTACAATAAATTATGCAGGCAACGTGACTAGTTGGTATGTAACGTAGTGATTGGTAATAAGCAAACAAAAGCGCAGCCGGTTAAAGCAAAACACTAAGAGACAAAATGTGCCCCGTTGACGGACATGTTTAGTTTATTATAATACAAAAAATTAGTTCTTAAGTCTATAATTAATTAAGACATAATTTGCTAAACCTAAATTAATCTAATACCTGTAACTCCAGTTAATCTGATCTTTAGTCTATTTGTCCAATCTAAGAAATTGTAGATCAAAATAAGTTAGACAGTAGTCATTACAGATATTATATTTCAAAAACAATCATTACAGAAAACAGAAGAAAAAATAATTTACGCAAAACTTTTAAAATAATAGTTTCTATGTTTAAAAAAAAACACTACACAAAAATCAAGCACAAAGTGAAAAACATAATAAAAACCTACAAGCTAGGAAGAAATTACAAAGTACGTGTTAGGGGGCGGACAGAGAAAACTTGAAAAGTGGGGAACAAGCTTTAACTGGTACGTTAATGTAGTAGTTATTGGTGCACAAAACATGGAAATCACGTGTCTCACGCACACGCTGAAGAATATTGTGCTCATACAACTGATTTCTTGGATGGAGAGTGAAACCTAATATTATTATCATCGTCATCGACGTCGTCGTCATCATCATCATCATCAGCACCTTTATTATCGTTTACACTTGTCTGCATTAGGTTAATTCTGCTACTTAACTAGGCATAGTGACGCGAAGAGATTATAAATCAAAAGTATGCCAATATACGTACACAGTGTAATTTTACGTGAAGCCTAGAGAGAGAAATAAAAAGTTTTATGTAGGTAGGCCTAAGCAATTTAAAAAGAAACCGATAACACTCAGTGCAAATATAATTTATTAACATAGCAATACAATTACATTCGTATCTTCCCACATTATTCTTTTGTATTTTATTATTATTAATAATAAATAATACTTTTCTTACAAGATTAGATTACGCATCTTTTGAATATTTACAATGTGTAATGTTTCAATAGTTTGACCTCATGAAACACTATATATAGGCTATTTAAAAAAGTGTATCACATATACTGTACTCGTTACATTGTCGTACATAACCTCCATAATCTGGTATTAGTTACTTGTGAAGAAAACAGTTCTAGTACACATCGGACAGCGAAATAAAGTACAAACGCGGAGACGGAAGTTGAATTTGGCCGCAGGATATAGTGAAAGACCCGAAAATTGTTATTTATCATTAATAATATAATACAATTGCACACCAATACGCATTAATACGTTTTAACACTATAAAATATTTATATCTCATTATTATAATAACAACATTTAGTTAGCAACATTTTATAATTCCAACATTTAGTTAAAATAAATCCGCGTGATGAATTGAACCGACCAAATAAGTATCGATTTCAAAAAGCTTGCTAGGAATTTCGCTGTTTACTCAACAGAACTCGAAATAACAAGATTTAGTTAACAACATTTTATAATTCCAACCTTTAGTTAAAATAAATCCGCGTGATGAATTGAACCGAACAAATAAGTATCGATTTCAAAAAGCTTGCTAGGAATTTCGCTGTTTACTCAACAGAACTCCTTTACAACTGTTCCGGTGGCAGTGGGTAGAGTCTTGTATAGTATATACCGTATTTTCTCGTGTATAATGCACACTTTTTCCTCAGATTTTCTTCCCAAAAATGTGGATGCGCATTATACACGAATAATATAATTTACATGCTAAATATTAGATCTACAAATGTATGGTAATATGTGCATGGCAGAGTTGGTAACGTCGCTTACAACTGGCAGACTTGACTATATAGTAATAGTAATAGTAATAGTAGTATAGTTAATAGTAATATTAAGACGACATTTTTACAGGTAATTTGGTTCCTAGTTTTTATTTATTCTCCATCACTGTTACTGTACTTGTTTGTCGTCGTTAGTCTGTTGTTTTTTACTGTAGTTCATTACCGGTATTCCGTGTATTGTGAAGAAACAGATTGTATACTCATAAAGAGTGTTCATAACATCTCTTTTGTTATATGCGGCTCAATTTTAATTATCCGTAATAATATTCGCAAAAGAAAATGGTAATCGTGCCGCATCGCGTAAATTTGATATAGCGGAATCTGAAAAACAAACAAATTTGTTCGGGAGTGAAAAACAAACAAAAAAGAACAAAAATTAAGTGTTAGTACTCGTGATCGGCTTGTTTTCTGCGCTAAAAAAGCTAAGTTTCCAAAAGTAGAAAACCATCTAGTCGAGTTTATAAAAGTGGGGCTTTCGCTGTTTCTAGGGTACTGAGATGGTACAGATTCAGTCTAAGAAATCGCTCAGCGTCTTGAAATAGACAACACGTAACAGTCTTGGTTTGTGTGTACGGTTTCTTCGCAGACACGGTCTTTCGATTCGAACAATTTTGGCTCAATGTTTACCTCGAAAGTAATAAAATAAAATTCTCGAGTTTCATCGATTTTTTGTACAAGTGAGAAATACGAACAATTTCTTTTCGTCTCAAACTGGGAATGCAGACCAGTATTTGATCTTTTGCGATATGCCAATGAGTACTGATCAAAAAGGTTCGAAATCTATGCCAGTCAGATTAACAGGTCGCGACAAATATAGATGTATCAGAAGAATTAGAAGAGGAGAGTAATTCAATACTGCCTTCTTCAGAAACAGACGAAGAATGTTAATAAATGCAAATGTTATGTGCTAGTGGAAAATTAAAAAGATAACAAATAGGCAAAAACTATGACTTGTGTAAGTTTAAATTTGTTTAACATTGTATATAAAGTTAATATTTCTGTTTTGTGTTTAGAAATAAATGGGCATGTTAAGTACATTTTTCTATTATTTTGTATGAAACACTTTTCTTCCGCACAGTATAATGTTCAAACAATATATATTTTTCTACGTCCTAATAAATTTGTTCAACTGTTTCTCGTCACAAATACGGATGCCCATTATTCACGAATTACTTTTTTCTGAGAAATATTACGATAAAATGGGGGTGCGCGTTATAGACGAGGGCCCATTATACAAACAAAAGTACGGTAATATAATATACTGACATCTAAGACTGAATATTATAGGCTTCGCTAGACTCTGGTTTAGTGTGGAATTCTGGTTTATTATAGAACTCTTACCCAGTTAACATTTCTTTTTTTCTGTATTAAATACAAATTCAAATTTTCTTAAAACAACAATTCGTAGACTAAACCCCCTACACATTATCGGACCGAACCACCAGACACGACCAAACAGCCAGACCGTCTGTAGTCGGGTCAAGGCTACACACCTTCGGACCGGACCAACTTCAGACAGGAACTTATTTTCTCTGACTAGTCGAATGTTTGATCTTGTGAAGGAAAGGGTGTCGCGCTATGGCTCCGTATCTTTCAAAAATGCAAAAAATCGGTGTAGCTTTAAGTGCTTTAGTAGCAACTAGTGATGACAAGTGTCGAAAGAAGAGAAAAATGTGGGCAAAGAACTTGTTTCAAAAACGGAAAACATTCACCCATGCAAACTTACTTAAAGAACTGGACACAAACGATTTTCGTAATTTTTTACGGTAGGATGAAGAATGTTTCATCAATTTACTGGATTTGGTGAAACCATTTATTCAAAGAAGAAATACGGTCTTCAGGGAATCCGTGAGTGCAGAAGAGAGGCTAATTGTGACACTTTGTTATTTAGCTACTGGGAGATCATATGAAGACATGAAATTCAGTGCTGCTGTATCACCACAATTTTATCAGCTATTATTCAAGAAACGTGCGCAGCTAGCAACGCAACAAGAAACAGAAGCACGATCAGCGAAGGTTTGGCAATGACAAGGGAAGTTCGGCGACAACGCTACACATTCTACGACCAGACTGAAAAGTGGTGGGGACGGTCCGCGGTCCGATGGTTTTCCCATCGAACCTCCCGACCGTCCGTCACGACAGATTTTGTCCGCGGACACGCCTACACATCTTCGAACCCACGACCAAACTGCGTTTTGTCCCGACGGTCCGGTGGTCTGGTCAGATAGTGTGTAGGGGGTTTAACCTCTAACTGCTTTGATATAAGCAAACAACGCAAACGACTAATACTATAATTCATTTTTATTAAGCTAATTACTTTACAAATAAGTGGTTAAGTATTCTAAATTACCATTATTTAAATTAAATTAAATAGGCTTAGATGGTTTTAAATATAGATAACCTCATTACATTTCATAACCTTTACATCCTCAACAAGAAGGTAAGAAAAGTAGGTACATAGAATAAGCAAGACAGTAGGCGGATATAGAAAGAGAACAAAAAGAATCGTATCCATTAATATATCGTTCACACAAAATATTACCCCCTTTTATTAACATTATACATAAACTAGTTTAGTATACTTCAGTAGAACAGATCAGAGAAATATTTACCAGAATTACACAAACTCGTCGTGGCGTGTTTAGTGTGGTACATTGTACCTGGGTGTAAAACATTTCAACTGTATTGTTGAATACAAAAGGCTCTGTAGTAAAGTGGTGACCACCAGCGCGTGTGTGTAACACTAGAAGCGATTTGTCTGACACGGCAACAAACAGCGAGATAAAGGCAACGACGTTAACGTAGGCAAGAAAAACAGAAACCGCAGAAAAGTATCGCCACAACAACTAACGTGTAAATACTGTAAGAGAAACATTATACGTAATATTATTGCGTAACTACATTCAGTTTTACTGTTATTTAAGAATGAATAAAATAACTAAATACAGTTTACTCCTATAGATACTGTATACGAGCTCATAATACAAATTATCGTTTACAACATACAGCAAGAATTTACCAAACTGTATATGTTATATCTGTTCCAAACTGTATACGTTGTAACGTAACGCTTCCCCCCACACATAAAAATAATACGGTTTAAATCAATTAAGTACAAAATGGTATCCTTAATGGGCCAAATGTATAAACTACTAGTCGTAAAATTAATTTATGAAACATGTGTAAAGTAATATGATATAATTAAACTGTCAAAACATGTCTTGAGGGAACTTTTAGAACAATTATTCCAATTAAACATATTATGAATAAGGCACAAATAAGTTAAAAGCCTATAATTCAAAGACTAACTGGACACCCAGTAACTATAGATATGATTAAGGAAATAAATGTAATGCCATGTATAATTGTGATCTAGATTTAAAAATAATATTTAATGGTGATTATAAAGCACCTAAACCTTTACAGACAGTGACTGGTCCCAAATAAAGGTGTAATTACTGTTAAAATTTGTAAGAAAGATAAGAGGGTTTACTAAGATATATTATAAAACAATGGCAAATTAAGAAATAATGTTACCTGGACTATATTGTAATAGAAAAAGTGAACATTATAATAACCATTGTATGATGGTATGAGTAATAACCATTAATAGTAATAAATGGAAAAATAAGGTGCTCATTTAAAGGCTATTACCATGAAAACCTATATATGATTAATGGGTAGAAAAGAATATTTCATGTACATAAATTAGTTTATGAGCCTACTATGTAATGTAATAATTATATTTATTTGTATTGGTAAGTCATAAGTAATTTTAAAAGTTCTTAATGAGTTATTAATCAAGTAACTAGGAATATATTTATTATGACCTAAGGACTTACATCTACCTAGGATGGTAGGAAAGGGTCATTGCAGTTTATCAAGCTAGTTACTGACTACCAAATGTATTGTAATAGTCAATACTATTCATTATGATAATTTACAAAATGTTAAATAGTAATAAGATTAGAAAAATTTGTAATGGGATGAGTTTTAGCATAAGAAATACTAGACCATATAATGCCTATAGTAAAAACAAGAGATGTTTTCAAAAATTAATATGATTAAAAGTAATAACTAATATAAAAAGATGTATTGTCAACTTAGATTTAATTGTACTATGACAGGAATACGCAATGTGCTAAAAAAGACTATTTTAAACTTAATTTATAAGAGTAGGCCTAGGTAAAATCTTAAAAAAGGTAACTTTTTAATTACTAAACAGAAATTAATCATGTGAGATTTCAAATTAATCTGTAACAAAAAAGCTGTTCATTGGTGTAATTATCTTTATGATTGTAAATAGTACAAGAAAATTAGGTCAGTTTTAAGAAATTTTGATAATTTTGTCAAAAAAAAAAATAGACGCCATGTCTAACAATGTTATAAAATTTCCACCAATGGTAATTTTATACTTTTGCGTTTTGACGACCATAATTTGTAACGAGACGAGTTAGTTCATTATTGGATTTTGAAGAGTAAACTTTAAAACCTCTATACAACTCGGGGCAAGAAAATTGAATCCGGGATCGAACTGAAGATAGGTTGGGTGAAAGTGATACCTAACAAAAAAAAATAAATGAAGAAGAATATATTAACAAGTTATTATAAAATAGAAGAAAGGTGTTAAAGTGTTTAAATAACAGTGTAAAACAAATATAAAGGAAAGTATAGTGACTAAAACTTAGATTATAAAACGAAATAATAACGATTTATGATAATTCACTTTTCCAATTATATAAAATTATGAATTATTTGTGACACTTTCACTGAAGTGAGACACTGATATTATTATAATTATTTCACTTTATGAACTATTATTTCTTTGTGTGTTCGAATATTTTGTATAGAGTATAACCTCTTTATCCACAGTTAACCTAAAACAGACACTGCTCACTTAGCGAACTTTTATAACATTAGATTAAATTTGTTGTTATTTTATATTATATTTGACTTTATTTATTTAACGTTTCGTAGTTCACAAAAGGTATTTTCGTTAATATTCTTGCAGTGAAAAGAATCCATCAAAATTTTAATAACCATAAATATTTAATTGAGAATCTATGCATAGAGACAAGAAGGAGTGTCACCCGCTGAGCTAAACATTTTTACTAGCCTGTACAAATAATTAATATGAAAGTAATTTAATTTAATTTAAAGAAAAATATGAATAAGAAAGAATAAAAGAGAATTGATTTAATTAATTTGGATGTATAATTATTATTTTGGGAGTTAACCATTTTATCTTTTCATGCATTTGAACCTTAGTGTTGTTTGTCACCATAGCAGAGAGGTTGGCAACGCCTATTTTTGGTACAACTTTTGAATTGAATAATTCAGATAGGTAAGTTAATTAACCAAAATAAAGGAAGAAGAATTAATAAAGAATTCCAGAATTTTAAGAAAACCAAGACTATAAATATTTTCTGAATAAACATTAAGCAGAAGCAAGAAGAAGACAGTAATAGAATTACCACTATAGGTATAAATCTAATTACAATTTTATTGAATTTATACAGCAAGGTGAACATTCTTCAATCAAGTGAGTGAATAGTTACCAATTAACTAAATCATTTGGGAAAAATTTGAATTATTATTTTTTTAAATTATTTATGTTATTAAACAATTTGGGACTCAACAACTGGAAAATAATCTGAATAATTATTTAATTAAAAAAAATGTAAAATAAACTACAAACTATAAATTTTGAAAATAACAAACCATAAACCAATTCAATTCTAATAAAACTACATCAACATATTATAACGATAACAAAATACAACGTTATAGAATTGATCAATTGATCAACCAAGAACGTGGGGCTTAATTGAAGCATAAATAGTTGAATGTTACAACGTTAATTCCGATTTCAATGTTCTTTGCTGCTGTGGTATTCCATATTTGTCATAATGATGTTACGTATGTCTATTGTAACAAGACCTGTTAACTGTAGTTACAAATAAAAGAAAGAAAAAATTTTATTTAAAAAAAAAATTTGTAAAAATAAAAAAATTTTGTTTTATTCAAATTTTTAAAATTCTGTAAGGTACTTTTGGTTTAATTTGCACTTCTGGTAGAGCTTAACAAAATCTGGACTTAATCAGATTATCTCCTTTTCAGCAATCGATTAATGATTTTCAGTGCTGCTCCAGTATCTCACCTTTCGTTAATATTTCTCTTCTTCCAGGAAGTCTCGTGGTTAATTAAACACTTAAAGTAAAATGTGAAATAATTTTATAATTCACACAGTTGAAATAAATTGATTTATTGACAATTATTAATAATAATCGATTTTAAATCGATTTAGAGCAATTGTTCGACTCCGTCACAGGGATATATCGATATGTGAATACAGGTTAAAATTTTATATAATTATTAAAAAAGGTTCTTTCAACGATTATTTTATAATATAGTCAGAGAAAGGCAGGACTAGAAAGTATAACATTTACAAGAAATAATCTTAAATAATTAATATTTAACAATTGTGAATAATATATAATGTTTAATATATTTGAATTCTCAAACCAATACTGCTTCTATGAAATCAGTCGGAAGGTTGCAGTGCATGTTGGGACCATCATGGCGGCTAGCTGAATTGATGAGGTTATACGTAATATTGTCACAGGAAAATCTCACAATAAATTCACCTTTATAATTGTTTTAAACATCTCCGAAATTGTGTATACTCTCTAGTATGTTGTTTGAGGTATTCTGGATGAGTGTTCAGTGTCCACTGGTGTTAATTGTTTTCTATGAGAGGTGTTCACTTTGTCTGTTCGTGATGAAGAATTGTTTATCTGTTGTAAAGTGAATTATTAATATTATGTAGTTTCAATGTTTTAAATCACTTGTATTATGTGGTGTATTGTTCGTTTTCACTGTTGTCGTGGAGTATTTCATTAGTTTTAACTCGAAAAGTGTTAATTTATGTAACTCCCGTTTTCCACTGATTTTAGGCTTAACCTTTGTACTCCATTATACGGTTTTAAGAACGCGATTCCGCATCGACTGTCCCGTTTAAATGTTAACAAAGAACTAACTTACTTCCTCCACTTTAGTAAATATCTTGCCAAGTTAATATTGGAAAAGTATTGTTAAAATAATTTTCACTTCCCATGTACATAATTCCAAAGTACATTATATATGGAATAATTTTAGTTTATTGTTCGCTTTCATGAACTATTAACCATATAATTGGTTTATTTATCTCATTCTGTTTACTTTGATATGTCATAGTCCATATTTGTTGAGATTTTTGTTAAAATTACCAAATTTCTGTCTTTTTGGAAATCTAGGCCCAAAAAAACTGTTTCCGTCCTTCCACACTTTTACTGCCATTTTAAGTGTTATTAAATTAATTATAATAAATTTCAAATGGTCACAAATCCTTTCCTTTCCTTAATCACTTATAAATTTAACATTTGAACTGTTTTTTAGTGATAATTCCTGAATTTACCATTCCTCTTTAAAAATAGTTATTTTATACATTTCAAAAATTTTCAATAATTTAAGATATTTTTCTATATTACTCTTTTAAATCATAGGTTCATTTACAGTAGTTGTTAATTGATCTACCTTACCTAAATCTTGTCAGTTTACATGGTTCATTGGTGAATTAACTGGTTTATTTTAATTTTTATGAATTCATTATTTGGCCTAGAGTTTAGTATTTTACATGTATGGTTTTTTTCAAATAAATTTAATTCTACTCCTCCTCTGACTCTTAATAGTTAACATGACATAAAATAAAATTGTTTACATAACTATTGTTATGTGTAGCATCTAATTCATGCTACTGTTACAAAAATAATAATTAACATTAATCAGCATTCTATAAAGTTGGACATGTTTGCTGAAACTTTTGAACATACATTTAACGCCTTTGTAAATTAATACAGCATCCATACTGAAACATTTTAATTTGGATGTATGCTGTGATATAACTAATACAACATACTCTAAACATATAAACCTTACTCTATTAGAACTCTTTTAAAAATATGGAGTTCATGGCTTTGAACAATATCAGCCATTTAAACTTCTTAATTCTATTAAAACTTAAACTATTACCAGTCCTTTCTGATTTTACTACTATTATCTAACATCCCCTTATACAGTAAACATTTCCACCCATACTTTAGTTGTTATTGTCATTCCTACGAATGTCTTGAGATAACACAGTGACCTTATTTAATGAAATATTGGAAATTTTTCCATTTTAATATTTCATTATTTGTTAATTATAAAATATAAAAGTTATTTTATAGCATATTGTTTAAGTTATAGATACACTACAACTTGAAGTTTATTACATTTCAAAACACTTACACTAGTACACTTTCACTGTTGGTTCTGACTTATATTTGAGTTTTATTATTCTCAGACCAGACCTTTAGTCATAATGGACTGTGAAGATTTGTTTATTTTTTATCATATAATAACTTTAGTTGGTGCACTTCTTATCATACTAGACAACACTTTTGTTTATAAATAATTACAATTTCACAAGGTTTTGGGATGTTATACTTTCTTTAATTGTTTCATTTGGTTTGGGGTTAATGGTAGTTAATAATAGGTTTTTATAGTGGCTCTTCCATCCTATTTCTTCCTTTCTTCTCGTCTTCCTTCTTGTGTTCATTCTTGGGTAAACCAAGGTACCCAGTGTTATCTTGTCTGATGGTTGGTTCGGAGTATCTTCTTTATTATCTGATACTGACTTTACTCTTCTTTCTTGGTTTCAGGGTATCTTGTTTATTACCTGATATTAAACTTTACTCTTTTTTCTTCTTGTGTTTGGGGTATTTTGTTTATCACCTACTCCTAATATTATTCTTTTTTCTTGATTTTGGGGTATCTTGTTTATTACCTGATATTAAACTTTACTCTTTTTTCTTCTTGTGTTTGGGGTATTTTGTTTATCACCTACTCCTAATCTTATTCTTTTTTCTTGATTTTGGGGTATCTTGTTTATTACCTGATATTAAACTTTACTCTTTTTTCTTCTTGTGTTTGGGGTATTTTGTTTATCACCTACTCCTAATCTTATTCTTTTTTCTTGATTTTGAGGTATCTTGTTTATCTCCTGCTCCTAATCTCCTGGGTAATCTCCTGATTTTTTAATATGAGTTTTCTTTAATTTATTTACTTTGACTTATATGGTTGTATTTTTATTATTTAATTATTGTTTTTCTTTTATTGTGGTGTTTTCATTTGAAGTTTAATTGAATTTCATTTGACATTCTTTGAGTATATGTAATTTAATTATCTTTTATGATCTTAAATGAATTAATTATTGGTGGAATATCTGTCATGCTACACTATTGTGAGTTTACTTTATATTTTTCTCACGCACGTTTTGCACATTATGTATCAATGTCATCAGAGGCTCATAAAATGAAGCTAGAGGTGGGCAGATATACCTGTAACAGGTATTTTGGAACGATATTTTTGTGGAACGGATGTAACAGTGACTGAAAAGTTGAAATACCTGTTATTCGCGGCGACGCTGTTCCGAGTCGAGACACGCCCCCTCGCTGTCCGAGTCGAGGCACGCCCCCTACGCTCCTATATACACACACACACACACACACACACACACACAAAGTACGCAAGTATCACGTAAACGAATACGCCAAGGCCAAATACTAGGCGTACAAAAATATAGCTGGTACGCAAGGAACAACCAGTATTTCAAATACTAGTGGTATCACCGATACACAAAATACTAAGCGTATCAGAGGAACAGTAGTATTTTTGGAACACCTAGTATTTTAGGAACAGGTAGTATTTTAGGAACAAGTAGTATTTTTATATCAAGCGTATTTCGAGTAGAAAGTAGTACGAAGCCACTTTTTCGTCCTGAATACTTCATTCTGCGCAAAGAGATGAAGCTGTTTTTAATAAAGGAAATAATTCATCCTGCTGTTACATTTATTCTCGTGTGATATGCAGATATATAATACAGATTATATGCTAATAAATTATATATTATACTAGTCACCAACTCGTAACTAAAATCGGTTGGTAAATCTTTATGTTTTTACTCAAAAAAACTTTGTGTTCCGAGTCGTTAGTGAAATAGTTGTATTTAATTATATTGAGTTATAACCTATAGAGTGGCTGATGTTGATAAGCTATATTATACTTTTTATTAATGTGATTTTAACTTCACTACACATCTCACGTAAATGATGAGATTGTTATAATGGACATTTATGCACTTTATCTGGTCCTGTTCTTTAAATATCTGTAATGCATTTAATTTACTTTTGTTGTTGCTTATTATTTATAAGTTTTTATTTATGTATTTATATTTATTTTATTACAATTTGTTTCTTTATGTTTATTTGTAAAATTTTGTTTATTCTCATTCACTCTTGTGGCTTACTGTTATGTTTTTATTATACGTTTCTGATGTTTTTTCACATTATTTTTTGTGGTATTACGTGTAGGCCTACTCTAAATTATTTAATTGCCCCGAGTTTCGCAAATGATTTGTCTAACCAATGTTAGTTTGTTTACTACTAGTGAAAAATGAAATTGGTATTCCCAAAGGGAGATAGGCCTATAAATTCTCTTGTTTCTTATTTTCATTTAAACAGTAATAGTTTAATAGTCACAGTGTAAAGTAACACTGTTAATACTTTTAGTTTCAATTTATTTCTTATAACAAATTATATAGTATAGGTTATATAATATCTTCAAATAAATACACAGCAAGTAGGTTTATTAACATATTAATAGGTGAAAATAAACCTACTTGCAGTGTATTTATTTGAAGATATTACATAGGAGACCTGCAGGAAACTCAAAACGTGTTACTTACAAAGGATAGTATAGGTTATGTATATATAGTATATAAAACAGGTATTTGTACCTGTTATTTTTTTGGAACGGTATTTTCATACCTAGTATTTTAAAATAACAGTTTAGCCCACCTCTAAGAAGCCCAAACCACTTCGCACACGACCGTTACTTTGTGAGTTTGTGCGTGTGTTACGTCCAGCAAGTGCTGCTCTCTGTGTTAGCGTTCTGTTCATTAGCAAAAGTTTTCAACCTACCAGAGTTTTATTTACAGTACGCACTCGCTCTCACGTTAACTGTTTGTTAACTTAACATAGTTTTTGGTCCTCCGGGCCGGATAAATAGTATTCGAGATCGCTCTCATGTTAACTGTGTGTTAACATAATTGTTTGGTGTTCCGCGTGGCCGGAATGGAATGTACTTTATCCCTTCGGTAGGAACATGTTTTCATTTTGCACTTAAAGGAACACCCTGCCCCACAGGCATATACAAACATACATTATGAGGAACACCCTGCCTCCTAGGCAGGTACTCATATTTTCATAAAAATGCCAAAATAACTACTTTAGAAAATAAAATATACCATTTCTTCTTTTCCAATTTACTTCATTGTAATAATTTCACATTGATATGTATTTTTTTGCAGACTTGGTATACGTTTGGTACTATACACCTCCCAGTGGAACATCTGCCTGACCCCCCCCCTTATAAGGAACATATGCCTAATAATGCAAAACTACGTACGGTTAGAGAATCATATGCCTGGAAGGCATGAAATCAGACGTACATTTAGAGGAATACATGCCTGACAGGCAGGGTAACTTTTAGAAAGAGGTAACTTACGGTCAAACGGAGGAGAGCTACGAGATGACGACACTTTCGCTGTCACACACAACAACTGATTGAGGAATTCTAGGAGGGGGACTTGCCCAGCAGCACGCAGGAGGCTTCTAGCAGCAAAAAGGTAAACCATACATGCCTGGCAGGCATATGTCCTACCGAAGCGTTATTCAAATAACATGGTGCGGCAGTAATGTAGTGTCGTGATTTGTAGGCCTACGTCAAATTTAATGGCTTCATTTTGTGCCATATTACGATAAACAATAATTTGTACTGTACTACAATACTTAGGCAGTATATTAAACGTTTGCATAACGTCCATTGACATTATGGATAATACAACAATCAACAGTTATTAAAAACCATACGAGTGTTCGTAATCGAAGTTTGCAGTGAAAATGTGTGATGGAATGTGCTCTTCGCTTACCGCTAGTATACGCGTGCAGTCCAACTTAGTTTCTTATCTACAAACACAATGGCGTCTATTGTAACGACTGTCATGTATAGAAATACATGACTCAAGATACAAAGAATGCGTCTTCTTCAAGCGTTACAGAACAACAGATAAGAACACTTCAGTAGTTTAATTACATCTATCATGTAACAACATAATTTTAAAATATTTCTCCTTTAATATTTTTAATTTTACGATTCAGTTTTTAGTTATAGATAATTAATTTAATTTAGTCAAAATGGATTACAAAGCTCTAGTTAAAAAAAGAGGTATTATTAAGGGTAGCAAAACCAAATTAAGAAACTATATAGATAGATTTATAGTAGAATCAAGTGATTATGATCTTTCAAAAATTAAATTTAATAAGATCTTACAATATGAAAAAAGTTTTTATGACATTCAGTCAGAATTAGAATTACACGAACAAGCCTCTACAGAAGATTTAGAAGATAGAGAAACTTATGATGACATTTTTGACAATATAAAATTAAAATACCAATAGTTATCACAGCTGTTTGAGAAGTTAAATATAGATTGTTGTGAGTCAACAACTAATCGGATTCTATTAAAGCCAATAGAAATAGAACCATATTGTGGTGATGTAAAGGCTTGGCCTAAGTTTATAGGTTTATTTGCTAATTTAGTACATAATCGTAAAAATTTGTCAGAAATCGAGAAGTTTTACTACCTTAATGGTTTTCTTAAAGGCAATGCGCTAGACGAGAATTTAGCAATATCATCAGAGAATTATGAGACTGCATTGCACCTATTGAAAGCCCGTTTTGACAATAAAAAAATAATAGCTACTAAACATGATATATCAATTATCAATTTGAAAGCACCCAAAAGGGAAAATGCAGACAGTTTTTCTAATTTAATTGATCAGATTAATTCTAACATTAATGCTTTAAAAAATTTAGGTATCAATTATTTTGAATTTATTGTCAATCAATTAATTACACAAAATTTAAGCCACAATACACTAAAGGAGTGGGAAGCTATTCTAAAAGAGAATCAATTTCCAAACTTAGAACAACTGATTACCTTCTTGGAATCTAAGCGTAGATTGTTAGAGTCTACAGATAATATTCAAATTCCTGACAAGAGTCAAGTACATAATAGTCATTATACTAATACTAAGAAATATGATAATGTCAAACCAAATGTTGAAAATCGCTACAAAACCTCATTTCACGTGAATACTATTAACGATAATGTTTGTGTTTTTTGTAATGATAATCACCATATAACTGGATGTGACAGTTTTTTGAAACTAGATGTAAAACAAAGAAAAAAGATTGTATATCAAGAAAGATTATGTCTTAACTGTTTAAGTAAACAACATGTACTTAAGAACTGTTCAAATATTCACAGATGTAAGAAATGTTCTCAAAAACACCACGCTCTTATTCACTTAGATAAGACAATGCAAGATTCAGAGAATACTAAATATTCCAAACAAAACGAAGTTGAACCAATTAGCAGTTCATACTGTACTTTGAAATCTGAGCCTAACAGATCAGTTTTGTTATCTACCGTAGTGGTAAGTGTTAAAGATTGCTATGGTCATTTTAAACAAGCAAGAGCCTTACTTGATTCAGCTTCCATGATATCATTCTGTACAGAAAGCTTTGCAGCTAGCCTGAATCTTAAAATAAATTCTAATGTAATGCCAATATCAGGTATTAATAACGTAGTCTCCCAGTCTAGACTAAGTGTTAACCTGAACATTAATTCAAATTATGAAGATTTCAATTTTAATTTACAATGCCACCTACTGCCTTCAATAACTGGTTTGTTACCTAATCAATTTGTAGATGTTACTGACTGGGAAATTGCTTCTAACATTTACCTAGCCGATCCAAGGTTCAATGTTCCAGATCATATAGATATTCTTATCGGTGCTCAATATTATTTGGCTTTGCTAAAACCTGCTCAATTAATTCATAAGTACAATCACACTACCCTCCAGGAAACACGTCTAGGTTTCATAGTGTCTGGGCAAATTCCGTCCAAACGCAAGTCTGTAAAGTCAGATCCTGTGTCTCTTTTCGTCAGTAATAATCAACTCTCTTCACAGCTAGAGTCGTTTTGGAAAACTGAAGAATTAAATGATCATATATTTAACAAGGAAGAATCGTTTTGTAAAAAACATTTCATTGATCATACTTTTCGTGATGACCACGGAAGATTTGTTGTAAGTTTACCTCGTAAAGAAAATGTTTCTTTGGGAGACTCGTACAGTAATGCAATCCACCGACTCAAGTTGTTAGAAAGACGATTTCAGAAAGACGAAAATATCAAGGAAGTTTATTTTCAGTTCATGAAAGAGTATCATGAATTAGATCATATGCAGCCTGAAGTTTCAGCTAACAGTCCTGACAGCATTTCAGACATATACTATTTACCTCATCACGCAGTACTCAAAGAATCTTCAACTACCACTAGGACTAGAGTAGTTTTCGAGGGTAGCGCTAAAACCTCAAATGGTAATTCTCTTAACTCAATTCTTGCTACTGGCCCAGAAGTTCAACAAGATTTATTTAAAATTTTCCTTAGGTTTAGAACGCATGCTTATGTTTTAGCAAGTGATATTCCGAAAATGTATCGTCAAGTTCGCATTAATCCAAGGGATTACTCATTGCAAAGGATTCTATGGTATGATGATAAAATGTCCAAGGTCATTCCGTATAATTTACAAACTGTGACTTATGGTTTAATTTCTTCTAGTTTTTTACCTACTAGATGTCTAGTTGAAATCTCCAATCAGAATTGTGTATCTTACCCTGAAGCTTGTAAGTAGATAAAATGTGATTTTTATGTAGATGATTTACTCACTGGATGTGATGATATTGACCAACTGAAGAAGTTGTACCAAGACATTTCTTTCCTGTTGAGTCAGTATGGGTTTTCGCTACACAAATGTCATTCCAATATTGCTGACTTGTTTGAAAATTCCAATTCATATGTTAAATTGGATAAAGATGAACACATCAAGACATTAGGTTTGTCTTGGGATCCTCATAGTGATAATTTCGTTTATAAAATGATACTTAACGACAAGGATATTGTTTCACTAAACGCTCTATAATATCAATAATTTCTTCGTTATTCGATCCTTTGGGTCTACTGACTCCAATAATAGTGAGGTTTAAAATTTTCATTCAAGAACTATGGTGTTCCAATTTGCAGTGGGATCAAGCATTTCCTAGTTCTCTTAGTGACAAATGGAATTTGTTGTATTCTCAGCTTAAGTTAGCAATTAGTTTTAAGATTCCCCGTTTTGTTAAGATTAGTGACAGTGTTGTCAGTGTACAATTGCATGGCTTTTGTAATGCCAGCATCACAGCGTATGGTGTTTGCCTCTTCATCAGATCTACAAATCCTAACGGCGATGTAGTGGTTCATTTGTTATGCTCCAGATCCAGAGTAGCTCCTATCAAGCAGATTTCTATCCCCAAACTTGAGTTGAATGCAGCTCTATTATTATCTCTTTTAGTCAGTAAGGTTAGTTGTACTTTAGATTCAAGCTTGAATGCAATTTACCTTTGGTTAGACTGAAGAGTAGTTCTGTAGCCTACTGGTTATCTTCGCTTCCTAATAGATGGAAGACTTTCGTCGAAAATAGGGTTTGTGAAATCCAAGAATTAACTCAATGTTGTATTTGGCAACATGTACCTTCTAAAGACAACCCAGCTGATATTGTATCACGTGGTTGCTCTCCATCTGTATTAACAACTTCACGTCTTTGTTGGCATGGTCCAAAATTTCTGAAGGAAGAAAAGGAGTGTTGGCCTTCTATCAAGTGTAACATCTCAAATATTCCAACAGAATCTCTTAACGAAGAAAAGAAGCAAGGTGCTAGTCATACTTTTCTAGCATCTCAGAACATGACTGAACTTACCGAACCGTTTTCATCTCTCTCCAGAGCTCTACGTGTATTTGCATATTGTCGTCGCTTCATATAAAACGCAAGAAATCCTGATGCTCGTATTACTTCAAGTCTTTCACTTGAAGAAATCAATTCTACCATGAAGGTTCTTATTCGTCAAATTCAATTGATGTACTTCTCTCATGATATCCATGAACTTAAAGAAAGAAAATATGTATCAAATGAGAGCAAATTGGTCTCTTTGAATCCTTTCTTAGATGAAGAGGATCTCATTCGAGTAGGCGGTAGATTAAACCTCTGTAATTTACCATCAGAAGCTAAGCATCCTATAGTATTAAGTCCTAATTCACAAAGTCCTAATTCCTAATTCAATCTAACCAGATTGATTGTTAAACAGGAACATCGTAGATTATTGCATGGCGGACTGCAGCTCTTACATTCTTCTCTCAGACAAAGGTTTTGGGTCTTGAATGTAAAAACGTCATTCGGTCTGTTATACATAAATGTGTAACTTGTTTTCGCTATAAAGCTCAACCTCAATCACAATTACTTGGACAGCTACCTAAAGAAAGAATAACAATGTCAAGGCCGTTTCAGTCTACGGGCATTGATTTTGCTGGTCCGATATACATCCGACATCCGTCAGATATACATCCGTTCACACTCAGCTAATTCTGTTTCAGCCAAGTCTTATATAGCATTGTTTGTTTGCCTAAGTACTAAAGCGGTACATATTGAACTTGTTACAGAGTTATCTACTGATTGTTTATTGGCTGCTCTTAGACGATTCATAGGACGTCGTAGATTACCATCTCACATCTTTTCCGACAATGGAAGCACCTTTTGTTCTGCAGATCGTCACATTCAAGAAATGTATGATTTTCTGAAAACTGATCAAGTCAAATCCAAACCCCAATCTTTTGCAATATCTAATGGTATTAAGTGGTCTTTTATTCCTCCTTATTCACCAAGTTGGGGCGGCTTATGGGAAGCTGGAGTAAAAAGTTTAAAGTTTCATCTAAGGCGAGTTATGGCAAATTCTATATTAACATACGAAGAACTATCCACTTTGTTGATCCAGATTAAAGCTTGTTTAAATTCGAGACCATTGTATCTGCCTTCTTCGGATTCCTCTGATCCATCTCCAATTACTCCTGGTCATTTCCTTACATTCGCACCTTTGATGTCTTTGCCTGATCCTGATTTCTCAGATATAAGTATCAATAGACTTTCAAGATGGCAGTTAACACAAAAAATATTAAGAGACTTTTGGAAAAGATGGTCTATTGATTATCTCCACTCTATGCAGCAAAGAAATAAATGTAAATTTTCAAATTGTAATTTGAATGTTGGAGACATTGTAATTGTAAAAAAGAATAATCTTTCTCCACTGATGTGGAAGATGGGTATTATCGTCAAGGTTTACCCAGGTCCAGATAAGTTGATACGTGTAGCAGATGTGAAAACTAACAATGTAATTGTAAAACGCTCAATAAATAAATTAATCCTTCTTCCTACTTCTAACATATGTAATGTTAATGATAAAAAAAATTGTAATTAGAAATTAAGGTAATTTAAGTTTACAAGTTTATAATTACCATCAATTTATAGAATTATAATTGGAATTTTATTGGTGGGCGGTATGTTACGTCCAGCAAGTGCTGCTCTCTGTGTTAGCGTTCTGTTCATTAGCAAACTAACTAGCGTCTACCAGCGAGCCATAACATCGTGCTGTGCCTGTAATCTGGCTCTTGGTGGGGCGAGAACCGAGCTTAGCTGATTATGGTACGAATTTTAACGAAGACGTCCGAACATTTTACCGCGCTTATTATACTCGTCTTAGTGCTTATGCTTAGCATAGCCTAAACTACTGTGCGAAGTGCGAAAACCACTGTAGGCGCTTAAAGGTAAGAATTGTATTGTTTTATTTTATTAGCACAAAATAAGTAATATTCAAAAGTAGGTAGACTTTCTAAATTTCTGTAGGTAAAAAACGGATCTTGAGTGTTTTACGGCAGCCAATACAATTCCGTATATTTACTTCTTTTATATCAGGCGAGGCGATCGATTTTGAAATTCCAGTAGAAATAATTGTTTTGATGTATTGATATACCTAGTTTTGTTTTAACATATGTACAGGTGTGTAGCAAACGCGCGCTCACCTCTCTCCCTCTCACCCCTCTCTCTCTCTCGCAGGCGGACGAACGCACACGCACACATTCTTTCATAAGCGCGCACGCGAACTATAATAAATGTAATTTAGTAAGTGGCTTAGCAGTATAGTATAGTAAAAATTAGTGAATTAAACATTAAATGTAATATAAAAATAAAAACCAATTAAAAGTAACAAAACAATTTAAAGTTATAAGAATAATTTGTTCATAAAAACTTTAAAAGTTAATTAAGTCAGATCAGAGGTAAGGTTTATATACATGTTGTGTGTGTGTGTGTGTGTGCGCGCTCGCTCGCTCGCCCACATGACATTTAAGCAAGAAACGGGCTATGTGTAAGTTGCATTTGAGAAAGATTTTGCCAGGCTCCTAGTACTACTTTCTATAGTGTACTATTTACTATCATTTAGGCCTTTGTACCGGTACCCTATTATACACATTTCACAATTACTCTTGTCAAACACTGTCACTATTCTAAGATCTTTCAAGTCAAGATACACATGTCCATCCAAGTTGTGAATAACTCATTAACCAGTAAACAATTGACAAACTGTTCCGAGTAATTATGTTTTAAATTAAAATCAACAGAGACAAACTGATATTTTAATTCGGCTTGAGTTAGACCTTAGTCACTTAAAAGTAAATTAAATGCCTGGCATTTAGAAACAGTAAAACTGTTTGGATACATAAGCTAAGCCAGATAGTAAAAATCTGTTGCAAAGTTTCTGAAATTGCCTCTTACAAACTCATAAAGTAAGAAAACTTACAACCTTTCTCCATTTACAATACTATTAGAGATATTAAAAGGAAAACAAAATGAGCAGAGAAGAAAAGTACAAATCAGTATTTGCAGTATGCCTTTATATGGTATAACATATAGGTCTATATATAGATCCCATGTTACTTTATATGGAATATAAATTGTGATTGTTAAATAAAGTTTAGTTGTTACCGTTTCATCTGAAATTTGTTTATTAAATTTAAATTCTATGAAAACAATGCTATGTTTATTTTCAGATCCAGGAAATCAAATTACATTAAGGTACTACATGAAAATTGAAATTTTTATTATTAAATAGAATAATATAATAAATGTTAAAATATGATTACGTTAAGGTAATATTTATTATTAAGAAAAATCGTTACAAGAAAAATCGCTGCATGTGCCAACCAACAAATTTCTTATAAAACCGCGAAGTAAATTTCCTACAAAAACGCCAATATCTCGAAAACGAAAAAGCCGATTTTATTGAAACAAAACCAAAATAAAATCTGGAATTTTCTATAATTTTCACTCGCTGACACCATATAGCTATCTCTCATAAAACGAAAGTTTGTCGCATGCCGAAAATTTCACTACATGAAAATTAAAAAAGAAACTTCATGACGTGGAAACGTCTGAAGACTGTTTTTGAAAATTGTTAAAACTATCGGTTAAAATTTATGCCTAAAACCATCCTCAAACTTCAATAAACACGGTGTAGCATGACAGGTAATCCACTAAATAATAATTCCAATCTGATCATAATTCAATATAAATTACATTAAATAACAAGAAAATTCAAATGAAAATAATTAAATATCGAAATAAAATACCACCATAAAAGGAAAAAGGAAAATTAAATAATCACAATGCAACAAAAATGTATCAAGGAAAATAAATCCTAAATAATTAAGATAAAATAAGGTAATACCCAGTTAGGATAGGAGTAGATAAAGAAGATACCCCGAATAAGCCAACGGACATGATAAAACCAAATTACCTTGTAGAACCCAAGAAGGAAGAATTATGAAGAAACGAAAATGTAGGATGGGAGGACTACAAGATAGTGACAAAGGAAAACCTATTACAAAGAATGACAAACCCCGAAAAAGATTCAAAATCACCAAAGAAAGTATAACACCCCAAAACCTCATATAAAAATGTAAATTAGTTATAAACAAAAGTGTTTAGGGTTGTAAGTAGAAGTGCACCCACTAAAGTTATTATGTAATGAAATAGACAAATCATCATAATCCCTTATAATTGAGATTTTGGTCTTGGAATATTGTAAAACTCAAGTATAAATAATATCCAAAAGTATAAGTGAACCAGTGCAAGTTATTTCAATATATTCAATAAACTTCAAGTAAAAGTGTAACTGATACTTCAACTATGTACCATTAAACAACTTTAATGTTTTCTATAAATACAGAGATAAAATATTATGAAGTATTCTTATGAAAACATTACTAATGTTTCAAAGAAGATGCCACTTTTTATCAAAAAACATTCTTTAAAATGTGAATGATAAAGAGAGCAGGGGGGGAATAAATACAGTGACAGGGGATTAAAATGTAATATTAAGGTATAAACAGAAAGGACTGCAACCAAATTAAATTTAAGAAAAATAAAATACATGGCTTATTGTGTTTGTGTTAAAGCCTATGAACTCCATATTTCAAGGTGGTAATAGAATAAGATTTATTATTATTATAAAAATCTTTATTATGTCTCACAGGGTTAATACAGACTAAAATGTCTCAGTATGAATACCATACTATTTTATAAAATGTTTGTTATGTGTTACTAGTAATAATTAAAACTAAAATGTCTGACTTTAAAGACCAATAGTTAATTTTAAATATTGTTTTTGTATTATGAGCATGAATAAGATGCTACATGTTCTAATAGTTATTTAAGGAGATTTTATTTAATATTATATTAACTTCAGAAAGTCAGAAGGGATATAGACATAGTATTATTCAAAAAAACAGTATATGTAAAACCAGAAAATCTAGGCCAAATAGGAAATTTTAATAACATTATAATTGAATTATAATAAACCATTAAATAAACCAAGTAAATTGATGAGATTTATATAAGGTGAATTAATCACCAAATTCTATAACTAAAACTATACTTTAAAAGGATAATATAAAAAGATGTATAAAATTATTCAAGAATTTGCAAATGTAATATCTAACAATTTCAGAGGGGAAATCATAAATTCATGAATTATATTTAAAAGGATGATCAATGGATAAATTTGCAAGAAAATAAGGAAAGATAACATTTATGTCAATCTGAGATTTATTATAATCATAATTATAACACATAAGATGGCTAAATTTTGGACAAGGACAGGAAACAGAATATTGAGCCTACTTTTCCAAAATGACAGAAATATAGCAATTTTGATAAAAAACTTTATAAAGATGGATTATTGTATATCAAATTAAGCAGAAGGAGTTAAGGAAACCGATTATGTATTTACTATTACATGAAATTAATTTATAACCAAAATATATTGTGATATAATGTACTTTAATTACATGCATCGGAAGTGAATAAAAATTGAAACAATACTTTTCTAATATTAAATCGGCTAAGAGATTTCAAAAACGAAGGAAGTACAACAGTTCTTAATTAACATTCGAAGTGTACGGTTGAATTAAGCTCGCGCTAATAACACATATAACGAAACCAAAAATGGCGAATAAAAAATGAGCATAGCCTACAATAAAAAACCGAGACTTACAGAAAGTTTACCTTAAACCTAAATTCAGTGCACACAACCACTACAAACATTGAAAACAATTAATATTGAACCGAATACAAGTGAAATAAGGAAATAAAACTATAAAACACTAATTACTCATAACCAAACGAACTTCACAATTTTCGGCACACACATAGACAGAAGTGAATACACCTAATCCAAAACATTTAATCGAAGTGAACACAGAACACTTAACCGGGACAACCCTAACAACACCAGAGACATTATTCACTATTTCGGAGACAAGGAAACACCAGAGAAGGCATCTTTATTAACAGAAAAATCCAGCGACATCATTCCCGTTTACCTTCAGCAGCGAGCAAGCGGCCATTTTGGAACTCCCGTCATGCCTAGCGCCTACGTCGAATAGTATTCAACAAGTCATTTGGTATAAACTCTTACTTAATAAACATTATATATTATTATCAAAATGTGTATTTTCTAACTATTAAGATATTTTATTGTGAATGTTATACTTTCTATACTTGCCCCTTCTCTGACTATTAATTATAACCGTTAAAAGAGACCTTTCGAAAATATTTATATGAAATAACAGATGTATTAACAATCGATTGCCCCTGTGAAAGAGTCGAGCTATATATGATAATCGATTTTCAATCGATCTTTTGAATAATTGTCAATAAAAAACATAATAATTCAACAATTTGGTTTTAAATTTATTTCTCAATTTTATAAAAGTTTTAGTTAACAATAGGACTAACAGAAAGGCGACCGTTACTCAAGGGAAGGTAATATATACGGAGGAAAGAAATATCGCCAATCGATTAGTGAATTGAGACAATCCTGTCAACTGAAATTTAGTTACAGAAAACCATAAGCTAGATTATTGACACAAATAACTCCAACAAACTTAAAATTTCAACACTATACCCTTACAAGATATATTTCCTAAATTATTAAACATAAAATATATAAAATTTATTTTTTTTATTTTCAAACCAAACAAAAAAATAAAATTTTTTCAAAAATTTTAATTAACACAATTTTCATTTGTAAACGAGGTGATCGTTACAAATTAGCGTCCAACTGAAGGGCTTCAATTAGCGATTGAAAGGCTACAGTAACTTGCCCAATTACTAGTTCAAGCTTGGCAGCGGTTATACAGTCAGAGGAAGAAGCAACATGCAGCGTCGTGCGACTTCAAAGAAAAGGGCGGCAGAGGCCGAAAAGGAAATCGATATGGGGGACAAGGAGGCAACACCCGTGGAAGATGTAGAAGTGTTATTACCCCCAGAGGAACCGAAACAACTCGCACTAACAGATATACAACCTGAAGTACCAACACCAACAGGGGATGTTAAAGTCCAGGAAACCCTAATGAGAATGATAATGGAAATGAGAGATGATAACAAATCAATGAGTAAGCAAATGGAAGAAAATAGTAAGAAATTGATTCAGGAATTATAGGAGGAATTGAGTAAGAAAATGGATTCCACAACAGAAGAAAATAGTAAAGAAAGGAAGGAAGACCAACAGTCCTTGAAGGAAGATTTGAGTGAAATAAATAAGAACATAGTCCACGAAAGAAGGATTAAGGAAGGACATGAAAGAAACCAACAAGAAGATGGAAGAAAACAGTAAGAAGATGGAAGATAAAATGGAATAAAACAGTAAGAAAATGGAAGAGAAGATGGGGGAGAGGTTGGAAGAATTGAGAGAGGATAACCAACTACTAAGAGAAGAATTACGGGAGGTCAACCAGGAAAACATGAACAAGGTAGACGAGAGAATAGAGTTGGCGAAGGAAGAGTTGAACAGGGAAATCAACGACAATAAGAAATCTATGAATAAAAAAGTGGAAGAAGAAACCACCATGATAAATCAACAAATCAGGGAAGGTGACGAAAGATGCCGCCAAACTGAGTATAAAGTACAGGAAGTCAGGGAAGCAGTAAATACCAAAATTGCCAAGGTCGAAGAACACAATAAGAAAAAATTGGAAGAAAACCGAAAGGAAGCACAGGAGGAATTAAACAAGGTACATAACCAAGTTACGGAAAGGTGCGACGGAATGGAAAATGCGATGACGAATATCACCGGACAAGTACGGCACAGCCAGGAAGAGGTGGAGGTAATCCGAAACCGACCAACTAACTTCACTCATTTCCCCATAAATGAGAATCGGGAATGTCTAAACTTTCGTCAGTATAAAAGGAAACCCATGGAGTTCTTGGCCCGAATAGAAGAATACATCGCCAAACATGGGGCAACAGATGGGTCAACAACCGGGAACTATTAGATGAATCATTCCGTGAAATGACAGATCATTGGTGGATGGCCAACCGGAGAGAGATCGAGGATTACCAGCAGTTCAAGAGCTTGTTCAAGGCAAAATACTGGTCTGAGACTACCCAGAATTTAATACGGGACAACATCTGTCACGGCCGTTACAAACCACAGCTGGGTAGCTCAATGACTGCATACTTCCTCGGCAAGGTATGTATGGCTAAGCATTTAGAACCAGCCATACCGGAAGAATGCCTCATCAACAAATTATCGTATCATTACGATGAAGAGGTAATCCGAGCAAGGAGAGGCAGCCAAATTAAGAATACAGGCTATGACAGAACTGCTCGAAAATTACGAAAACGAAGAATATTACAGATAAAGCCGGAGGAGGAAAGATCGGCCGGAACCCAGGAACCAGCAGTACACCAACAACGGTAGTAACAACAACAGTAATGGCTACCAAGGAACCGTGCAAATCCACCAAATAACACCAACAACAACAATATTAATAATCATAATAACCACGTTCAGAGTAACCAAAATAACAATAGAACGAATAACGGTTACCAGGGTAATAGAAACCAATATTACCCAAACCCCAATGTTAATAGTCAGAGAAACCCCAACTATAATAACACGGAACGTTATTATAACAATAATCGAGGGTATCCACCAAACCATAACAGTGGTAACAATAGGTTTTCCCGACCGAGGGTAAACTTCATACGAGCTGAAGACGGTCGCCAACGAAGATACCACCATCAGCGACGTAACAGCTACCATGAGTATGAGGATCGGCGGAGGAGCCGAGAACGTGACGATACAAGGTATAGTCAGACTAGACGGAGTACCAGTCTAGACAATACAGGACGGCAAACAAACCGAGAACAACCATTGGATCATCGCACAGAGCGGCAGGGACCCACTCAAGGTCTCCCGACTGATGCATCAATCAGTGCGACCAATACCAATAATGAAATCGAGCATTTAAACGGGAGGAGGCAGTAATAAATCCCCTTGACCCTTTACTGCTCCTATCTCCTGGGTATCTAAACGAGTTGCAAAGAGCAACTGATACAAATAGTATGACAGTAATAGGTTGCAACTACTTTAAAAACATTCGACACGAGCTATTGGAGGAGGACGACAATAGCCTCAATAGTATAAACAACGAAATCATACATACCATTGCAGAAGTAGAAGGAGTCCCCGCAAAATTAATGTTCGATACTGGTTCGAATGTGTCTATAATTAGGACGACAGAATTGGAAAGAATCCAGAATAAATGTGAATATCAAACATTTGAAGGAGTAGAGAAGAAAAACAAAAAAGAGTGTAATATACAAGAGAAGGCAATAATAATGAAAGAAAAAGAGAAGAATTTGTTATTATAATAAAATTATTAAATTCTAAAAATATTGTAAGATCACATTACAGACAATATTTATGAAAATATTCAGGAAAATAACAGAAGGAGAATTTTGAATTTAAAAACAACAAAATTCAAAAAATGAAGTAAGTTCACCTTACAAACAAATATGTAAGAAAATCATTTTGAAATATAAAATAGAAGAAGGAGAATTTTGAATTTAAAAACAACAAAATTCAAAAAATGTAGTAAGCACACATTACTATCAGTATTTATGAAAACAATTAATGAGCTATATAAAAAAGAGAATTTAGAAAATAAAAACATAAATTCAAAAAATATAGTAAGTACTGTAACATAACTTTACAAGTTGTCAATTAAGCAAATATGATATACAATTATTAATAATGTATGATTGAATTCTGAACAGTAGTAGTAAGTAAGAAATTGTTATGTATGTAAAAAGAAAATATGTAGTATAAGAAGAGACAGGGTGAGGCCAAGTGCGCCGACAGTCTGTCGCCAGCCAAATAGAAATATAATAGAGCCTGTACCTTACATGTCATAAAAACATAAAAGTGCTTTGTATGATCGAAACAGCAAAAAATGCGTAAGTCCCGTTAGAAAGGCGAGGCGATGTCCTTCAAAACACAATGGGATTCACCCCAACATAAACTGTGAAAGTTAAGAAGTAGCGTCGTTTTTAGCAATTTAAGCGGCCACGCGGTAAAACTTCGTGCCCGAACACAGTGACCAATAAGCCGTAGCGTCACTATGTAGCGCGAAAGAATTATAATGTCTGAATGGGTATATTCAAAAAAACCTAGGAAATTTTCAAAATAGAACCAATGGGAAAGGAATTAGCTATGACGGAAGAGAGGGCACCTCCAAGTAAACTATAAAAAGAGAACATAGTAAAAAAAATCACTACTAGTACTGCTACCACTACCATTACTACTATTAGTCGCTAGTCGAAGGAGTCTATCAAAGTCTAATGGGTAGGAGTCTAAGTCACTCAGTAAATAACTCTATTAATGTAATCATAACGGCAACGTACTCTAAACTTATACATAATATCTAAATTGTTATGATAAAGAGTCGGAAGAATAAATAGTACCGTGAAAGGAAAACAACATATTTATTATGTGCGCGTAAGTACGAAACAAGAAGATATTTAGTATGTGCGCGTAAGTACGAAACAAAAAGATATTTATTATGTGCGCGTAAGTACGAAACAAGAAGATATTCATATCTATGTGCGCGTCGATTGTATAACGCGAACGTATGTTACAAAAGTGATAAATCAAAGGTGCTTATTAGTGGAGTGAAGTGTATTGATCAAAGTGCAAACACCAGTCATATCAGAGGAATCCTGCAAAACAAGTAACACAATTCTATAATAACAATTTATAACCAATTATTTTCAAACATAGTAATTAATGTCTACCGAACTTAACTCATCTCATTCTAAAAGACCCCACAGTTCGTTCAGATCCTAAGCAAAGTAATTTATGTATTATGACATGTCAAGAAGAATAATAAGTAGATGTGTAGATATAGCTAAGTCTTTATATAACAAAACGTAATTAATAAATTAAGACATAGTAACCATTGGAAGTAAGTAAGAGGTTAATTTACACGCAAATGTTAGTATGTTAAGAAATTCATAATGGTTGATAGAATATTATGATGTGCCTTAAAATGATACCGATTAAATATTTATGTTGTGTGAGTAAATGTAATTTTGCAAACTATTAATTCAATTTATATGGTGAGCAATCGTAATTCTAAAGATTAATGAATCAAGTAACCTTTTGTTTTAATAAGTAATTATCAGCTTGATAATTGATAAGTCAATTGATACAATATAAATAATGTGTAGTATGGAGTACTATAATTTTAATTCACATGTCTGTATTATGAAAGAATCAATATAAGTATTATTAGAATCTGAACGAGAAAGTGTCCTTATTTGATCTCCCTGAGGTTCTCTGCTCTGGCGCTCAAAAGTAATTATTGATTTCACAAATTAAACGAGCAGATATACTTATTTATTAGACGCAATCACACTGTAGAATTAAGAATTTTTATATTTAGCACAAATTGAAATTAAAACTCCGTATATAAAAAACCCCGAAAAGAAGGGGACTCCACAAAAACGTTATATTTGTCGCCATCAACGTGGTGCAGTTGTTAGCAAACGTTATATTTGGCGCATCCAAACGTGGAGCACAAATCTCCAGAAAGTTATATTTGGCGCCCAACGTGGGGCTTAAATTCAGAATTAAAAAGCTCGGTAGAATGAGATGAGGTAGACAATAAATAAGATATATGTAAATGTAAGTAGATGTTAACTCGTAGTAAGAGTAGACAATTAAGGAAATTTAAATTGATTAATAATCATAAAAGAGAAATGGCAACGAATAACGGGGATAATAGTGATAATGAGGTGGTATTCGAGGTCAACAACCAAATGGGAGAGACCAGAATAGGTGAAGAATCGACCGACAATGAGACCCCGACGGTTCTTTCAGAGGCAAGGGGACTGCGAGAAGAAGACGTCCGCAGCGAAGTACAACAAACACAAACAAATATAGATATAGTAACGTTATTACAACAAATGACAGAAAGCTTGACAGAAAAAATAACGGAAAATAATAAACAAATGACAGAAAACAGTCGACGATTAGAACAAAAATTGACAGAAAACAATAAGCAAGTCACAGATAACAATGAACAGTTAAAACAATTAGCAGAAAGAATCGACAAAATCGAAAAGAATATGGAACTAAAATTCACACAACAGTTAAACAGACACAGAACACACGTAGAACAACAGATTACTGAATTAAGACAAGAAAACCAGGAGTTCACAACGAAGATAAGAGCCGAAACAAAGGAGATCGTCAGGGAGGAAATGGAGACGATCCAGGCAGAGGTGAAGGAGCACTTAGAAAACAGCGACCAAGTGTTCAGAAAGCACCAAATCGTAGTAGCTCAAGAAATAAAAACCTTAAATACCAAAGTCAATAATAATAACAAAAAGAATGGAGAGCAGATCCAGAAACTCACCGAGTTATACGAAAACAATTGTACTTCGTTAGACGGTCAACTGACGCAGATAAGGGAGGACGTGCGAGCAAGAATTATACAAATGGAGAGGTCACCGATGCAACGTGCGATGACGACAGAACACCTCAAGAACGTTACATTTAATGGAGAAGGGGAATACCCCATGGAGTTCGTCAAGGAACTGGACGAGATTCATAAAGAATATTACATGAGCGAAGGAGTGAGCTGGGTATCCAGACACTTAGAAGGAGAAGCCGCCATTTGGTGGAAATTGGTTAAGAATAATATTAACACCTTCAATGAATTCGAGGACGTATTTATAGCTAAATACTGGAACCAGATGGTACAATAGGGTGTACGCGACCGATTAGAGTTCGGAAGATATCGGCCGGAGAGTGGACTTAGTATGGTACAATACATGGAGAGGTGCATACTCCAAAATCGACAGCTGATACCACCGATATCTGACCGACATCTGATATGGAAATTGGCGCGACACTACCACCATGATATAGCAGTAGGATGCATTACAAGGGGAGTAGAAAATATTATCGAATTTCAAATGTTGCTAATGGAATTTGCGACGTTACGTAAGAAGAAGGAAGATAGTTCTGACAACTATAGGACGCAGGTAGCGGTAAAACCGGAACAGCATGAGAACGAGAGTCGACCTTGGCATCACAACAAAAGTGACAGACAGCCGACTTATCGACAGAAAGTAGGGTGGAGGCAGACAAATGGGCCCGAGCCGAGAGAGAGCGCAAAAACACAAAACAAACGTGTTTACGAAGCTCAGGTCAGCGCTATTGCCGGAACGAGCGGTACACAAAGACACTCACAGGTTGTTGACACCCCAGCAACAAGTTCAAAAAACTAAGTAAGTTTACTACTAGAAATAAGGTAGATGTAAGTTGTAAATATTCAGAAATTAGCACCACTTTCATAGAAATAAGGGACGCTTTGTTAGAAGAAGATTTAGAAATTAACAAGGCACGTAAATTTAAATGCCCAGAGCTAAGCATATGCATATATGGAATATCGGTGGTCGCCTTAATTGACTCAGGTAGCCAAATTAATGCAATCTCGGCAGAGTGGTATCGCAAACACAAATGCCAGATGGGAAAACTAAATATATTAAAAGTAACGAATATGATAGTAAAAGGAGCGGTCGGTAGAAAATCTAAACAAATAACTCAGCAATTATTGTTAGAAGTGTAGATTGGTCAGTATAGCATTGACGGGGTATTCTTAATAATACCTGATCTAATCCGGGAATGCATAATTGGAATCGGGTTGCTGCGAGAGAGTAGATGTGTCATTGATTTAAAGGAGAACCAGATAACATTTAATAGACATGAAGCAGGGGAAGATGCACCTGAATATGTTGAAATTCTAGCTATAGAAGTTGATCAAGAAGAGAAGCGGATTGGGGAGATGATTCGTGAGAAGATGGAAGAAATTACAGGAGTCGAGACGCAGGTGAAGAAGGAATTAGAGGAAGTATTGATAAGAAACCGCCAGATCTTCAGGGAGCAACCAGGAAGGATTACGAGGTATGAACATAAATTTATTGTGACAGATACCACACCATATTGTATGAAAGGTTGGCCAATTCCTCTAAAATATCAACAAGCCGTAGACGAAGAAATCAAGAAGATGGAGGCATGCGGAGTGATCGAACGAGCTGCAAGTCCATTTATTAATCCGATCGTAACCGTCATCAAAAAGGATCAGTCGGTACGACTATGCCTGGATGCGCGGAGAATCAACGGCGTGACTGTTCCAGACTATGAAGGAGCGATGCCGATTAATGAAGTGTTGGCGAGCTGTGGAAACATCAAAGTGATGAGCAGTATCGACCTGACGAGTAGCTTCTGGCAAATACCGTTAGCAGAAGAATGCCGTGATTTCACCGGATTCTTATATAAGGGGCGTTGCTATCGATACACTGTCACTCCGTTTGGTTTGAAAACTAGCCTGGCGAGCTTAACAAGGGGATTGGATCACGTGCTATCAGAAAGGGTGAAGAAGTTCACGATTATTCTTATAAAAGCTTAAAAGAAAGTGAAAACTTACAATTTTATAAACCCATACAGACACGTTAACCTTGTGATGGTACTTTACTATCAGGGGACAAACCCAAATTTTTTTAATTATAGATTGTAACTGGACAGTTTGTACAGGCTGCTATGCCAATTTAAATTTGTAAATTATAGTCCTTTTGATTAATTCAGTTTTTTTGAATTCTGTTATACTCTTATGAGTTAATGGGTTTTTTTAATGAAAATTTATATAAGGCTGTGCTGGCCACTTAAACTGATAATTGAAGTTTTGGGTCATGATGACTTCCATATGTTCTCCACATTCATGTTTGGGTATGATAGGAATATACAGGTACAGGCTGTCTGTAAGACTTAACATGCTGTATTGTGTCTGTGATATATGTATATGGGTATATGTGTATTTATGTGAATTATGTGTTCTTATGTCAAGTGTAATAAAAGGGTAACTTATATAATTTATATGTTGTTATTACACAATTCATATGATTATTGTGTTATGTGAATAATATATATATTTATATTTATAATGTCGGGAATACTATTGTGGGAATTTATGAGAGTAAAAAAAAATGTTTCCTGAATTGTGATATATGATGATACATATGATTATAAAAAAGCATGGTAAATTTTAAATTGCAATTCATATTGTAATAAAACAAATTTACAAATTTGTTTTTACAAATGTAGTGTTTTGTTCATTTGGTGAAAAGTCCCATAAGTTGGATGCTTCAATTTGTAAAAAAACGATAGTTATTGATGAATGTTTTAATAAGCTCCACGTTGGAATCGCCATTTTGTAATAAAACAAATAATATATAATTTGATAATAAAATTTTTTTTTAATTTTTTTAATTTTTTTATTATTTTTTAATTATTTTTATTGATTTAATTAATTTTAATTGGTGTAGTTGTTTTTTAATTGTTTAGATTCAATTAATAAAAAATATACTGTTTAATGACAGTGTGTTCTGATGTAAAATTATATATTTCTTCACTTCAAATAGATTATCTAAGCCGTATCGATTGCATGTAGCAGGCAATTTAAAATCTGTTCTTCTTCTTCTTCTAGCTCGTCTACTTAAGAAGTTCACTTTTTCACTTAAATAATTAATGTAATTCAATTTAAGGCTTACCTGATCAATAAAACAGTATTAAAACAATAAATGATTTATTTGTCAAACAATTATTTGAATTTGCCGCAACGGCTTCAATCTGATTCGATAAAAAGTTACAGTTGGATTAATTTATATATATGCAAAATATTTCAATGGAATTATTATATTATAAGGTTCTTTTAACTGTAGACATAGTCAGGAAAGGCAAGAGAATTCAATACTTACAAGGTATTAAAAAACCTATTCATGAAACAGACAAAATGATAAAGTGTAATGTACATAAAGAGTTGATATTACGGTACTGTTGACTTCTCTGACGTCACTCGTCACGTTACCAGCATCCTCTTCGACTGGAATAAAAAATAACTGCCTTAATGTGTTGATCTGCGATGTAATTTCAGCTACTAGTTCTTTCTTCAAATAAATGTCTCCGTTGGATATTTCCTCTCCAGTGATGTTGTTCTTGGACGATCCACGAGTTGTAGAGTATAGTGTTGTTTACCCACTGGATTTTGGTTCGGTAATAGTAGTGTTATGTCCCAAAAAGCTTCCCTTCACTCGGTGTACGTTTATCTGAGTTCAAATTGGTTCTGCTGTCGTGTCTAGATGTAGTGACGGTTTAATTTAATATTATTTAATTTAGTTTTAATGTTCAGTGATCAATATTATAACAGTCTTCACTTTGGTTTATTTTCTATTCATCTTTATATGGCTTCGTCATATATCTCGGTTAGTGTTAGTAAAATTTTCGTTAATATTTCTTTGAGAAGTCTTTTGACACGTCTATCTCGTTTGGACTTTAACAATCAACTAACTGATTTTTGTTCCTTCATATATAAGATTTATAATATTTCGGTATCATTTCTCATTGTTCAGCCAGCAGCTGTTGTCGTTGAATTCAATCTTATATATAAATAATATTGACATTTTTAAGTTTAAATGGCTATAAATTATTTGTTTAGTACTTTTTATGGAAATTTAATTATATAACAATATTCCTGATTTCATTTTATACACTTTAATACTAAATTTTCCCTATTTTGGTTCGAACTGTGCTTCTGAATTACATTCTTTGAAATTTATCTGTAGGCCTTATCTTGACTTACAGAATTACCTATTACTTGGTTTAAAATATGTCTTATGTTACAATTTACTTTTCACTCGATTCCTAATTAAATGTCTGTAATTTACCTAATTTACATTTGGCTATTATTTTAAACATTTAACAAATCATTTGTATTTTACTAGTACACTTTACTGATTTTGGCCTTACCTGGTACAAACACCTAATTTAATATTCATGTTTAATATGGTAACCAAATCACTTGTACGAATTAATAAATTAATTACCTTAATTATCCGCCGTGTGATTTCCTATGCTTCGTCTATGACGCGTTTCGGAGCATATACTCCATCATCAGATATTAAAAGTTAAAACAGTCACTCATACGAGATCGTTAAAAAGTTAAAATGTCAAGATATGCATATGAACCGTACGCGGATTTGGGTGCGCACACGACGTTACTTAAAGCCCATCAATGCTAAAGCCCCGATACTCACAGGACTACCTAAAATTCATAAACAAAACATACCTATCAGACCGCTCGTGAACTTTACCACTGCTCCTGGCTTCAAAACTGCAAAAGCACTAGTTCGGTTGATAAAAGATAATTTACAATTACGTAATAATCATGGTATTAAGAACAACAATGATTTTATTAATGATATTAAATCTGTTGAACTGCAACCTAACCACAAATTGGCGTCGTTCGACATAACTAATTTATACACGAACATCCCAATCATAGATACATTACAGATTTTGAGAAACAATTTATCTGATAATAGTTGCATGAACACACAGACAATAAATGAGTTAATTAATTTACTCGAGGTTATTTTGAAACAAAACTATTTCACTTTTAATGGTTCTTTTTACATTCAAAATGATGGCCTAGCAATGGGCTCACCCCTTTCCGGCCTACTGGCCGATATTTATTTAAATTATTATGAGAATACTCACTTGTTGAACAATAATATATATGCAAATAAAATAATATTTTATGCACGTTATGTAGACGATACGTTTTTAATCTTTGATGGTACTATAAGACAAATCGAATTATTTAAAAACTGTCTAAATAAAATAAATAGAAACATCCAATTTACTCATGAAACAGAGGTTGATAACAAGATAAACTTTCTAGATTTAACCATCACTCGACAGATGAATAAACTAAAGTTCAACATTTATAGGAAACCGACTACCACTGACACCACAATACACGCAGACTCTCATCATCCTCTTTCACATAAAATGGCAGCGTACAATAGTTTCATTCATAGATTATTAACGATTCCTTTGGATGATAATGACTTCCGTGATGAGCTAAATGTCATAAAATATATCGCGGTTGCCAATGGTTACAGTAGTTTAACCATTGACAAATTGTTGAGAAAACATGAAAAAAGAATGCTTAAACCCCGAATAAACAGCAACGCGCAAAAAATTTTTATATCTACTAATTACACTAGCTTTATGCCTAAGGTTTTGTGTTCTATATTGAATAATAATAGTTTCACTATTTCATTCAGGACTAATAATAAGTTACTGGATATTCTCAAACCGAAAAAACACACTCCTCCAGAAGAAAAAACTGGCATATATAAGTTAACATGTAATGATTGCGAGTGCTTCTACATTGGACAGACTGGGAGAGGTTTCCTTAAACGATTTCGAGAACATTTACCCAAGAAAATAAGAAATATTGACAACATCAAATCAAATTACGCCCGACACCTGACTTCACACAATCATAATTACACAGATTTTAATTCCAATTTAATACCGTTACATGTGTGTAATAAGGGCCGTTTCATGAATGCCTTGGAAGAATTTGAAATTTACAGTGCATATGCAAACCCAATGAGTCGCGATATCGTGCTAAATGACCACCTGAACTTTGTATCCAACCGATTGTACGATACTGCCTCGAGTCTGCTCGCTGGGGCTACGATAAGGTAGCAACCGCTCAGTAGCAGAATGAACTTGAACGGGTGCGCACCCAAATCCGCGTACGGTTCATATGCATATCTTGACATTTTAACTTTTTAACGATCTCGTATGAGTGACTGTTTTAACTTTTAATATCTGCTGATGGAGTATATGCTCCGAAACGCGTCATAGACGAAGCATAGGAAATCACACGGCGGATAATTAAGGTAATTAATTTATTAACCTAATTTAAGTCAATTTTACCTGTTGATTCCTCTCATTACTATTATAGGTCGTGGTTATTATTATGATAATGTATTTGTATATTGAATAGGGTAATTTACATCAAATTAGTTTAGGTTCTATTAACTTGTATACTTTGATTAGATTTGTATGGTCAATTTGAATTTGTTTTGGTCATCAATTTCCAATTTTCCTAGCAAAGTTATTATTAATTCATCTTATTATGTTCCTATTTTTTGATCCACTATTTCTGGTTTGTTTGAATTATTAATTTGCCTTTCCTTACTTTACAAAACATAATATTAATTAACATGATTAAAATACAATAAATTCTTACATTCTAACACCTAGCATTTACTAGCATCAACATATTTTGTATGGTAATCACAAATATTAATAACATGAAATGGTAAATAATTATATATATAAATACATTAAAACTTTATATTAATAATAGTCTTTTTGTTGCCCTTTTTGACAAATTGGTTTGGGGTGTGCCCCTCAATCACATTTATTCTAACTAAGTATAATTAATTTTTACATCATTTTTAATTATATGCATTGGATTCTCTTGTTTGGGCTAATCATTTCCTTTAAATTGACATAGTTAATAGAATTTAATTTCCCTTGAACCATTTATTTGCTGCTCTAGAGATTTTTGTCTTTATAATAGATCTTTGGGTATCTGGATTATTATTTCCCTTCAATTCATTAGTCCTGGGCTATTATTCTTCACTGTTTCCTATTTTAAAATTGTCATTTCTATTTTATTTGTCCTGGGCTGTTACTCTTCACTACTTCATATATTACTGGGTTCACTAATTATTATTATGATATGATACTCTTATTATTTATTTTTCAACACTTTATGGCTATGATTTGACTACATATAATTCCTTTGAATTGACTTTTCTAGTTCTGTCAAGTTCTTTTGTTTATAATTGTAAATACTTTTCTGTTGATTTTTATTTAATTTGATATTATTCCTTCTAGATAACTTCTTCCCTTCCTTTCGTATATTATCTTATTTTGTAGAACAAGGTAAACACTTCGTTGTGCTACTATATATATATATATATATATATATATATATAATTTTTTAATTCCTCATCTTCGAAAACGCCTGCATATCTTTTCGGTAGATATACATGATATTTTAGTTTAGGGTCTCTGTAATCTTGGAGAGTGACGAGTACGGCTTTCCCGTACTTTGCGTCTATATTCTACATTTCTTCTATTGGATATTTTACGCCGATTATCAATTCCTTTATTTTTTATACTCAATTGCGCTAATAGTTGCAAACTTTGCGGTGAATGATGCCATTTTAAAATAAAGAATTTTATATTTTTTCGCACGTCTCTCAAGGACTGAACGAATAACGCTCGCGCACAGCGGAATAAATAGGGAGGTAGTGTGGAGGTGGAAACCGGAGAGGGGGAACCACACAACGTACAGTAAGCGCTTACTTTTAACCGTGTGAACAGGATACGACTTGATTTCTCACGCTATGTTAGATGGGTAGGGGGAGGAGGAGACGAGTCGGTTATTTTTATACGACTAGACAGGATGATGTAATTAACAGCACTCATGCGTGTTCGAACATATCGCCGACGCTAATTTTTTTTATATGGCTAGACAGGGTGATGTAATCGACAGAAAAGTGAGAGTTGTTATTTTTTTACTTAAGCGCTAAACAATAATGTTTTCAATTAGTAATTTATCAGAAACATATTGATTACTCTAAAATCTGATACAACCCACTCGCGTAAAGCGTGTACTCTAGTAATTGTACATATTTCCGGAAATAAGTGGTGCGCGAGACAGGCTGTTCCATGTATTGATTGTAATTGATCGAGTTTGGGACAACCGAAATCTTTTAAATTTATAATATTAAAATGCACGATACGCTTCTGTAGAAATCTGTTTTTTTTGCAATCCTTTTACGAACACGAATTTAAAAGGAAATGTATACTTTTCTAATATTGGTACAAGATGTTCGTACGATGTGTCCCCGTCCGTCCACGCTAGTCCGTGATAATGGTCTGTTAACCATCTGTTTGTCCTCACATGTTTGTGATTCGAAACAATCGTGTCTACTGGAGGTGTAAATATCCAATGTCTGCTGGCAAATGCGGTGACATCCATAACGGCTAGTTCCTTAACGAATTCGTTTCCATCGTTGTCGATGAAACAGTGAAAGTCAAGTATGACTGCAAACTTATCCTCGCACATCCTTTTTTCGTTATAAACAACGTGTTTGGTGTTACTAGGAACGTTGCAGATCCGTCCGTCTTACGGAACAGACACGTTGTATGTTGTGAAACGCTCGTAAAGAATTTGTTCGGAACGTTTATTTTGTACCTTATATTTTCGTCACGGATCAGTGCAACAAATTTACATGTCAAAATGTCGTATACAAAAATTTTTATAGGGTACAGTACTGTATGCTTTTAGTCAGTGCAGCGTACGTACTCGTACGGAGGTAACAGCTCCATGCGTCCGTCTTCAACGCGTGCTGTTCAAACACTGAGGTATGCGATATTAGCGGAGGTTGGATTAAACACTTTTGTCACAGCAGCTTATATTTTCAAACCTTGTGAATATAAAACCTGTAATTTCAAACCTGTTTGAATCCCATCAGCATCCTCAACGGTATGCAAAAGTTGAATTCATTGTTTTTACCGGATGGTGTTAGCTCGTCAGCTGTAGGAGCAACCCAACCGGCATTTTGCTTCGAAACAATGTCCTGCTTGCTGGCAGATAGCATGGTTTTAATAGTGGACGTGATGCCAACACTCTTGGTACGATCTACTTCCACGCCGGCCAGTTCGTAACGGATTTCTTCGAACAGAAACGCGATCGCATTGTTGACCATTTTCACGTTCACATTACCGGTGCTGGTGGTCTTTTTGTTCAACTTGTCTTCAACGTACAGGAAACTTTCCATCGGTAAAGTGAAGACTTCCTGTTGCAGGATAGGTATGCGTATCTCATCGTTATTTCCGTATCGTGACGCTGACGCGTACGGTGCATAAGGATGATATTCGTAATGTGTGATGTTGTCTTTAAAGAATGGTCGACGTTCAACCGATAAGACTATACCGCTGTCCGTCATGTTACTTGTTTCTCTTGAGTTTGAATCCTAGTGAAATCAGGTAGCGTCGATTAATTGCTGTTAATCGTGCCAACGACGAACGTCTACTGATACCTTTCCCAAAAGTGTTGTCCTCTTTTATCTTGCAGTGCGACCCGACCCGTCTCTGCCACCGCTCTTCATCATGGAGGTTTCGGTGAAATAAATTCCCATGATTACTACACACGTTTCAAATGTATACGTGCGGTGATGACTTCCCCTTGAAAATTCACGATATCGCCGTCCTGATTGTGTACGGACACTGTAACGTTACGCAAGTGTAGTACGTTAAGCGGAAAATAAATGACGTTTCTAGGCGTTTCGACTATCTTGAATCCTGGCTCAACCGTTGAATAGAACGAGTGCAATATATGCTCGTTTCGTCCCGCCTTGTATGAACCTTGTACAGCGTTACACCTTATCTCCAAAACGTTCACTTTGTTAATGTTTACAGGCGCGTCCGACGTGTGTAATTTATATGCTTCTAACTTGCGGCTCTTGGAAAAACCCAACATGGTACCGATCGTGTGTTCTGTACATCCGAAATCGATATCGTATGAACAATAAATTTCACATTTCAATGTGCTGTTGTTGGGTCGTAGAGAAACTTTCGGTTCTGCTAGTTCTTTTCTCAGATACGTTTCAATACCACTGATTTTGTACACAACGGTCGGTATATTGACAGGGTCTAACGTTTTACGTGCACCCTTTAGTACGGGAAAGATGTTGTTTTTTCCACTTTCCACATTCGGTATAGAGTTGTACGTGGTAAAGTCCAGCAGTCCCGCGTACCATTCACCGTCCGTCAATTCAAGCGGTGGAAAAAAGTCACAAACCAGTGCGCTCGGACCCGTTCCCGTGACGGTGACCGTAAGCGAAGACATCTTGTCGTTTACTGATCGTTCGATGTCAAAAACTCTAAACATAAATGTCCGCAGATGACTGTGTCCGAGGGCTGTTTCCGCGTGTAATTGTAATGAATGTCGGTCACGTTCGATCCAAAGTACCGTATGAGCTCGACAGGAGGACGCAGATTGCCGAATCCATCAAAGTACCAGACTCTGCCGCCTCGCTTCTTGTAGTATACCCAGTGCGTGCCCGGTCCGCTAGCGTCGTCCAGATTCACGATCGCGCTTTCGTTCTCCCACAGTGATGTACTAAAAAGTGCGTCGCGCATGTACACACCTCTAAAATAAGGTATACGCAAACGTTTCGTGTACTCACAAAGATCCCGATCGGACAACGGACGCACGGGTTTTTTCATTAGTTTTTTCGGTACGGCCGAAGGTAGAGTCCTGAAGCTTTTTTACCACCGGTCCGTCTTCGTCGACGTCCTGTCCCCGTTGTCGTCGTCGTTGTCCTGCTCCTCTTTCTGATTATCGTGCGTCGAACCGGCTTGCGTCGTCTGGTGCGACGTCGACGTTTACGCACACCACCACCACCACCACCACCACCACCACCACCACCACCACCACCACAGCATAGCCCGCTGCCAAACGCAGATTTCGCCTTCATCGCTGCTGCTACAGCTGCCGCGTACGCTCTTTCACTAGTGCCTGAATTCAAAGCTTTCACTCGTTTCCACGCTTTACCGGCTAGCACACGATCCGCTACACCTCGTCGTTCGTTGTCCTTGTACTTGCTGTAAGCGATATCGTGTTCACGACAGGCTTCATCCAAATCGTTGATTTCTCGATCACCACGAGCCAATCTCTCCTCTAGTTTCGTTCCGGGTCCACAGAACCTGTAGCCGGGCAGATGTAGTTCTACCGTTAATACGTCCACCGCTCGATTGATCAGTGTAGGTACTGACTTCGCGACGAATGGTACCGCGCTTTAAACTATTATTCTGATAAGACCACGCCCCCCTTTTTTTATCGACACGGCTACGTAGTTCATACATGACTACTGTTTCGGCTGCTCTCGATAAAGAGCTCTCCAATCTTGCTCGTTGTTGGATTTGTCCAGATCACAAATCAACACGTTCGTCTCCGCCTCGTTCGTAAGTAGTAAGTCTGGCTATTCGGCACCAAGTTAAGTACGCGCTGCGCGTGTATGCAATTTATAGATATACGATACCACTTTCTCCCAACCGTTTTGGAACATTTTTGCGAGTTTGTATGTTTCGCTTTTCGCGTACCGCTTCACGTCACCCAATTGACGTGCGTCCACTGCGTCCGTAGTCCGTGCGCCACCGTCGCCGACATTTAGAATAGTTTTTCCTTGTGCGTTAAAATAAGCGTCGTTTACCGCGGTGATCGTGTGTCGGTTAAAAATTCCAAATTCACCGCCTCCTTGTTGTTCATGGGCGGAGCTAACTGCGTTATCCGCACGTTGCAGACCATTAGGTTAGAGTTCATATCCTTCGGTATGATCTTCGAGTCCACGTATATTTTGGTGGCAGCGTCTCTCGCACGAATCGGTTCCCTCAGAGACTGTATGCGATGGTCCCGTGCGTCGACGACATTCTTCTTGCGTTCTTCTTGTTCGGTGCCAACTGTGTAAAACGTAAGCACGAGTAGTCTACGTACTGCTTGTTGACGCCGTCCCCGAGATCGACAGGAGCGGCGACGTTGACGAGCTTACGACCTTTCGCGTCTATTCCTCGCGTCATCGTCGGCGGATCGTCAGCTAACAGACAGTGGTCACGCACGAAGTGCAGTGGAACGGCATCGTTACCGTCTTGCGTTTCGCCCAAGTTGTGTATTTTTTTCCCCGCTACGTCGAAGTGCCCGTCCTCGGTCATCGTGATACCAATATCCTCCCGCAGACTGCGACGCGTCTCCCTTCGCGCTCTGACAGCGCTCTGGTGTCTGCCAAACTTGTCAACACTCATCTCGTGAATGATGCGTCTCGTCCGCTGTGCACGGCATTTATACGTATTCACGTAATAAATCGATTAGTTTTGGTACGGTCGTACTGTCTATGCATTTTATTCCGACAACGGAGAGTCCGTCGTTATGTTTTCCTTTTACGATCGTATTTAGAAATTCATCGTACACGTATACGCGTGTGTCTTTGAAGAAGAAAATCTTTCCGTCGATGTATCGGAATGCACTATCAACGGCTTCTGTTAAGCCAACAAAACGGTCTTTAACGTATCCGTGTTTCTTGATCGTGAACGTGCACTTACCTATCTCGCCGTAATACATATCGTTGTACAACAGAAGGGTTCGAACCGTGTACGTGTGTATCGCAGCGTTTATTTTCGTCATCGTGCGAACACCGAGCGTTGTGATTGCACGCGGATACCAGTTCACTGGCTGCAGACTGTGTATATCAAACATGTATACATAGTTGTCTATGAAAAGCACCACTTCTTCGGTCTGCGGTCTCTGGTACATTGCCGAAACGTTGGTGAACGTCAGCGGTAAGAAAGTCAACCAATCCGTCAACAGAAGCGGACTCCCACCCGATCGCTTCGACTCGAGATCCAATGTCCGCAAAAAGTTATCGTGCACAATATACAGATGTCTTTTGATTATTAAAAATTGATTAACTTTCTTTAGTCGACATAAATCCGTTGTCGTCCGCACGGTCTCGTTCGTTGTCGGTGTCGTCGCCGTTGACGTCGTCGTCGTCATCGTAGCGGGCGGCGGCGGTGGCGGCTTCCCGTACAAGCGTTGAATGCCTCTTATATCGTCGTCTCTCAGATCGAACGGACCGTGCGTGTTACGTAGAATGGGTACATGATCGAATTCCTCTCGAGGGAATGAGACAGTCCTAACGCGTGTCCGATTTCATGCGTTAACACCTGAAGAAAACTGGTCTGATCGTGTGGTATTTCGGTCGCGTTCGTATAATTCCACGATTCGTAATAGTCCATATGTATTTCGGTAGTGTTATACGGTAAATCGGGCGGGTAGTAAGCGTGGGCGAGTATACCTCCTCGTCCGTCCAAATCTTACCCGCAGATCGCGCACCTGGAAGTCAAACACCTGTGTTTAACATATTTCACAGCGATGAACATGTGTGCATTTATGTCGTTGGGTCGATATTCGAATTCCAGATTCGAATGTTTCCGCCATACAGCGAACGCTTGTCGCGACGCTTCTATAGCGCTGGCGCTACCGTGAAAGAACCGCCACGACAGACGTCTCTTGGTCCACGGTGTTCGTAAGGTGTACGACAAGAAATCTTCATTACCGCATCCTCGCGCACGTATCAGGTTCATCGTTTCGTTGTTCAATTCTCCATTTACGGTTAAATTGTAATTCACTTGAAACTTGCGAAGATAGGCGTCCACATCGATGGTGGTGTTGTCCGTGAATCGTAAACTATCGTCAGGCACGTATCCGTATAGCACCAAATAATCTATAGCGAAATCTACATCGTTAGCGTTAACGGACGATGTGACGACGACACTGGTGCACACAATAATAAACACTAGCGCGATATCCATGTTGTCACAACCAAACGTGGAATGTCCCCGGTGCGTGTACGACAGTATTATTTATACTTTATCGGCTTCCAGAATCGAATAGGGAGCACATCGACTACTTTAGACCCCTGTGAATCCTAACGGTGTTCTGAATGGTTTCTTCTTTTTTACAACGTACAGACCGTCGCGCGGAGTGTAGTAGTACACTGAACCTTGTTCTGTGTGTAACTCTTGACGTCTTCTATGATCAGCTCTTCGTTGTTGTATTCTTTCCGCGCCAAGGTCAGCACGTACATCGTCTCTGATTCGACGTCGCCTATGAAGGCAAACGCAACCGTTCTGTATTTATTTTTAAAGGACGCTTAGATCACAAAGTAATGCAAGGGATACAGTTTAGCAGTGACCATTTCATTAACGTTAATGTGCTTAAGCGGCATTAACGAGTCCTTTAAGATCGATTCCATCACGACGATGCTGCTGCTGCTAATGTCAGATGATGATATATACCGCTCTTGTTATACGATTGTCGGCTTCACGTAGTTCTTCCACTATGGAGACGATTTCGTTCGTGTTCCCGCTGTTTCCAACACGCTGTGACGCCATTGACAGTCGCAATCTGTCCACCAGTTCGTTCGGATCGTCCCAGTGCACGAAATCGATTTTGTCTTGTTTTTCGTTAGCGTCATATAATATGTATTATATCATATAATATGGCTTTACGAAACAGAACGATCCGGTGTACCTTTATCTTTCCCGTCCGGTGTACGTTGGCTTCACAGTACTTGATGTCAGTAAATTGATAATGTACGATTTTTATTATCGGTACGCTGTCAGCAAGTACGGTCGACGATTGACATTATTAATGACTGATACCGACAGTTTGGTTTACAGCATACAGACTGACGATGTGTACTCTGATATGAAAGAGGATCTCCACCTTTTCGACACGTCGGACTATCGCGCAGATCATCCTTGTCATTGCGACGACAACAAAATTCGTGGGGAAGTTCAAGGACGAAACTAATGGGAAACCCATCAGGGAATTAGTCGGACTCAGAGCTAAATGTTACTCGCTCCTGTTGTCCGACTGCACCGACAAAAAGGTGGCGAAAGGTGTTCCGAGGACAGCAATAAAAAAAAGGTTACGTCATCGGTTATACAGCAAGTGTCTTTTCGATAGTCGTACGGTTTTCACTTCTGCCGAGTGTATACGAAGCGATCGTCATAAGCTGTACACGCAACGTGTAACAAAATTTTCCCTGTCTCCTTACGACGATAAGAGGTACGTACTGGACGATGGTGTAACTACACTCGCGTACGGACACTACAGAGTGTGTAAACGTGCGTTAACCAATGACGATACCGGTCTTAACATGAAGAGACTAAGATACACAGAACAGTAACTCATGGTAAGAATAAACTTGTATTGCAAGTATAAAAATTATTTCTTACACTTTCATTATATTTTCAGTGGGTATGGGGCAAGGTAGACGACTAGACGTCAACAATTAATTATTTTAACAGGATGTAATCGACTCCCACTAAGAACCTTCCCACACCATGCACATGTTATTTTTATTCGCTGACTGACCATATGTTATCGCAGCGTGTGAAATTTGTGAAGGCGGGGGGCTTTGTTACGTACAGGATGCAAGCCGTGTGTGATGTAATCGATGAGAACATCGTGATGGAGGTGGAATATGGGTTTAATTTTAAACAAGATGTTGACTGACCTCACAGTGTGCGTGCGTGTGTGTGTGTGTGTGTGTGTGTGTGTGTGTGTGTGTGAACACTTTGAGGTGAGGGGACTTTGTCTATAGCAGACTCCCACCGAGCATATTCGTATATATATGAGCCTTTTGTCATAATGATTATCACATTCATTATAATTTTTCAAGATGCATGTAAGTACTTACTATATTTTTACGTTAATATTTGACATTACACGCACACACGCACACACACACACATTATTATGTTTGCAAATTATTATACAACATTTTTCTTGTTACGTTTTACAGAATGAGCGGAAGTGATGGAAGAATTTATAAAAGTGTATGTGAGGAGCAGCGGAGGGTTCGAAGGTACATTACAAAATTTTTTCTTTATTTAACGAGTAAAAACAGAATATAACATTCGACTGACTTACTGTTTGTTTTTATAGTTCACAAAGATTACGGCACGCGTTAATGGGATATCCATCATCATCTCAACCCAACTCGAGTCGGTAAGTCCATTTTTATTAACAATCACTTGTACTAATGCGTTTACGTTCGGTATTCAAATTATTCTTTTTTTTTCAGTGATGCTACCGGTTCACCTGTCGCTGCTGTTTCTACTAGTGCTGATGCTGCTGCTGGTGTTGCTACTGCTGCTGCTGCATCTCCGCAAGCCGGCACGAGTCGGTACGTTTGTTTTTTTTTTTCATTAACGTTCACTTGTACTATTGCGTTTACATCTGGTATTAAAAGTGTACTTTTTTCAGCAATGACGATGAGATGATGTACGCTGATGATGATAATGACAGTGGTACATCAACAGTGCATATGGATGGTAGTGATGATGAAAATAACGGTGATGATGATAACACACAATTATCGGTCATCACATTTAATATGTAAGTCTTTTTCTTATGTGTACATACTTTCTTTTTTTTTTACATGATTTGATATTTTTACTTTTTCCACCAGCGACATTCGTCCACAAGTGCAGCAGCAGCAGCAGATAACAATTACACCACCACAATCACCACCACCGCAACCACAGGAAGAACTACCGCAACCTCGTCCACAATGGATAAGTACCAATCAAAATCAACATCAACCACGACAGCTACTCCCACAATCCCCGCAGCCTCAAGCACAACCTCAGCAGCCTCAACCACAACTGCGTAACACGCAGCACATACGACAGGATCCTCGTTTGCGGTCCCCTCCTGAAGACGCACCATGCGTCTTCTATGACATTATTGACACGGTGGAACCAAGGCTGCACAGTGAGCCCGCCACGATGAGATTACTTCTAAGAAGTAGATTCCCGACGTGGCGATGGAGCCGTGGAGAGCTCTGCCCCATACAGGGTATGTTAGGGCACACATCATGTAGTGTGTGCCAAGAAAATTATACTGAGGGGCAGAGACTCCTCGGATTAATGTGCAGTCATACGTATCATTATCTTTGCATTATCAATTGGTTCCAAACCGTGGCGCTGGAGGGGACACCACCTGGATGTTCGCAATGTCGGGTGTATGCGTTCAGCAGGCCAATACATCCATTTTATGCACGCATGCATATTTGATGTATGTTACAGTACACATAAACATTATTCTAATCCACCCTACACGTATCAACTATACGTCACTAATATTGTTTTTGTTTCTGTTACAGATGGCTGTGCACAATATATATTAAAATATATATGTAAATAAATTAATATATATTTTTTGATGTAATGTTTTTTTCTGTAATTTAATATATACTTTTTTGTTTAATTGTAAAATTTTGTATTGTATAATTTTCATCTTTAAATATTGCGTGCGAGTGTGTGTGTGTAGTTTGTTTGATTACAATATATATATATGTAATATATGTAAATAAATTAATAGATTTTTTTATGTATTGTTTTTTCTGTATATATATTGTATATATAATTTAATGTATATTTTGTTTTTTTTTAATTGTAAACTTTTGCATTGTATATTTTTCCTCTTTATATATATTGTGTGTGTGTATGTGTGTGTATTTTATTGTATATTTTTTGTTTGTTTTATTTATATATGTAAATTGTTCTTTGCTTAGTTGTTTATTTTCAACTATCCTTTTTCCTTCCATGATGCATGTTTTATAAGTGAAGTGTCAATCAGAATAATGGCACAAGTGTGTGATAATCAATTTTTACAAGTGTATTGATTTTCAATTTTGCACCGAAGGAGCGAGTCAACAAGAGTTTCACATCGATGATGTGCACATATTTATTTTTAAAATATATACTTACCACAAGGGCACACACATTCAAATTTACAGTTCACGAGTTGGCAACAATGTAATTCACCTCACTCAGTCTCTTCACATCGATGATATCCGGACGGCAGCAGCGGCAGTGTACATATCTAGACCCATACACTATAACACATGCGCCAGTTGACAATGTGGTCGACGATAAACCAGCACACATGCACAAATTGGCAACGTCGACGCTTTTCCAGTGGTGTCAGTGTATACATCTAAACCCATACACTATAACACACGCACGAGTTGACAACGTGGCCGACGCTAAACCAGCACACATGCACAAGTTGGCAACGTCGACGCTTTCCCAACATGGCCACCCTTCCGGAAAACACAGTATATATCCAAACCCATACACTATAACACACGCACGAGTCGGCAACGTGGCCGACACTTAACCAGCACACTCCTAACACAACCCGACAACCTCGCCGCTGGTTCCAACATGGCCGACGCCGCCGACAAAATGGACGACGACCCCACCACTCCAGGCGGCGATCAAGCCACGACCAGGCCGCGGCCAGGCCCCCGCCGGACGGCGAACCGCGAACGGCAAACAGCAAACGGCCGCCACGCCTCCAACAATCAACGCACACATAACCCCACAAAATGGCCGACGCCGACAACATAGCCGACCTACGAATCATGATTTCGGCACGCCCACCAAGATCACGTGAGACACACCACTACCCCCGATGTATCCACACCTCTGCACAGGACGACACACAGCACCGGAAGTCTACTACCACCACCACTATTTTTTAATTTCGCGCCAAAAGTGGGGGAAGTGACGTCACCTGAAAACGTTGTTTCTTCCGCTTTCCCCGTTCGGTATAGTGTTGTACGTGGTAAAGTCCAGCAGTCCCGCGTACCATTCACCGTCCGTCAGTTCAAGCGGTGGAAAAAAATCACAAACCAGTGCGCGCAGATCCGTTCCCGTGACGGTGACCGTAAGAGAAGACATCTTGTCGTTTACTGATCGTTCGATGTCAAAAACTCCAAACATAAATGTCCGCAGATGACTGTGTCCGACGGCTGTTTCCGTGTGTAATTGTAATGAACGTCGGTCACGTTCGATCCAAAGTACCGTATTAGCTCGAAGGAGGGCGCAGATTGCCGGATCCATCAAAGTTCCAGACACTGTCGCCTCGCTTCTTGTAGCACACCCAGTGCGTGCCCGGTCCGGTAGCGTCGTCCAGATTCACGATCGCCCTTTCGTTCTCCCACGGTGATGTACTAGGAAGTGCGTCGCGCATGTACACGCCTCTGAAATAAGGTATAAACAATAGTTTCCTGTACTCATAAAGATCTCGAGCGGACAACGGACGCACGGGTATTTTGATTAGTTTTTTCGGTACGGTCGAAGGTATAGTCCTGAAGCCTTTTTACCACCGGTCCGTCTTCGTCGTCGTCGTCCTCCACCACTTCCTGATTATTGTGCGTCGAACCGGCTTGCGTCGTCTGGTGCAACGTCGACGTTTACGCACACCACATCCACCGCAGCATAGCCCGCTGCCTAACGCCGATTTCGCCTTCATCGCTACTGCTACGGCTGCCGCGTACGCTCTTTCACTGATGCCCGAATTCAAAGCTTTCACCCGTTCCCACGCCCTACCGGCTAGCACGCGATCCGCTACACGTCGTCGTTCGTTGTCCTTGTACTTGCTGTAAGCGATATCGTGTTCGCGACAAGCTTCGTCCGACTCGTTGATTCCTCGATCACCGCGAGCCAATCTCTCCTCTAGTTTCGTTCCGGGTCCACAGAACCTGTAGCCGGGCAGATGTAGTTCCACCGGTAATACGTCCACCGCTCGATTGATCAGTGTAGGTACTGACTTCGCAACGAATGGTACCGCGCTTTTCACTATTTTTCCGATAAGACCACACCCCCTTTTTTTTATCATCTCGGCGGCTACGTAGTTCATACATGACTACTGTTTCTGTTGCTCTCGATAAAGGGATCTCCACTCGTGCTCGTCCTTAGATTTGTCCAGATCACCTAATGAACTCTTTCGTCTCCGCCTTGTTCGTAAGTAGTAATTCTGCCTCATACTATAGTATCTACGCAATTTATAGATATACGATACCACTTTCTCCCAACGGCGTTGGAACACTTTTGCGAGTTTGTACATTTCGCTCTTCGCGTACCGCTTCGCCTCCTCCAATTGACGTGCGTTCACCGCGTCCGTAGCCCGTGCGCCACCGTCGCCGACGTTTAGAATAGTCTTTCCTTGTGCGTTGAAATAAGCGTCGTTTACCGCGGTGATCGTGTGTCGGTTAAAAAATTCCAAGATCACCGCGTCCTTGTTGTTCATGGGCGGCGCTAACTACGTTATCCGCACGTTGCCGACCATTAGGTTAGAGTTCGTATCCTTCGGTATGATTTTCGAGCCCACGTATACTTTGGTCGCAGCGTCTCTCGCACGAATCGGTTCCCTCAGAGACTGTATGCGATGGTCCCGCGCGTCGACGACAGCTCCGTTCTTCTTGTTCGGTGCCAGCTGTGTGAAACGTAAGCACGAGTAGTCTACGTACTGCTTGTTGACGGCGTCCTCGAGATCGACGAGAGCGCCGACGTTGACGAGCTTACGACCTTTCGCGTCTATTCCTCGCGTCGTCGTCGGCGGCGGATCGTCGGCTAACAGACAGTGGTCACGCACGAAGCGCAGTGGAACGGCATCGTTACCGTCTTGCGGTTCGCCCAAGTTGTGTATTTTTTTCCCCGCTACGTCGAAGTGCCCGTCCTTGGTCATCGTGATACCAATATCGTCCCGCAGACTGCGACGCGTCTCACTTCGCGCTCTGACAGCGCTCTGGTGTCTGCCGAACTTATCAACACTCATCTCGTGAATGATGCTTCTCGTTCGTTGTGCACGGCATTTTTACGTACTCGCGTAATAAATCGATTAGTTTGATACGATCGTACCGTCTTTGCATTTTATTCCGACAACGGAGAGTCCGTCACTATGTTTTCCTTTTACGATCGTATTTAGAAATTCATCGTACACGTATACGCGTGCGTCTTTGAAGAAATAAATCTTTCCGTCGATGTATCGAAACGCGCTATCGACGGCTTCTGGTATGCCGACAAAACGATCTTTAGCGTATCCGTGTTTCTTGATCGTGAACGTGCACTCGTCTATTTTGCCGTAATACATATCGTTGTACAACAGAAGGGTTCGACCCGTGTACGTGTGTATCGCAGCGTTTATTTTCGTCATCGTGCGAACACCGAGCGTTGTGATCGAACGTGGATACCCGTTCACCGGGTGCAGACTGTGTATATCGAACATGTATACATAGTTGTCTATGAATAGCACCACTTCTTCGGTCCGCGGTCTCTGGTACATCGCCGAAACGTTGGTGAACGTCAGCGGTAAGAACGTCAAACAATCCGTCAACAGAAGCGATGGACTCCCACCCGATCGCTCCGACTCGAGATCCAATGTCCACAAAAAGTTATCGTGCACAATATACAGGTGTCTGTTGATTATTAAAAATTGATTAACGTTCTTTAGCCGACATAAATCCGTCGTCCGAACGGTGCCGTTCGTTGTCGTCGCTGTCGTCGTTGACGTTGACGTCGTCATCGTAGCGGGCGGCGGCGGTGGCGGCTTCCCGTACAAGCGTTGAATGCCTCTTATATCGTCGTCTCTCAGATCGAACGGACCTTCTGAGCGTGGTACATAGAATGGGTACATGATCGAATCCCTCTCGAGGGAATGAGACAGTCCTAACGCGTGTCCGATTTCGTGTGTTAGCACCTGAAGAAAACTGGTCTGATCGTCCGGTATTTCGGTTGCGTTCGTATAATTCCACGATTCGTAGTAGTCCATGTTTATTTCGGTAGTGTTATACGGTAAATCGGGCGGGTAGTAAGCGTGAGCGAGTATACCTCCTCGTCCGTCCAAATCGTACCAGCAGATCGTGCACCTGGAAGTCAGACACCTGTGTTTAACATATTTCATAGCAATGACCATGTCTGCGTTTATGTCGTTGGGCCGATATTCGAATTCCAGATTCGAATGTTTCTGCCATACAGCGAACGCTTGTCGCAACGCTTCTATAGCGCTGGCGCTACCGTGAAAGAACCGCCACGACAAACGTCTCTTGGCCCACGGTGTTCGTAAGGTGTACGACACGAAATCTTCGTTACCGCATCTTTGCGCACGCATCAGATTCTTCGTTTCGTTGTTCAATTCTCCATTTACGGTTAAATTGTAATTCACTTGAAACGTGCGAAGGTAGGCGTCCATATCGATGGTGGCGTTGTCCGTGAGTCGTAGACTATCGTCGGGCACGTATCCGTATCGCACCAAGTAATCTATAGCGAAATTTACATCGTTAGCGTTAACGCTCAATGCGACAACGGCACTTGTGCACACGATAATAAACAGTAGCACGATATCCATGTTGTCACAATCAAACGTGGAATGTCCCCGGCGCGTGTACGACGGTATTATTTATACTTTATCGGCTTTGCTGCTGCTGCTGCTGCTGCTAATGACAATTGATGATGTATATCGCTTTTGTTATACGATGATGTCGGTTTCGCGTAGTTCTTCCACTATGGAGACGATTTCGTTCGTGTGCCCGCTGTTTCCGACACGTTGTGATGCCATTAACAGTCACAATCTGTCCACCAGTTCGTTCGGATCGTCCCAGTGCACGTAATCGATTTTGTCTTTTTTCTCGTAAGCGTCATATACGATGTATCGATATTATTATGTCCATGTCCTGTACGTTTCGCCGGAAACAGTTGTGATATTATTCCTTTATACTTTACATCTCTGTTTGCGTTCACCTGCGAGTTCGCTAAATAATACTGCTTGTGCACGTTGGTGTCGCGCAGTATATCTTTGTACGCTTTCAGATCCGAATCGTTGACCGCTAACGATTCACTGTCGTATTTGTCCTGAAAATATCTACGCGCTTCACGTCTTCCTTCCGGTGTGTCTAACATTTTTTCAGTGTTGAGACTAGGATCGCCCTCATCGTCATCATCATCGTCCAATGTTACGGCTATCACAGGCGTTTTCAGGAAACGTGGTGGCTTCGTTCGGGAACGAAATGGTGTTCCCACATCGATTTTACTAATTGCACCCGTCGGATACTCTTCCTCTTAACGTTTCATCTTTTTCACTCTTATAGGCTTTTCATTTGTTGTTTTACGTTTTATATCAAGCAACGCTTGCGAAATATTTTGTAACGGTTCCAGAATCGGTTTGTAACTTTTTGATAATGTTGCTTCTTCTTCACGAATCCCATGTTTTAACGCACGGTATTTCTTCCGTATGTCATCACTGATCGTGTCGATATCAGGTGCTAGTCGTTTCTTCTTGTCGTCCATCTCGATAAACGGCAGAACGACAACTAAAGTCGTTGACAGCAGGACATGTGTATTTAGCTGAACGTATGACGATTTTTTTTGTTTAATCTTTAGGTGCGATTACTATGAAACGGTCAAAACCGACTCTGTACCTGCCGGTGTCGATAGAAGAATCCTTGTCCACAACGAGAAAGCCGTAACGATCTTTCCACGCTTAAGCGCACATGTTCTTAAACGTGTCATATTTCATGTCCGTGTTGACGCGATCGTTGTACGCATGTTTCAAGTTGCGATCGTCCTGTTTGAACAATACTATTAAATTGGCATTGTCACGAACCAACTGTTTTGGCACTTGACTGTACGTCTGACAAAGGTAAAACGCGTCCACACCGCTGTGTCGTCCCATAGAGAAATACTTGCGTATGTTGTGTTGTCTTTCACAAGACTCGTCGTCGAACACCATAATAGAATTGGGGATCGACCTCGTCGGGAGGCGGTACCTCTTCGTTATCGTTGTAGGCGTGATAACCCATTCCTTCGTTGGAAAGTCGTGTCATCAGGGTCTCCAGCATCTGATATTTGGGTTGAAATAGTGATTTAGAAAACACGTATAAGTTCGCGAATCTCAATCCGTTTACATCGAACAACAGGTTGAACATGACGTTTGTCTCTCCGCACGCGGAAGGTCCGCAGATGAGCGAACGAACGGTATCGGGCAGAAGACGTCCGTGTTTACGTTTTTTTCTGCCACAACCACCCCCACCACCACCATCGCCGCACAATTTCGAATAGTCCACGTCCTTTATTTTTAGTCTGTGCGCTTGTTGAAATATTTTCATGTTGTCGTTCTATGCACAGTCGCACTATATCGCAGTAGTCGGCAGATATGTAACTGCATACACATGTGTCCGGACCCGTTTCACAGTTCGGGTCCGACCAAACACATTCTTTGTAGTGATCGAATCCGGTGCCGCTTGGTACTATTTCGTTCAGTCGGAACCTCGTCACACGATTTGTAACCCGTTGCCAGAACTCGTACACTGTCAAGATCCTGTGCATGCGTTCAACGTTGTTTGCGGTCGTGTTCACGATGTACTCATCGTAACCAGTATGCGACACAATGTCTTTTACACTGTACACAGTGTGCATGTTGTCATCATAACGCAAGGATGGATACTGTTTCTATTTCCATGAGTCGAATCGTTGTTATACCAAGTTCTTCTTGTGTATCCACGAATCATGTTTACCATCGAATCCTAACCACCTGACTTTCACACGATCGCCTTTACTTTGTACAATCTTTACTACCAAGTACACGTCACCAACGTTCGATTTACTGATTTCGTGTTCATAAAAACCGCTTTTCAACACTTCTCCTGTATGATCCTTTAGCGAATAGGTGACGGGCACACTACCGGTACGCACCAAATGAACGAGAAATATCTCGTTTGCCCAACTTGGTGTGTATCCTTTGGCAAATGTCATTTTGTGTTTGCTTATACGCACACGATCGCCTACTTTGAATTTCGGTCGTTTATAAACGATGCTCCTCGCTGTGTTCTCACGAATCCGTTGTAGCACCGTACGTTCGTTGGATTCGTTCACCTTACGCGGTTTCATTCCAATCGTTCTGTGCACGCTGTTGTTGTACGTGTTGACTAGTTCCGGTAACATATCCAACCAACGTTAATGACCTTGTTCACTGAACGCACGATACATGTGCGTTTTCAACCTACGGTTAAAACGTTCCATAATGGAGGCCTTTTTTTCACTATACGTGGAATAGAGTGTGATACCGTATCTGCTCAGCAATTTTTGTACGCTACTGTTATAGTACTCTTTCCCGTTGTCTGTCTGCAGATATTTCATTTTATTAGCACGAAGAATCGGTTCCAGAGCTCGTGCGACCTCTACACCCGTCTTCGTTTTCAACGGAACAGCGTACGCGTACTTGCTAAACGCGTTAATTATCGTCATAAGGTACTTGAATTTCTTGTTCATCTTCGCGTGCGGTATCATCCCTACCAGGTCCGCTTGGTGCAAGTCGTGATGTCCCTTTAACTCGACCGCACGTCTCGGAAAATTCCTTCTTACTGGTCTGTGCAACTCCCTCGCGATAGTCTTGCGAACGCTCTGCTGTATATTCTTCACCTGTCGTTTCATTCTCATGTCGTGCGAACCGTGATTCACAACACGCTGGAATGTAGTAAGGCGTTGACTCAATGCTGAACGTAACTCTCCTCGGTACTGTTCTGGTACGTCAGCTTTCCATCGCGTGACTGTAGTGAGGTCTCCACTCCACATCCAGTTATATCATCTCAACCGAACGGAAAAACAACGCGTTCTTCTTGCGATTGCGTAAGTACGTTAAAACATGCGCTAAACTGATTTTCATACATCCATTACGCACGAGGCTCATACCGATGTAATATCTCATGAGCGTGTGTTGTTTCGTGTCCAACGCTCTTACGGTCTTGACGGAATTCATGTCTTTGAACATGACGCTGCGTATAACGTTGGTGCGGTACTCATGCATTTCCGCGACTATGACGTTTTCGTTCTCAGGTAGACGCTCGCACATGTGTTTAGCTTTGAGTTCAGCGATCGGACGTTGACTTCTCGACTCCGTATGCAGGTGTATAAGATACGAGTTCAACAACCAAAACTCGTCCGCCATAGCGCCTATGCAATGCTGCCACTGTTCGTATAAACGTCGGTCTTTCACTGTGTACCCTTTTTCATGCGAATACTGCAGACCAAAGTATTCACAATACTTGCGGAGTGTAGGCAATGCTTCCTTCAGAAAGTCTACAGAAAACAATCCCTGGGCCTTGTTGTCCACCAATCCGAACTATTTCCCTCTCGCTAGTGTCGGTAACGAGGACGGTGGGCAGTGCACTTCGAAACTTACGTTGTAGCTAAAATCCACTGCGCATTTTGGCGCTATCATAACCGCGCTTCTGTATATTTCAATCGGTGTACGTATCGGAATAGTGCGCTCCGTAATGACAATGCAACACGAAGCGTGAGGGATTGAACTTCCGTAGGCGATCATGTCTGTGTACACAGACGCATAGTTCATCCGTCCGTGTGAATCGTGTAAGCCGTGAACACGTTGAACGGCGTGATACAGTTCAGGAATCGGACGGAAACGTGAAATAAAATTTCACGTGTGACGTACGGTACACTTGAACATATTCTTTTCGTAAACCACGAGTTCTATCGGTACGTTGTTTCGATCACACTCTTCGATAAAATGAAGCCATTGTGATTTGTTGTGTATACGATCGGAGACTATCATCAACAGTACGATCGGTGGCAGATCACCGCTACGTTTCTTTACGTGACGCCAACAACGTCCATGATATCTGTCAACACCAAACTTGTAACGTGTACAGTAGTTACCACAAAATCGTTTGTTCATCAAAAAATACATGGAACACAAGTTGGAGCGTAACGGTTTTGTTAACGTGAAATGTTTCCCATCGTCGTATCGATAGACATCCATCGTGTCATCGATCCGTGATGCATGTGATACAGCTTCGAAATTGACATGATATTTAAAGTGTATAGGTACAATATTTATGAAATTTTTTTTATTTTATTTTTTTATCATGGGCACCATCAGTCAGACATTGAACTGTTTACACTCATTTAGTAGTAGTACTAGTAATAGTAATACATATAGTACTACTAGTACTAGTATAGTACTAACACAGAGTACTACTAGTACTACCCAAACGGGTATGTTTGTACATGAGTTTATGTCGGCTCTGAAAAGAGCCGTTTTTGCGTGCGTCGACTTCTACAAGTGCTCGCGAACGAAATCACATGTAGGCATTGACGCCTTATGGACTTGGACGGGATCATCACCCACCATCCAATCCATAATTCGTACTTTACACATGCAGCATATCACAACATCACCGTCGCCTTCGTAAATAAACCCGGCTTTGGCTAGGTCAAAAAATTTCACGTTCGCATTCGGAAATTTATGAACGTAAAATTTAATGTTACCTCGGCGACGGATGTTATAAAAGCTCTGTAGTCGGCTTGCAAAAGAATATGTGAACACGTCTATATCTGAAGCAAGAATGTTAGTTTGTCGCGCTGCATTCCATCTCCTCAGAGATAGCTGCGCGCGCAACCGTAGTGTGGATTGGTGTCGTCAATTGGTCGCTATGAAATAAACCACAGTAGTGGGAGCAGATGGCTGCGCACGCAGTCGTCACAGGTAGTATAAGTGGAGCAACGATCGCTGGCAGCGTTCACCTTCGAGTCTCGTGCAGGCTAACTTTCACGTGCTGCATATAAAATGTTGCTTATTTTCTAACTTTGTATCAGTCTTCTATTGTTCTTCAAGCGAGCAAGTAATTGATTTTGATTTTATTGTCGTTCTAACAATGCAGATGTTTACTGTTGATCGTAAACATTCGTTGCGTGGCTCGTTGGTATCGTACGTTTACACACCTGTTGCAGAGGATGAAGAATGTGAGGACCACACTGCAAAAAGGATGAGTGACACAAAAACCAAGTTTTCGGCTAGAGCAAATTTAAGGTTTGGACCATTGGTATAAAATCATACAATGTTTTTTAAAAATGCTATACCCACCTAGTTTTCCTCCCAAATGTTGTATTGTCAATCCATACTTCAAATCACTTACTTTGTTATTTTTTATACCCAAAAAAATATAAAAACTTTACAAAATACACATTTTTGTCTGCAAAAAAGATGAATGTCATGACCCTCATCCTTTTTACGCAGTAAGTTAACAGGGTTTGCCTTTTAATAAAACTCAATATTATTACTGTAGCTATTTATTAAAATGCTATTTAAAACAAAACACGATAGAAAGTCACAAAAAAAATCAAAATAGTACAGAAAAGTTGTACTTTTGGTCCACCAGGAGTACTCCGTCATTTAGTTCGGGATTTTTTTAGCTTTAGGTTTAGCTTTTGCTGTAGTTTTAGCTTGAGGTTTAACTTTATCTGTAGATTTAGCTTTTTTTGGTGCATGAGGTAGGTTATCATAATAACTTTGTGCAGCTGGACCACAAAACTTTTTTAAATGTTGAAGGTCTTTAAATTTTTCTTCAGAAATTGGTTTAGGAGCTGAAAAAAACATCTTTGTTAGAACAAAAAATAATACACTGCCCTAAAAAATTAATAGTAAATACAACGTACGATAAAATGTATTTTGTGAATGTACGTACCTTTGCGAAGTGGGTTTGGCAAGAAAAATTCCTTTCTGCTGCAGTCTGCATGGTGATTGAAAACTGGTACAGATAATGGTTGAGGCCTGATTGGACTACAATTCCAGTGGCCGTTAAAGGAGGATCTGTGCTCCACTAATCTACTGTGTTCAGATTTAAATAGAATTTCCCGTACCGGTCTTGTAGCAATTGGATTTTTCTTCATATAATGTGGCTCAAGAAATGAGTTCCAATCCCTGAAGAAAGTGTAACCAATATCGACTGCCTGAAATGGTGAAGGCTTAACTCGTGCATTTGTACCACATTAATCCAATCTTCTGGCACTTCACAAGGTGATTTTTGATTAATGATAGTCATATTTCTGTCACAGTCCATATAAGAGTGCCCACGGATTGGAAACGTGATTTTGATAGATTCTAGACGTTTCACAATGCTAACTACGTAGTGGCAAAATTTAATCACTAGATAGTTTTTATTTTGCCCACTGCAAGAGTCACAGAAAATTTCAAGGTGTTTCACTTGAGAGTCCAAAATATAAAATATAAAGTAATTTAACATTGATGTTACCTCATCAGCCCCTTTTGAGCACATTTCTTCTGAGTAGCAATAAAAAACTGATTCTCCAGTTGACAAAACATGAATGTTGAACATGTAGAAGCTTAGCTGACGGCGATAATAAACATCGTTGGTTGCTATATTCGGTAGACTCAAATTTTTTTGATAACCCATCGTTATTGTTTCTTTATCCGTTCTGTTAGATGATTCTGCTCTTGCAATTTTGTTCCTGTCGTAAAAGGTTTGAGCTTTTTTTATTATGCACTTGATTTTCTAATCCTAGTTTCCTTAATTCGTCTAATAACTTAATTTTACTTTCTCCTTCAAGCATTGGTTCTTGCAGTTTGGCATTTATAAGTTTGACCTCAGCTTGATACTGATCGCAAGTACTACACGTATCGCTGCGGGGATATCCAAACCCTAAATTAAATTTTGTTACAAATATTTTGCGATAGTACTCGTAAGAAACACGAGGATAGTTACCAGCCAAATACAGCTCATACATTTTTTTTACGTTTAATGATTCAGGAAGGTATATTTTTCTTGTTTTGTTTAAGCTATAATGACTTTGACGCCCCTTGAAAGAACTAATGTGATTAATTACACTAGCTTCAACCTCAGGAGATGACCGGCAATGTTTATGATCGTAAATGCCCTTTTTATCTACTGAGGCCTTCCCTGTAATTTTTAAGGACTTTTGAATATTTTGAACCCTTTTAGCTGACACACCATGAAAGGATAAAAAGGCTTTATAACAAACTGGGATCTCCTTAACTAGGTCATTTTCAGTGATTCTAACTTTGTATGTAAAAACACTTTCATGGAATTTGGCATCGTCTTCATTTTTCCTGGGTCTACGATTTTTAACATGGTGTACGTTGATCATGCCTGCTAGATACAAAGATTGCTCATTGACAGATGACAGCTCATTAAAATCACTAATAATTTTCTTAGCATTATCCTTAGATATTACTTGAAAACATTTTAAACGTTTACACTCACAGTCAGGCCCCGTTTCGTGTGTACATAACCTTATTTTCTTCATAACATCACTTGATCGTCCATGAGATTTTCTTTTCCTTGTACCTTCATTAACCGACTTATTAACTGATTCACAATCACTATTTTCGCTATTTAAGCCACTGACACCCTCACCATTACCCATGTTCACAAGTTTATTTGGACAATTAGGCAAAACAAACAAGAACAGGCACTAGTCAGCACTATGCATCAAACTGGAACGTAAACAAACCCACAAGACTGAGCGCGCTGCCAACCTGCTGGATTGACTGTCATCCTTGTTGCGTTGGTTGAGGCTGACGTTCATCCTTCTTGTAAAGTATAGCATTATTTTGAAGCCCGATAACAGCTAAACGATCATCCGTTTTGCGTAAAACGACCCCCCTGCAGCTTCTAACGGTCCTTGGCTATCCGATACCGACATAAACTCATTTTCGAAAAAAAATGACCCTCATCCTTTTTGCAGTGTGGTCTTCATGTGTCAACGATGTCATTACCTTTTTCTATGAAATTCACGATATGTTACGTATGGACATTCTAAACGAACTAAGACGTTTGCATACTATAAAGTGGCATATAGCGCTAAAAGCGAGATTTGTTGTGTACATCGTAAACGCTGACACGAACGAGGACGAAGAAGTGACGAGTGAAGGCTATTTTCACGGACGATGTCATACGACATTGATCGGTAATCAGAACGTATTGCCTGAACGTTTAGAAGCTTCGTACGAAAAAATCATCGAATGTATTTATAAATTCACACGTGAGGGTAGCGGTTAGGCGTTGGACCACATAATCTCCTTAGAACTTGTTCTCTCGTGATACCAACCAGTGGCTACCTCCAGTTTCATCCGTACACCTCCTGAATTTTCTAGTACTAAATCCATCATCAACGTGAAAAATATAGGCGATCAAATGTGTTTTGTATGGTCAGTGTTGGCCGCACTATTTCCACAACACAGAGACAACGACCGTGTATCCAAATACAAATCACATGTTCACAGTATCACCACTTCTGGTACAACTTATCCCACCCGTCTATGCGATATTGTAAAGTTCGAACGAGACAATTCTGACATTTCTATAAATGTTTTCGGTTACGAAGAAAATGAAATTTACCCATTAAGAATAACTCCTTTCAACGGCAGACAAAATCACTTTAATCTATTACTTCTCACCACCGCTGACCGAAAACATTACTGTTTAATAAAAAATATTAGCCGCTTACTGTCTTCACTAACCAAACGCAACGGACGTTCCTTCTATTGGAACTACTGTCTGCACAGATTCTGCTAAGAACGAATTCTTAGCGAACACGTCCCTCATTGTTCACCGTACGGTAAACAAAGAATTCGTTTACCAACGAAAGAGAAGGAGAAGGTTATGTACTTCAGAAATTACACTTACTGTCAAAAAGTCCCTTTCGCTATATATGCAGACTTTGAATCGTTCACTGTGCCTTGTCATCGCTGCGACGCTCCTCCGCACACATCGTCCACCACAACGGAGTCGTTACAACTTCCTTCAGGTTTCTCCTACCTCATAGTCGACCACGAGCGTAGCATTTTCAAACCTCAGGTCGTTTATCGCGGTGAGAACGTGATAGAAACCTTTCTCGATAGACTAATCGTTGAAGAGCGTGAACTGTACACAGTCATGCGTACCAATGTCCCCATGACTATGAGTGATCGTGACATATTATCTTTCATGAATGCTGTCGTATGCCATCTCTGTGAAAAATCACTGACCGATGACGACAAGGTGCGCAACCATTGTCATCTGACTGGACGATACCTTGGCGCAGCTCACAACGTATGTAACCTCAACTGCAAGACCCCCCATCATATTCCCGTCTTTTTCCATAACTTACGAGGTTACGACGCACATCACATACAGGGTTGGGTAAATACAACGATGAAAATATCACTTGTATCGCTACCACTATTGAACGCTTCGTATCAGTCACGTTGGGCGCCCTGCGTTTCATAGACACGTTGCAATTTTTGAACACGTCCTTGGACAGACTTGTTGGAAACTTGCGCGCGAGCGGTGCAGATTTCTCTTTAACAAAGCAATGGCTCGAAGAACACTTCGAGCTACTCTTACGTAAGGGGGTGTACCCTTACGATTACATGACGGGTAGCGAGAAGTTCGACGAAACACGTCTGCCCGCACGCGAACACTTTTTCAACAGGCTGAGTGAATCGCCCGTGTCGGACGAAGATTGCGCACACGCGCAGAACGTGTGGCAGACTTTCGGAATCCGTACGCTGGGCGATTATCACGATCTTTATCTTAAAACAGATGTACTGCTGCTGGCCGACGTCTTCGAGACGTTCCGTGAGATGGCCATGCGGTACTACCAGATCGATCCGGCTCATCTTTACGCGCTTCCTGGCGTCGCTTGGCACGCGATGTTAAAGATGACCGGTGTGCGACTGGAGCTGTTGACGGATATAGATGAGCATCTTTTTATTGAATCGGCCGTTCGCGGCGGCGTTAGCATGGTACCCAACCGCTATGCCAAGACCAACAACCCGCTAATCGCTGATCAGTATGATGCTTCAAAGCCGACCTCTATCATATTGTACACCGACTGCAACAACCTTTACGGTGCAGCCTTGTCACAGCCACTCCCTTACGGTGACTTTAGATGGCTCGATCGTAACGAGATCGACTCACTGGACGTACGGTAACCTCTCTATGCTTCTAGTATTTATTTTATTTCTTTTTTAAATTTCTATCTCCTTGCTTGTTGGTTTTGAAAGAGAGGTTACAAGTTATTTAGGACTAGGCCGAAGCCTAGAGAAGCAAAAATTATGCTGGGTCCAGTATGACGGGACTTGCAATAAAACTCAGCTGTAACAGAACGATAACAATTTATTTTATTTCATGCCCTTCTTGTATGCCCGATCACAAGTATGAATATGGTAAAACATAACAAGTGTGTAAAATCTTAGTCATAACAAATGTGTGTAAATATAAACGATCACAAGTGTGTATAAATCTTCAAATCTTCAGCATAACAATATGTATAATATTAAGCACAACAAATATATATATATATATATATAAATCAATGGACACCCATGTATATATAATTATAAAATTTTCTCCCATCTCGTGGCTAGCTAGACACATGACAACACACACACAGAACACAAGGTACACCAACTCACAATTACATTAATTTTTAACACGCATGCCCCTGGAATGCACCCACCCAACAGGCAGAGTAACTACCATCTTATAACTCCGCAGTGATAAAATATACGCCCTTCGGCAACCCATTCAGCAGAATAACGTAAAGCCAAAACCCCAGGAAGAATGATAATAATTCATGAGGCATAAATAACCGGACCATCCCTTTATCTAGCATTCCATTGCTCAATGACCCATGTTGAGCGTGTGAACCTTAAGTTCCTTTCACATCATTAATTGAAACTGACAAACTACGTCACCTACTTTCAGACAGTGTTTATAAAATTCTAGACAGTTATTTGACTTCAAAAAAAAAATTCCAAAAAGGAATCAAATCTTTATGTACTTTAATAAACAGAAATTAATTGCTTGAGGCATTACTATTTCAGAAGATTTTGACAATATATAATTTACTCAAAAAAGAAAATGATGAATACATGTTTTATAGTCAAAAATTAAACAGCAAATGCTATAAGTGGGAAGTCAACCCATATGTGTTTGCCAGTTAAGAAAACAATCAGTTTAGCCCTTGTGCAAGGGGCAAAATCAGCTAAAATATTTCCATAACATTAGTAAATTATTTCTATTAGCCTCAAATGACTATATAAAATAATTAAAAGAAAAGATTACGATAAGGTGGTTGTGCTCTGGCATCTGTGGGAGCGCGCCCACATGTAGTTGACAAAAGTTGACAGGCATACAACCTGTCTGAAGTTGCACCAGCGTGTCAGAAAAACTAAGTCCCATTTTGTAACCCCAGAAAAGTCCCCAGCCCTTAAATGTGAAACCCCTAGTCAAATTAAATTTTATACACAGCTGTTCCAGCCGGAACAGATCTACCAAGCAATAATTAAATTTTGTAAGGAGTAAAATGAAAATGAGATGCAACAATAAAATGGTACAAGATTAAAATCTCTCTGGCGCGCTCCCGCAGTGCAGCACGCACTTACAGCCATTGCATATAGTGTTATGTAACTGAGTTATAAAAAAAGGTTTATGAAATTTAAGTTATAGTGTTCAGAGTCATGATCACAGCTCAACTTCCCGGTAAACAGTCTGGACACGTGGTCCCATGGCTTCTAGGCTATTTGCAGTAAACGGGCACACTGCCGGCCCGGCCCCAAAAAAATGAAATAAATCATAAATATCACCTCATAAGTGCTGGCGAGTGCAACATAGAAATTCAGTCTCCATCTCCCTCTTCGTATACGATCTTGACATGGTTCACAGCTTAGGCGGATGTTCAGCCATCAGCAAGCCAGGAACCCGGCTTAGTGCGAGAACCCTATGAATTCAAGTAAATTAGAGAACAGTCTATAAAAATGTACACCCGAGTTAAGGTAATTAACCTCTTAACGGGCCGCCAGCTAACTCTCAATAAAGCACAATATTCATTAATAAAAGTTTTTACAACCAGCTTAAAGAGTCTAAAAATCAGCCATGGAATGAGTAAATTTGAATCATGCACAGACCTTATTGAATTGTGGCTTAATATAAAGTGAACTGTACTCAGTCAACATGCTTCGACAAACATTTGCAGGTTAAACCGGCCACGTGGAGAGCAGTAATCATTAGTGGACCAAAAAAATTTAACAGCAAGTCACTCACAGCATTGAGAATGTTTTACATTCAATTAAGTTTCATACATAGAAGCTCTCACACTTCATTCTCTATTTGTGAAGTTAATTGACACACTCTGTGGCCGTTTACAACATGCACAGACACCGTTCACGACCTGACAGCGCACCAAGTTTTAGTCATTAATTTTTAATGTAGAGCACTTTTACCATGACAATGACTCTTGAAAAACTACTCGCACTATTACAGAAAATAATAAAGCATGGACTATATACAGGGCGTTACGTACAACAGTACAGAATGAGTTTCTCTTACATAACTTTGTCGGGTCGCACACACACACACTTCATTACGTATTTTATGCAGCTGCATATAGTTATTAACTATTTATACATGTATAATAATCTATAAAGACAAATAAATGCAAAGACAAACTTACCGGGAGTCAATTTACGTCTAGCCAAGCATGTAGGAACAGCAAACTTCGTCGAACAATACGTAGAGCGGAGACGGGACAATTCTCTGAGCGAGGCCAAGCGTGGACTGGCTACCCGCGGCACACAATATTCATCGCACATAGCCGAGTTGCGCGCGCAACCGCACACAGTGCCGCTCCCCTCATACCGCGGACCAAAGATCGCCCTCGCTGCCTCGGCTCACGTTATGTTACAATTACGAAACCTTTCTAGAATTTTGTAACCGCCGGCATCGAACCGGCACAGTACGTACTCTGAGTGATGACAGTGAGATGGGCTACATACTTGAGATTGACCTACACTATCCATCTGAACTTCATGACGTTCACTCTGATTATCCATTAGCACCCGTGCGTTCCTGCGTCAATCCTGCCTACTTTCACCGAACTCTCGACGACTCCACACACGACTACACTATACAAAAGGGTATAACGGATCAGAAACGCCTTCGTCGTTTCCCAAGTTGCTGACGTCTTTGGACGACAAGCAAAAATAGGTTCTTCATTTTCGAAATTTAAAGTTGTATCTGAACCTTTGTCTAGAATTGAAAGCGATCCATAGGGTGTTGAGTTTTAATCAGAGAGCGTGGATGAAACCGTTTATCGATTTCAACACACAAAAGAGAGCAGCAGCCACCAACAGTTTTGAAAAGGATTTTTTCAAACTGATGGTCAACGCCGTCTATGGTAAATCGCTGGAGAACGTGAGGAAACGAATAGACTTCCAACTAGTTTCTACCAAAGGACGGCTGCAGAAACTTGTTTTCAATCAACGACTAAAGCGTATGATCCGCTACACCGACGACTTGGTCGGACTGGCTTTACGAAACAGAACGATATACCTTTCCCGTCCGGTGTACGTTGGCTTCACAGTACTTGATGTCAGTAAATTGATAATATACGATTTTTATTATCGGTACGCTGTCAGCAAGTACGGTCGACGATTGACATTATTAATGACTGATACCGACAGTTTGCTTTACAGCATATAGACTGACGATGTGTACTCTGATATGAAAGAGGATCTCCACCTTTTCGACACGTCGGACTATCCCGCAGATCATCCTTGTCATTGCGACGACAACAAAATTCGTGGGGAAGTTCAAGGATGAAACTAATGGGAAACCCATCAGGGAATTAGTCGGACTCAGAGCTAAATGTTACTCGCTCCTGTTGTCCGACTGCATCGACAAAAAGGTGGCGAAAGGTGTTCCGAGGACAGCAATAAAAAAAAGATTACGTCATCGGTTATACAGCAAGTGTTTTTTCGATAGTCGTACGGTTTTCACTTCTGCCGAGTGTATATGAAGCGATCGTCATAAGCTGCACACGCAACGTGTAACAAAACTTTCCCTGTCTCCTTATGACGATAAGAGGTACGTACTGGACGATGGTGTAACTACACTCGCGTACGGACACTACAGAGTGTGTAAACGTGCGTTAACCAATGACGATACCGGTCTTAACATGAAGAGACTAAGATACACAGAGCAGTAACTCATGGTAAGAATAAACTTGTATTGCAAGTATAAAAATTATTTCTTACACTTTAATTATATTTTCAGTGGGTATGGGGCGAGGTAGACGACTAGACGTCAACAATTAATTATTTTAACTCTGGGATGTAATCGACTCCCACTAAGAACCTTCCCACACCATGCACATGTGCAGTTATTTTTTTTCGCTGACTGACCATATGTTATTGCAGCGTGTGAACTTTGTGAGGGCGAGGGGCTTTGTTACGTACAGGATGCAAGCCGTGTGTGATGTAATCGATGAGACCATCTTGAGGGAGGTGGAATATGGGTTTAATTTTAAACAAGATGTTGACTGACCTCACAGTGCGCGCGCGCGCGCGCGCGTGTGTGTGAACACGTTGAGGGTGGGGGGACTTTGTCTATAGCAGACTCCCACCGATCATATTCGTATATATATATATATATATATATATAAGCATTTTGTCATAATGATTATCACATTCATTATAATTTTTCAAGTTGCATGTAAGTACTTACTATATTTTTACGTTAATATTTGACATTACATGCACACACACACACACACACACACATTATTATGTTTGCAAATTATTATACAACATTTTTCTTGTTACGTTTTACAGAATGAGCGGAAGTGATGGAAGAATTTATAAAAGGGTATGTGAGGAGCAGCGGCGGGTTCGAAGGTACATTACAACATTTTTTCTTTATTTAATGAGTACAAACAGAATATAACATTCGACTGACTTACTGTTTGTTTTTATAGTTCACAAAGGTTACGGCACTCGTTAATGGGATATCCATCATCATCTCAACCCAACTCGAGTCGGTAAGTCCATTTTTATTAACAATCACTTTTACTAATGCGTTTACGTTCGGTATTCAAATTATACTTTTTTTTCAGTGATGCTACCGGTTCACCTGTCGCTGCTGTTTCTACTAGTGCTGATGCTGCTGCTGGTGTTGCTACTGCTGCTGCTGCTGTTGCTGCTGCATCTCCGCAAGCCGGCACGAGTCGGTACGTTTTTTTTTTTCATTAACGTTCACTTGTACTATTGCGTTTACATCTGGTATTAAAAGTGTACTTTTTTTCAGCAATGACGATGAGATGATGTACGCTGATGATGATAATGACAGTGGTACATCAACAGTGCATATGGATGGTAGTGATGATGAAAATAACGGTGATGATGATAACACACAATTATCGGTCATCACATTTAATAAGTAAGTCTTCTTTTTATGTGTACATACTTTCGTTTTTATTTGTTTACATGATTTGATATTTTTTTTTTTACACGATTTGATATTTTTACTTTTTTCACCAGCGACATTCGTCCACAAGCGCAGCAGCAGCAGATAACAATTACACCACCACAATCACCACCACCGCAACCACAGGAAGAACTACCGCAACCTCGTCCACAATGGATAAGTACCAATCAAAATCAACATCAACCACGACAGCTACTCCCACAATCCCCACAGCCTCAAGCACAACCTCAGCAGCCTCAACCACAACTGCGTAACACGCAGCACATACGACAGGATCCTCGTTTGCGGTCCCCTCCTGAAGACGCACCATGCGTCTTCTATGACATTATTGACACGGTGGAACCAAGGCTGCACAGTGAGCCCGCCACGATGAGATTACTTCTAAGAAGTAGATTCCCGACGTGGCGATGGAGCCGTGGAGAGCTCTGCCCCATACAGGGTATGTTAGGGCACACATCATGTAGTGTGTGCCAAGAAAATTATACTGAGGGGCAGAGACTCCTCGGATTAATTTGCAGTCATACGTATCATTATCTTTGCATTATCAATTGGTTCCAAACCGTGGCGTTGGAGGGGACACCACCTGGATGTTCGCAATGTCGGGTGTATGCGTTCCGCAGGCCAATACATCCATTTTATGCACGCATGCATATTTGATGTATGTTACAGTACACATAAACATTATTCTAATCCACCCTACACGTATCAACTATACGTCACTAATATTGTTTTTGTTTCTGTTACAGATGGCTGTGCACAATATATATTAAAATATATATGTAAATAAATTAATATATTTTTTGATGTAATGTTTTTTTCTGTAATTTAATATATACTTTTTTGTTTAATTGTAAAATTTTGTATTGTATAATTTTCATCTTTACATATTGCGTGCGTGTGTGTGTGTAGTTTGTTTGATTACAATATATATATATGTAATATATGTAAATAAATTAATAGATTTTTTTTATGTAATGTTTTTTCTGTATATATATTGTATATATAATTTAATGTATATTTTGTTTTTTTTTTTAATTGTAAACTTTTGCATTGTATATTTTTCCTCTTTATATATATTGTGTGTGTGTATGTGTGTGTATTTTATTGTATATTTTTTGTTTGTTTGATTTATATATGTAAATTGTTCTTTGCTTAGTTGTTTATTTTCTACTATCCTTTTTCCTTCCATGATGCATGTTTTATAAATGAAGTGTCAATCAGAATAATTGCACAAATGTGTGATAATCAATTTTTACAAGTGTATTGATTTTCAATTTTGCACCGAAGGAGCGAGTCAACAAGAGTTTCACACCGATGATGTGCACATACTTATTTTTAAAATATATACTTACCACAAAGGCACACACATTCAAATTTACAGTTCACGAGTTGGCAACAATGTAATTCACCTCAGTCAGTCTCTTCACATCGATGATATCCGGACGGCAGCAGCGGCAGTTTACATATCTAGACCCATACACTATAACACATGCGCGAGTTGACAATGTGGTCGACGATAAACCAGCACACATGCACAAATTGGCAACGTCGACGCTTTTCCAGTGGTGTCAGTGTAAACATCTAAACCGATACACTACTACACACGCAGGAGTTGACAACGTGACCGACGCTAAACCAGCACACATGCACAAGTTGGCAACGTCGACGCTTTTCCAACATGGCCGACGCCGCCGACAAAATGGACGACGACCCCACCACTCCAGGCGGCGATCAAGCCACGACCAGGCCGCGGCCAGGCCCCCGCCGGACGGCGAACCGCGAATGTCCGCGAACCGCCGGACGGCCACGCCACCACCAATCAACGCACACTTAACCCCACAAAATGGCCGACGCCGACAACATGGCCGACCTACGAATCATGACTTCGGCACGCCTACCCAGGTCACGTGAGACACACCACTACCCCCCCCCCCCCGATCTATCCACACCTCTGCACAAGACGACACACAGCACCGGAAGTCTACCCCCACCACCACTATTTTTGAATTTCGCTTCAAATGTGGGGGAAGTGACGTCACTTCCGCCTTTAGAACTCTCATTCTTACCCTACTAACCACTGCACTATTACCGTCTGTATGATGTGTATGCACCATTAGCACTAATCTCGAACAGGAAATCCAATGGCATTCAATGGAGACGTTTCAAGTAACTTGTCCGTTGGACGCGACGCGGTTTAAAGTATTTCACTGAAATTCTACTAACAACCATTCAAAAAAGAAAAGTAAAGGTAATTATTATGATCGATGATACAGTTAAACTAATATGCCTTCTCATTCTTTCAACAGATTGTGTACATAGCTTGTGTACAAAAGCATATTGACTCATATATAGCCATATAATTTGTGTATTACATAGCTATAATTTATTTCTTATATACATAGCTAAATTACTTTAATATGTTTGTAAAACGTGTTCATTCAGCTATACAGTAGAATGCTTATTCTGACAAGAGGATTTGGAAGCAGTAATTTTGCGCTTTCCATCGACTATTATAAAAAATTAGATTACTTTGTAGCATCTATTTGTATTAACTAATTTTTATTTTTTGCAGGTCAGAATTATTTTTGTTTGCAGTTAATGTTATACAGTAATAGTAGATTGTTGTGCAAAGATTTTCAAGCATCTGGAATTTCCAATTAAATAAACAAACGTTTTCTGGATATTTACGTTTGAAAGCGTGATATCATCACTACCGTCACAAACATCATCATCACTAACTATATGCTTACACTTTCTCACTTATTACTTGTTCCATCACGAACCGTCAAAAGTTCTATCTCAGAGTCCCCAAAGGCGTAATACAATTTTTAAAACATGCAAAAAAACATTTCTATAAAACACATATGATTTCAGTCCTAAAGTGACCGCCCCACCAATGGAATTTTCATCTCGATAATTAAAACTTTATATTTAGGCAAAATTTACGTAGTATAAAAAAGTTGTTTTTGTATTTTGCAAGTATTAACTTTACACAATTTATTGCGACATATTGTAAATGGAGAAACTTGCGTTCGATAAGTTATATTTTAACGGCCACGTAGACCGTTACGTAAAATTTAAAAACTAGACCACTTCAACTAGACTTCAACTCATTTCATTTTATAAATATTAAATATATATAACTACTCAACTTTCCTCTCAGACCCAGAAAATATGTTAACTCTTAAATCCCATTGCAAATCCTGCCCCATTCAGGTCATCACACGTAGATGTAAAAACCACGCTCTGCTACCATTTGTAACGGCCACTTAGACCGTTACGTAAAATTTAAAATCTAGACCACTTGGCCTAGCGGAAGCGAAAAGTGTGCTGGAGCCCAGAGTGACAGGACTTGCAATAAAATACTCGTGTGACCACTAACAATTTTTATTAGTTCTATTTTAGTTACAGCCTTCAAACGATTGAATTCTAGTTTGATTTACATTACAATATCCATTTAAATTATGTGAAAGTTTAGTTACAATGTTATATTTGAAAAAGCTGGGCTTCTATTACCTTTTAGAGCATGTCTTTATATTGATATAAAATGTCAGTTACACTTGATCTAAACCGGGGTGGAGTTGTTGTTGACTGGTTTAGTAATTGGAATGCGCCCACCTGTAGTTTTGAAGAACTGAAATGATACCCTGTAGACCAGTCTGCGATTAGTGTTGGTGGTGGTGCTTGAAAGGTGCAGAAGTTCCGGCTAGTGTCATTCCGGGCAGATGTCTTTGCTGTTCTGTAGTAGTAGTATTTCTGGGCCTGACGGCTTCGGGGAGATTCGTGCTACACTGCTCTGCAGATGGTGACTGATGTAAGTGTCACCATCTTTGAATCCCCCTGTCTCCCGGCTGTACGGGGACCCTGAAACGCTTTAATAGACTACAACGTCATATTAAGATGTCAACTAGGTATTTCCCTGGGCCGTCAGACCAGCAACACCCTGTTGGAAGGTTGGAGAGGAAATGAGAAAGAACCACGCATTTTGCGAACCCACCATGGTACATAAACTCAACCTGTTGCGGATTGCTGAACATAAACTTTGGCAGACTGTTTTCTAACAACTGCGTCCCGCAATCAGCTGACAAGGTTTACTGGCTTACTAGATCGCTTTACCGTGGCGCAGACACGTCCTTACTAATCAAGTTAGCTGTACCACCCAACCGCTATGGCGGCCTTCCACGTTTAAATCCCGCCGGGAAAATTCAAACCCCGGCACACCCTCACCCCAAAAGGGCAACCTGGTTGTCCAAAAACAAAGTAATCACAACTGCATCTGTTTGCTGCCTTGAGAGTCTCAGCAAAATAGATCGCTCTCATGAAGACAGAGAGTCTGAGGAAAACGAGGCAAGAAGAAGGAAGAAATGCAACTGTGTGAGTGTATGTGTAGCTGGGTATATATGTGTATAAGCTCCCTGTAACTATATGCTGACTTGATCAGGGTTAGCTTAAGGGATGGCAGACAGAAGAAGAAAAGGCTAGAATCGTGAACGTTCACTAGAGCTCTGACCTCCTAAAGCCTCCCAAACACACAAACTGAGAACCCAAGAGCCAAATTAATACCTAAACCAGGACAACCGTTCTATCACAACTCACATACTTATGCCCTATGACAAAACTTCAATTTTGATATGTGAGTGGTCAACTTCTCTATCTCACTGTTGGGATCTCCCAACTTCACCGTCACTGGTGACACAAACCTCAGAATGCGGTATGGACCGGACCAACGATAACACAACTTGGCGGCTCTTTTTCCAAGGCTGAGCTGATCGGGTGGCTTTGGCAGTAGACTAAATCCCCAACCTTAAAGGAATTAGGAGTTCGCCCCTGATTGTAACGAACCCGGACACGCTCGTGGGCACAAAGCAAATTCTTCCGGGCCTATTTCCACCAGTCTGCTGCCCTAATGTCAGGAGTATTAAGCAGAAGATCTTCAATTTTCCACAAGTTGGCCAATGGAAGTGTGGGCGAGAATCCAAACATCACCTCAAAGGGAACGGCCTTATGATTCTCATTGTGGGCCGTATTGAAGGGTAACTGTAACCACTTAAGATTCTGGTCCCAACAATTCTGTTGCTCTGCGTGGTAAGCAATCAGAGCAGACCAAAGGTTCCTGTTGAATCTTTCCGAGTGGGACGGCTGTGGGTAGTAAGGGGAAGTGCTTACATGTTGGATACTGTTGGCGAAAAACATTCGCCGGAATTCGCCCGAAATGAATTGTTGACCATTGTCAGAGACAATGATGGCCGGATGTCCGAAATGCTAAAAGATATTGGCCTGGAGTGCTAGATTGGTTAATCGAGCGTTTGCCTGCAGTAAGGGCAATAGCCAGACAAACTTAGAGGAAGCATCCACACAAACAAGCAGGAAAGAATTACCTGACTTGCTACGTGGTAGAGGTCCCACGTAGTCAATGAATAACTTCTCCATTGGTCTGCTCGCCACGTCCGATGACAAGAAACCTAACTTAGTGTTTTGTGCAGGCTTGCTTAACCCACAAAAATGACACGCCTTAACTCTAGCCGCAATATCCCTATCCATGCCCTTCCAGATAAAATATTTCCTAATGCTGGAAATGGTCTTTGAAATCCCCTTATGTCCACCTACTTGGGAATTATGGTAGTAGCTGAAGACCATGGGCACTCACTTGCTAGGTAGCATGATTTTAAGGACGCGTCCTTATCTTTCTTTACAACACAGGACCGCCCTTGGACAAGAAATATGGGACCTGTACGTTACCCTCTTTTAACTTATGGATGATAGGACCCAACTCTTCATCATCTAACTGATGGGGTAATACATCAGTAAAGGCTAGCGGAAAGTCTAACAATAAGGCACAGGGTTGCTCAGATGGAACTTCACTGGGTTGGGAAAACATGCGGGACAAAACGTCAGCAACCACATTCTGGGTTCCTCTAATGTGTTGCACTTTGAATTTGAAGGATGAAATCTTCACCACCCATCGTCAAATTTTACCCAGTTGCCGGGGATGAGCAAGAAGCCAAGAGAGAGACTGATTATCGGTCTCAAGTAGGAACTCAGCATGTTCCAAGAATCGCCTGAACTTATCTAGAACATCACTGCCAAACACTCTAGTTCATAGACAGATGACTTCTTTTCTTGTTGGGTCAAGGTCCGAGATATAAAAGCCACTGGCTGCCTTGCACCATCAACAACCTGGGAAAGAACAGCCCCGAGCGCGAGCGAATTACGAACTCTAGATCATCTTCTTTAAATAGTAGTCTACATTAACAGGACACATGTTCCCAAAACCGGGGACGCATAATAAAGACATCATACTTACAATCAAATTGGTGGGAGGTCTCCATGGACTGCTCATTCTCAGCCGCCAGAAATTACATAATCAAATTAGGTACAGATAACAATTCATAATAAACACATGACAGAAGAAGGAAAAACTTGACTTCATACAAGTGGCTTCAGGGTCCCCTAACGAAGCAAGAGAAAGGGGTGAACACGAAAGGCAGAGCAAGCTCCCCGAATTCACTAAACAAACAACACACAACAACAATACACTAAAAAAAATACAATAACACGACACCCAATAAACAAGTACAATTCATTAAATCATCAGCTAAGCAATTCTCAAAATCCAGAGAATTTAAAAATGCTCAAGGATCATTTGAAATCCAACTCAATGTCAACAACAAGGGTGCATGGTCCGACCATAACCGCATTCTCAAAAAAAAATTAATACTGTAACGTTGCAGAACTCAGACCCTATAGGGTATCCACAAATATAATATAGCTGAAGAAAAGTAAACTAATTTAGGGAATAATGGTCAAAAATATATAATAGTAATGAGAAAATAAAAGAAAAATAGTAGAAAAAATAATAATAAACGAGTGAATAGACTAGACTGACAGACAAATGACTATGATCCAAGCCCAGTGATTGGCTAGATAAAGGCTACAAAATAAATATAAACTAATAAAAACACAACTAATACGTCAAATTTAGTAACAAGTATTATCTAAGCTATGTAAAAGAAAGCACACCACCAGTAATAAACAGGTAAACCCATTGTTAGCATATAATAATGATAGAAATACTACCAAGAAAGGGTAGGATAAACTCAAATTGTAAAGACTGGATGAGGGAATGGAAGGGACTAATGTCAATAGCCCAAAAAACTAAATTCTTACAAAGTTTTAGTACTAACTTTGTGAGTTAGTATATTATGTATTTTAAAAATAATTATATTATATAATAAAAGATATACACGAGACATCGTCATAGATGCCGAAACGGCAATACAACACACGCATAACAAAGACCATGACACTATACGTCATGATATAAAACGTAAATTACAACACACACAACAATACGAACAAAAACACTGTAACAACGAAATCCAAACATTAAAAAATATAAAACGCAAATTACAAGAACACAACCTAACCATACTCAAAGCTGACAAAGGTAACATAAATGTCATAATAGAAAAACAAGATTTAAATAACAAAATCGAAACATTTTTGACTGAAAACAACATAACTAAATTAAACAAAGACCCCACCCCAAAATATCACAAACAAATAAATAAAATCCAAAATAACACAAAACACATAATCTCACCTGACAACATCAAATATCTGAAACAAATTAAACCAAACCCCCCTACACTGAATGCACTACCAAAATTACACAAACCTAATATTCCTATCAGGCCACTTATAAACAACACACAAGCACCTGCACACAAAATAGCTAGACACTTAGGTATTTAATCAGAAATAACATAAATTTAACAAATAACACCACCGTCAAAAATAATACAGATCTGGTGAATAAAACTCAACATGTCCAAATTCCACACAACTCAACACTAGCTTCATTTGACATAACAAACCTATTACACCAATGTACCCATAAAAGAAAACTTAACTATATTAGAACAAACTAAATAACACACCTGAAACACACATTAAAGAGATCATCCATCTCACTAAAATCATCATTGAACAAAACTATTTCTCACACAATAACATGGTTTACACACAAACAGATGGACTACCTATGGGTTCCTCTATATCAGGCATACGAGCCGAAATATTCGTACATACCATAGAACAAGAAGACTTATTAAACAATAACAAATACACCAACAAAATAATATATTGGCACAGATATGTTGATGACATTTTACTCCTATACAACGGTAACAAAAGACAAATTGAAAATTTCCACAAATACATTAACACTATACACCAAAAATTAAAATTCACACTTGAATTAGAACAAAACAATAGCATAAACTTCTTGGACCGTACAATCACCAAAACAATCACAAACATACAAAATATACAGAAAACCTACCACATCAGACATGGTCATACATAACTCATCCAACCACCCAACTCAACACAAACACGCAGCTTTCAACTACATGCTCCATAGGCTCACTTCAATACCCCTAAACACACATTACTACCAAGAAGAACTCAACACCATCAAATATATAGCAATCAAAAATGGATACAATCCCGATTTAATAAGCAAACTACACAAACGCATCCTAAACACAAAAAGTAAAACACATAAAACCAACAGCACCCAACCCAGTAAATACATCACACTCACATACTACAATTCCAACACACACAAAATTGCTAACACATTTAGGAAACACAATTATAAAGTAGCCTACAGAACTAACAACACCATCAGGAAACACATAAATAATACTAACAAAGACACTGACACATACAGCAAAACAGGGGTTTATAAATTAAACTGCAATGATTGTCACCAATTCTACATCGGCCAGACAGGAAGATCTTTTTCCTCTAAATATTCTGAACATTTAAAAGCCCTCACCACAAACTACATACATTCCACATTTGCCACACATTTACAAAACGAAAACCACAGTTACACAAACATAGAGCACAACATGGAAATACTACACTACTTACCTAAAAGTAGAAAACTAAACACAGTAGAACAATTTGAAATTTACAGATATCACACACTACAATCAAACAACATATTAAATGAACAATTACATTACAGATCACACATACTTTTCGATACATTGATTCATACACACGCTTTGAATCCCAGCGCCAATTTTCTCCCACCAGCAACCCCCACCACACACACCCTTAACCCATAACCGTTACTATGTATAGACTTTCAGTGTTTTAAATCCCATTGAGGAAGACGAACACTACGTCGAAACGTCTGGGAAATCAAAACCTAAAAGTAATTCACAGTGAAAGTGTTAATAGATATATTGTTACAATTGTATATGCCTTGTCGTGTGTATTAAAATATTTAACGTTTGTGTAGTTGTCAGTTTTATCGAACGTAAATTGTGTCGTTCGGAAGCGTCTGGTAGCCTGCGTGCCTTACCTGTCCTTTCTCGCACTTTTAGTAATTCTGGGTAGGCGCCAAATTGTTTTTCTTGAAAACAATTAAAAGTTTTATTTGTATAGTATGGAGATTTGTTATCGAAAAATCGAATAGTTCGCCGTCTGGCTTGTAACTGATTCTCGTGTGAGTGGAGGAACATGTGTTGCCAACTTGAATTAATGTTGGTTATGTCGACCCACTGCTAGTAAACAAAACATACATAATATTTTCTATAAATAAATACTGGACAGTTTGTTATCAGTACGCACTTTTTATTAGGCTTTTACTTGTTAATGATTGTTAACGCTTCATAAAAATAATAACTGTTATAATAAAACTTTAGCCTCGGCAATATAATCTCTCGCTCTGCGGAGCGCTAGGTTGGCAGTGCAAAATTTACAATTGACTCTGGTTATTATTTTACAAAATAAATCTGCCAATTGGGTTCTTTTAAGTACGAAACAGAGGTTTATATAACAAGATAACAAAATTAGAACATATCATTTAAAGTTTGTGATCATTAAAATTACACAAGGTTTTCTATAAATTAAATATTATAGTGTTGAGGTGTGACAGTGTCGTTGTGTAACATAGGTTATCATGTGTTCATTCAATGTTTACAAAGTTATTTCTTTATTTTATCAATCCTTGAAAATATATTTAGTGATGGTGAGAGTTTTATTATATATTTAGAATTTTTGAAAGAGAATTTGTTTTATGATAATCAAATAAATTCAGCAATACTCAACGTTAGTAGATATGATGGGTATTGTCAGTCGTCCATGTAAAGTAATGGGCCGATGTGGATTCTTCCTACTTCTGATCTTGGGCTCAAAAATTGGTTGTTATCTTCTTCAAGTCGAACTACAGGTATTTTCCGGTCATCTGGATTAATTCCGAGCTGGTCCTTGGTATAGATTGGTTGTAATGGCCCCTCATCTGTTGTACTGGTACCCCTTCTCAAAATTTTGGGCACTTATACTGTTTTTCTGTTGAAAATTTGGGCCCTTCATGGCGTGGCGTCTCTCCAGTTTAGCGTCACTACATAAAGTATTGTTCCTAACTGAAATTAGTCAATATTCGGTTGTTGTCATGGTTACTCAAAGTTTTTGATTGGCTGAAATTGGCTAAAGAGTATTGTTAGGGTATTTGAATTTTTATTCAAACTGGTTACAGATCTTCTAAATGTAATTAATCTTCAGTACTCCCTTTTTAGTAGTAAATATTATCACCACTGTTCATATTTTGGCTCAAGGATTAATTTGACATCCAATATTATAGTGTTCACTTAGGTATCAATATTTTGACAGTTTTATTAATTTTATTTAATTATACTGTTTTCTTAATTTACATTATTATCATAATATTTCTGCCTTAACATGATTGTCTATCTGTATTTCATAGTTTATGTGGTTTAGTCTTCCTAATGTCAGTGTTTAATTCTATAAATTGAAGTTTTTTGTAGTTGACAGTTGGAAATTTGCTTAGGCTTAAACAGCAATTGACTATTTTTCTTTAATTACTGATATTACATTTTATTCTCCTTGTAATGGGTCCTGATTGTTTTAATACAAGATTCTGTTCATTTGTTCAATGTTTAAGTCGGTTCTTGTAATTGTGTGTAATGTTATTGTTTCCCTATATTAAATTGTCTACTGTCATTACTCATTTTTAGTGTCATTGTATTTGAATGCATGGTTTGTTTCTTGTTTACTGGTTTCTGTTGGTTTTACAATCTTATTTCTTATAACATATAACATAACATCTAATGGTTTTCAACAATTCTTATCATTTAAACATAATTATTTGTAACATAAACCTTATTCATTAAAACATAATTCTTATTCCTTTAACACATACTTATTTGAAATATATTATTCACTCATACTCTTCAGTGAGTAATAGTTATTTTATAGTGTCATCAAAGGAAAACAAACATATAAACATTGATTATCTTTTAGATTGTAATAGAAAATCCTTACCACTATACTAATTTTACCTGGTGTCATTAATTATGTAACCTTATCCTATTTCCCTGTCTCTTACTAAATCATATACTGATTATTAATTGTTTTTATAATTCAATCTTATAGAAACTCTCTATATGGTGATTTAATACTAATAGTCTATGTTTCTTAACTTTCCTAAAACTATGAATTGTCCCTTAGGCCTACAATATTAATTAACACACATAACTTATCACTTATAATTTAGTTTATTCACTTATAAACTTGGACACTGCTTTATCAGTGTTTTTATCACTTTTTAATGGGGTTTTATTCTCACTTTGGGGTATTAACACTAGCACCTTATACTCAATCTTCTTTTAGTGTTACTGGTGGGTTAATATTATTGTATTGCTTACTGAAAAATTCTCTTTCTTACATCTATTTAGAAAATGTTCACCATCATTACAATTTACTACTCTCATTGTATCGTGTTTTATTGTACCACTGATATGTTAGTATTATGCTAATGTGATTTGTCCTAGTTTACTCTATCTAGTTTGGGTTAGTGTGCCCTTCTATATCTTAAGTACTTAATGATTAGTATCTCTAACTGGTCTGTCCTTACAATTATTAATATTATATACAATTTTCATTAGTGAGTCTATTTCTTTGGTTTAACACAAGTTTTGTATCCCTTCTTGGTTCACTTTATTTTGTCATACATTGTACGTCACTTCCTTAGTGTTGTGGCTGATTGTATCATTACACTTCCATGTTAATTATCTGTTAGTCACTATTCTTCTTATTTACACTTATGTTGGTGCGGTGGCTATTTCTAGTCCATTTGTAGTTGTTATTATTTATGTTATTCTTGGTCCTTTGGGGCTAGTTCTACTCTCCCACTTACCATCTATTGGGTTATTCAGGTTAAATCGTCTTATTTCTGTATTTACCATTTTGGTTTGTTTGTTTGTTACTACTTTATTAATATAAGTTACTGTTCTGACTACCTTGATATGTCTGATCGTTTTATTATTCTGATTCACCCATTCTTCAATTCTAATTCATCCCTTTTTATTCTAGTGTTAATGATTAAATAATTTATCTTGTCATGTTTTCTTCATTATGGTTAGGTGAAGATATGTACCATTACAATATATATATATATATATATATATATATATAGTAACGTAACGAAAATACGGTCCCCTACGTTACATAAATCAACTTATAAGCTTTAAAATAGAATAAAAATATTAATTATCCACACTTGTAAAAGGTCAGAAACCCAACCCATAATTGAATAAATGAAATAAGAATACAAGGTAGAAAGAAAAAAATTAATAATGTTAATAAATACAAACCTCAAAGTTCAGTGAAAGGTGTGAACAACAGACATTGACAAATTATGTAAAAACTAATTTAGACTGTTTCATAATAATTGATGTTTTAAAGTAGAGGAGAATGAGTAAGTGTTACATGACTTAGTTCATAAAAATGTACCTGTTATTACGTTGTATCATGTTGTATTATTATCATGATAGTTATGTTATTTTTTGTGTGTAGCAAGTGGAGTTATTCTTTTAATGGAATACAATTAACTAATTATTATATGTTATCAATATATCATTATAGAGCTGTTGTTAAACTCATTAATTAATTACCAATTAATTTCATTTTGTGTGTTATCCATATGTCATTATAAAGCTTTTGTTAGACTTTATATAGCTAAATGTTTGTATACTTGTAATTAGATAGTAGGCTGATTATAATTGTAAACTTGGCCTGAAAGGCTATAATTGTTAACGAGATACAAAAGGGTTTAGTATAATCATGTCATAAAACAAATGAAGGATTCTATAATAATGCAGTTAGTAACAAATTAAAATCAGAAGTACATAAAAGTATAATGATAGGCCTAACAACCAGTAACATTATATAGTAAGTCAGATCAGAAAGGTTAGGTAAAGCAATTTGTAAAAAATACTAAATAAAATCTAGTGAGATAGGAGAAGTTCATAATAATTGCTAATAACAAATAAATAAATTCAATTTAAATAAATTCTCATAATGCCATAGTGCAATGATACCGATAGATAATGTTTTGTAACAGAAAAATAATACTTGTTAAAGTAAGTAAATTAAGAGGAAACGACAGTAAAATATATAATATTTAGTAACAAACAATAGGTAAAATTATAATAGGATATAATGGAAATTTAGAAAAGGTTTATTTTGATGAGTGGAAGAACATTGTATGAAATGGTTATAGTACAATATAATATCCAATAAGAGTAAAAAAAATGGTTGTCAGGGACGACGAGAGAGATAGAATTTGTTGATTCGATTATTGAATAAATTTACATGAACGAAGACGGTTTAGTTAAAAGACACTCAGAAAAGATATGATTAATTTAAATACAAATAATACAATTGGGAAGCAAAATGAATAATAAATCACCATAGTATAGTCCACTGTCATTCAACCGTCTTGTATAACTGAACAATCTTAAACCTGTACAAGAAAATTAACGAAAAATACAAAGGAAGAACTCTAATAGTAAAACTCAATATAATGAACAAACGTTAACTTAATTAATCAACCAAAACAGGGAAATAACTACCTGAATACAGTGATATAATCCTATAACATAAAAAAACGAAAATAAAACACTAAATTATATCTGAACTTCAGTTTCCACAATTCAATAGAAAAAACGTAGTTGGACTCGAAATTCGTCGAAGCACGTAACCACAAAACTCGGACATTGGTGAACAAAAGGAGAGGTATTTCTGCATCATCCCAGGACCAAAAAATGAACTTTTGACCAGAACAAATTCATCTGCATTCTGTTATTGACCAAACACGACGACGAGGTTATCTGTACACTGCCTTATCGAGTCACGATGTCCAGAGGACGGTAAACTACAATTATTTTAAATATTATTTAATAAGAACTTAATTCTATATTGTAATACCTTGTATTCCTATTTATGCATTTTCTGATCTTACTAACAGTTGAAAGAACCTTCACGCCCTGTATTTAAAGAAATATAAAATCATAACTAAAATAATATAAAACCCTGAATCCGATCGATAATCGATTACTTCTAACATATAGCCTTTTGTATCTCCGTAAAAGAAACAACTTTGTTGGACAAGAAATATTAAAATATTAATAAAGGATCCTTTCAGAATTTAACGATATCTTCTCATTTATATAATATTTAGTGTAGTGTGAACAAGATATAATATAAGTAGAGAGTGTACTGAAAATTATTGTACGCGGTGGACTAACCTACAATTTTCAGCTGTCTGGGAACCACAGCGCTATTCGCGGACTGTTTGGGTATTAAAGAGAATGAGAAAACAATAAAAATTCCTTCTCTTCTCTTCAACGCGGGATAGGCTTGAACGAAAAATTAGAATTACACAATCTATAAATAATTTTGAATCACAATAACACACTTATATTAAAAAGGGAGAACTGGGATATATTTAAACATTGTTATACCTTATTATATTGAAATAAGATATAATATAAATTGGCGTTTCCAACGTAAGGTAAAATAAAACGGGAGAGACACACCCGTTACATTATAAAAAGGCACTCACAACAGTGGGGTCTAGAAAAGATTGATACGGACACACCGGTTATAATATAAATTGGCGCCCAACGTGGGGCGAAATAAACAATAAAACAGAGAGGGATAGAGTTATAATATAATATACATAAAGATTATTATATCTGTATATCGGAATAAAATTCCGTTAATGGTTATAAAAATTAAAATATAACGACTGATTTATAATGTCAGTGCAATTAAAAAATAGTTATGCTTTCTTGAATTGAAAGCATTGCACTGTATCAATTGTGTACATTTCAACAACAGGTAGGTTAGAATGAAAATTTTTCTAAGTTAATTGATAAAAATATCTGAATTAAATTCATAAAATCTCATCGTTATACATAATATTAGTTAATGACATATTTATTAATCATTAACTTTATTGACAGTTCTCAAATATTATTAAGAATCAAATTGTCTTTCGTTATCAATAAAGTCAAATCAGAATCTATGTTCAAATACATTTGTGTTAATTAATTAGTAGTTTTCCATTTTGATTCTTTTTAAAATTAATATTTTATTTAAAAAAATATTATTGAGAATTTTTATTCAATAATACGTTAATTCATAATTATTAGTTATGTTAGTCACGTGTGATCGCATTTGACTAACGTAGTATCAACACAAAAATTATTTCAAAATCATTTAAAATTCAGTTAAATATTGTTAATTCAATATATTCCCTTATTATCACCTTCCATTGCTGGGATTATACACTAGAAATGATAATACACTAAGTCTGGTAGAACTATTTACACTTCACACGTTTTGGAGGTTATGATGTTAGGTTAGTTATCTGTCTACTAAGGGGGGGGGACGCGCACATTGTTATTAATATACTATCAGCGGAGAAACGTTCTGTTGGCGTCGATGTCCAGTTTTTTTTAGTGAAGCCACGCTTAGCTCCTTTGGCCGGCGTCTGCTTGGAATCAGCGTCTCTAATTGGCTGAAAGTCGTTTAATCTTGTCCCCATATGCCACAAGAAATTAATAATTTTTATTTCTCAGCGTCTGTTTTTGGGGTTGAGAGTATAAAAAGGAAGCCATCAATTCTTTTGTAATTGACTGAATAATTATGATTGCTCATAACCTTCTTAATGTACCTCCGATTCGAAAACTAATAGTATCATGTTATTTCGGCTGCTTTGATCTTTATTTTGAGTCCACACAAGCACTCTTTTCGTTCATGATTAAACTATTTAGACTTTCGTTGATGAACTTTTAGTGTTTCTTATTTAAACATAAGTTTTTTCACTTTTATTGTATCACATGATACATATATCACTTATTGATTATGCTTCAAGTCATTTTTCTCATTAATTATTTCTTAAATGCTAAATATTTACAAAATTCAATAATACACTTCTCAGGCGAGTATGCCTTAAATGTCCATGCATTATTTCTTATTATTTACAATATATATTTCACTCTCACACAATTCTATTGTGTTTAGTTTATACCTCAAACGATTCTACACATTTGGTGCAGTTTTGTAGTTACTAACATATCTTAGTTTATTTACAATAAATGGTTTTATCACACCATGTCAGGTGTCCTGTCATTCTGACACTCTTATTTTACAAATAGTATTGTATTATGGATGTATTTTCTTCCATTAACTGGTATTTAATGTTCGTTTACATCTTATTTTGGATATTTAGTATTCCCTGCTGGGCTAATTACTCACAAGTTTCTGTTGGGCTGTTATTTTCATCTAGCTTCATCTGACATGTACTATTGTTTCTCATGATTATTACATAAATTTATGCATTTACCGTTTGTTAAGTGTTCTCAAAGAAGTATCGAGTATTCTTGAAACTACTGTTATACTATTTTCCTCTTTCTGATTAGTTTTATTTGAGAGTTTTTTATGTAATTCTGTCAGTTATTCTGTGGTTTGTTATTTTGGCTGCTATTTGTTTATAAAATTTAAAGTATATTGTTGTGTTTTCTAGTTCATATTGGGTTTATTCTACTCATTATTTATTCTAGTTTGGTTGTTGCATTATGTAAATAATTTTATCAGTGTTTTTTTAATCGTTAATGATGATTCTTTGTTGCAAATTCTGCTCAGTTGGGGTTATGTGTATATCATTGTATTACAACAATGCCTATATGTGTTAGTTTGGTTTCTTGTGTATTTTTTTACATATTTACCATAATTGGTATTACTATTAGCTAGTACAATGGTTTTCTGTATTTTAACTCTATTACTGACTATTTGTTTACATAGTATTATCTAATCATAATTGGTTATTGGTATATATATTGGATGGTTACATTTGGTTTGGTTGACTGTTTTTAATCTAATACATGTTGTTTTATTTCTGATATTCTAATAATTACATTCTGTTGATTTTACTTTCCACTCTCCTGATATCTAAATGTGTGTTTTGCAATGATCTTATGTTTAGAGTCAGTCATGGTAGTTACAGGTAATCAGTTCCATTTACTTTCATATTTGAGCAATTATTTCTGAACTTAACTTCAGTTCACTTGTTGTCTTTATTATATTTTATTATATTATACTTTTTACTCATAAACAATATACTTATTGTTTGTGCTTGCTTGTTGAATTATTATATTGTCAATGGTTTTGCTCCTGGTCACTTGGAGTTTCGTCTCAGGTTCTTCCTGGTTGTGGTATTATCCTCACTTATTGGGTACTCTTCACACTGGTAATATTTTCTTCTTATTTGTTGGATATTTTCTTCACTTATTAGATACTTTTCCTCACTTATTGGATCTATTGGGTCCTAGTTGCTAACGTAGTTACTTGGTTTCACTTTTCCTTCTGTTATAATTTTGACGATTTATTTAATCACAACTCATTCCTTTCTAGGGTGCTTAGTTTCCTTAATATTATAATTATTTATTCATGGATATACATGTTTGACTTTGACATTTTAGTATTGTATTTCCTCTTGTTAGTTTATTTGGCTATATTAGCTTAGATATGTTTATGGTAGATCTTCATTTGGGTATGTTTTATTATATTTATGTAACGGTATTTTTTGATGCGTTACAACGTATATGATTGTGTGTTTCTTGACCTCCTCCGTTAGTATGTGGTCAAGTCCCCTTGCCAGGCTTGCTAAGCTTGTACTTAGACCAAAAGGTGTCACCTTGAACATGTAACATCTGCCTTCGTACAAGAAACCTGTATAGTTACGACAGTTCTCCTTTAGCGGAATTTGCCAAAAGCTGTTTGTTAAGTCTATGGTGGACATCAATTTTATGTTACTTCATCGTGCTAGAATTTCATTTATCGGCGGCGGTCCTTCATAATCCGGGATGGTGATGCTGTTTACTTTTCGGGGATCAAGACACAGACGCATCCTCCCGTCCCTTTTAATGACAGTTACCATAGGCTGGATGTAGGGGCTTTGGGCTCTTTCAATTATCCCGTATTCTAGCATTCTCTTAACTTCATCCTGAACTGTCCTCTGATATTTGATAGGAACGGGCCACCCCTTTTGTAGGTAAGGCGTGCTGTCGGTTACCTGGAAGTAATGCTGTTATCCCGTTATGAGGCCTGGCCGTTCATTAAATACTCTTTTGTTTTTATGTAAAAGTTGTTCCAAATGACTTCTTCTGGCTTGATCCACCCCGTCTAGTTCATAAAGTTTCTTACGGATTTCCTCATCCATGTTACATATATCTTCTTCCATTACTAACAGAGGCACTTTGCAGGGACCTTCCTCCACAGTCGTTCCTAATTCCGGTTGAATTTTAATCCATTTTTCCGGTATGTTGATTACACTCTTTGATTGTTGCAGAAAATTCATCCCGAGTATACAATCTTTTACTAGCCCCGGTACGATCAAGAACACACAATCCACACTTATGCTATCATTTAGGATTGTTTCACAAAATACTTGCCTTTTAATGTGTTTAGATTTATTTCCTACCGCGCTAATTATCGTCGTATTATTAACACTTAGGATCTCGTGGTTTCCAAGTAGCTTTTTATTGTGATGATACCAATTTTCGGATAATGCGTTGACAGCACTTCCTGTATCAATTAAGGCATTAACCGTTACTTGATTTATCTTAATTGATATTTCAGGGCTTTTAATTGTTTTGATTTCTATGTTTTGCTCGTTTTCCTCCATCAAATCTTTTTTGATATCTGGAAAAATTGCTTTTATGTACTCATCATTTCTAGTTATCTTGTTGTTTTGACCAACCTCTGAGTTCATTGCACTCGTAGGTAAAAGTCATTGCTGTTTTGACGTCGACGGTCGTTCGTTTTGTTTAGAATCCGTGTGGCGCTCAATGACCAAACTATTTATGGCCTGAGGCTTGCTGGTTTCACTCACCGGTGTCCTTTGTACAAAGTTGTCCCTCCAGCCGGCGCGTGGTTTATTATTGTTGTTGTTCATTTGTGGAGGTGGTGGTGCGTCACCCTTATATTTTATAACAGAGCGCTCACCCATTTTCTGTCCATTGTTCTCAGTTCTCGTGTTTATGTTCATATATTCACGCAGTAATGCCTCGAAGCTATTTATTGTTGTTACGCCCCTCGTCACTACCGCAATCTGTAGTTCCCTATTATAGTGTCGTGCTAATTTCGTAACCATGTGTTTATCTGAGAGTATTGGGATTAGTTGTCGGCTCTTCAATACGCATCGTTCCATATACTGTATCGTATTAAGTGATACGTTTGGATTGAAGCGTCCATATTCCAACTGGTCACAGACCCGCTCTTGTTGTGTAGCACTCCAATATTTACCCATAAATGCCTCTTCGAATTCTTTGAATGTTTTAATTTGTTCATGTATTATTCTCCACCAGATAGCTGCTTCACCAGGCAAATGTCGTCCTATCCATCTTGTGTTATCTTCACTGTAGTATGTCTCCTGGAGTTTTCGCAACTCCTTCAGGAATTCGATCGTGAAGTTATCTTCTCCATCAAATGTGGCATCTTTATTTATGCTCGTCCCATTTATGGTGACGGCTGGTCTCTGCTCCATTTCTTCCAACCTACGCTGTACCCTTTGTTGACATTCCCGTACGGTCGTAAAGTTTCTTGCTATTTCATCCAGTCTTTTACCCTTTTCCGTGGAGACATCATTCAACTTCTCTTCAGCACTTTGATGAGCTTCCTTTAGATTCCTTACCTGTTGCTCTATCCCTTCTATCTGCTGTTTATTCTGATTCTGAGTAATTATTATGGCATCCTGCCATTCCTTACGATCCTTCTCGCGTATTTCTCTACTTTCTTTTGCTTGTTTCTTTATTTATTTACTTCTTTAATTCCGCTCTCATTCTTCTTTTGTACTTCTTCCAGCTTTTCTGATTGTTTTTGTAAATCAGCATTTACTTGGTGGATTTGACCTTGTAGATCCCCTCTATTAATTCTAACTTCTCGTCTAATTTCGTGGTGATTTGTTTACCCAATTCTTCTATATGTTTTCTTTGTTTTTCATAGTAGGGGGTTATGACAGTTCTACCCCGGATGTGACGTCATATGGCGGGAAATTCAAAAATTGTGGTGGTGGGGGTAGACTTCCGGTGCTGTGTGTCGTCGTGTGCATAGGTATGGATGGACCGGGGGGTAGTGGTGTGTCCCACGTGACCTTGGTGGGCGTGCCAAAGTTGTCGGCCATGTTGTAGGCGTCGGCCATTTTGTGGGGTTATGTGTGCGTTGATTGGTGGAGGCGTGGCCGCCGTTCGCTGTTCGCCGTCCGGCGGCGGCCTGGCCGCGGCGTGGTCGTAACTTGATGGCGGCCAGGAGTGGTGGGGTCGTCTTCCATTTTGTCGGCGCGCGGCCATGTTGTCGGTAGGTGCGTGGCCATGTTGGAAGCGGCGAGGTTGTCAAGTAGTGTAAGAGTGTGCTGGTTAAGGTTCGGCCACGTTGCCGATTCGTGCATGTGTTATAGTGTATGGGTATGTATATGTAAGGGGTTTTTCCGGAAGTGTGGCCATGTTGGAAAAGCGTCGGCGTTACCAACTTGTGCATGTGTGCTGGTTTAGCGTCGGCCACGTTGTCGACTCGTGCATGTGTTATAGTGTACGGGTTTCAGATATTTACACTGCCACAATTGCCCGGATACCGTCGATGTGAAGAGATTGAGTGAGGTGAATTGCATTGTTGCCAACTCGAGAACTGTACTAGCGTTGGTCACGTTGTCAACTCGTGCATGTGTTATAGTGTATGGGTTCAGATATTTACACTGCCACAATTGCCCGGATATCGTCGATGTGAAGAGATTGAGTGAGGTGAATTGCATTGTTGCCAACTCGAGAACTGTACTAGCGTTGGTCACGTTGTCAACTCGTGCATGTGTTATAGTGTATGGGTTCAGATATTTACACTGTTACCGTCCGGATATCGTCGATGTGAAGAGACTGAGTGATGTGAATTGCATTGTTGCCAACTCGTGAACTGTAAATTTGAATGTGTTGTGTGCTTTTGTGGTAAGTATATATTGTAAAAATACAAAATGCGCACATCATCGGTGGGAAACTCTTGTTGACTCGCTTGTTGCGGTGCAAAATTGAATATCATTTCACTTGTAAAAATTGATTATCATGCATTTGTGCAATTGTTCTGATTGACACTTCTTATAAAACATGCATGATGGAAGGAAAAAGGATAGTTGAAAATAAACAACTAAGCAAAGCAAAATTTACATATTTATATTGTAATCAAACACACACAAAAATATACAATAAACTACACACACACACACACACACACACACACACCACACAATATACAAAGATGAATACAATACAAAAGTTTACAATTAAACGAAAAAATTATACATTACATTTCAGATACAATATATATACAGAAAAAAACATTACTTTATTTTCATATATATTGCACATATATATATTGTAATTATAAAATAAACTACAAACACACACACACACACACACAATAAATTATAGAAAAAACATTATCAAAAATATTACTTTTTTTACATATGTATATATTGTGCACAGCCATCTGTAACAGAAACAAAAACAATATCTGTCGTAAGGGCGTGTACCCTTACGATTTGATGACAGGTAGCGAGAAATTCGACGAAACAGAAACACGTCTGCCCGCACGCGAACATTTTTTCAACAGGTTGAGTGAATCGCCAGTATCTGACGAAGATTACGCTCACGCGCAGAACGTGTGGCGGACTTTCGGAATCAGTACACTGGGCGAATATCACGATCTGTATCTTAAAACAGACGTGCTGCTACTGGCCGACGTCTTCGAGGCGTTCCGTGAGATGGCCATGCGGTACTACCAGATCGATCCGGCTCATCTTTACTCGCTTCCTGGTGTCGCTTGGCATGCGATATTAAAGATGACGAGTATGCGACTGGAGCTGTTGACGGATATAGATCAGCATCTATTTATGTATTACGGTGAGATAGACGAGTGCTCGTTCATGATCAAGAAACACGGATACGTTAAAGATCGGTTTGTCGGCTTACCTGAAGCCGTTGATAGCGCGTTTCGATATACCGACGGAAAGATTTATTTCTTCAAAGACGCACGTGTATACGTGTACGATGAATTTCTAAACACGATCGTGAAAGGAAAACATACCGACGGACTCTCCGTCGTCGGAATAAAATGTATAGACAGTACGATCGTATCAAAACTAATGGATTTATTACGTGAATACGTATAAATTCTGCGTACGACGGTCGACGCGCATCATTAACGAGATGAGCGTTGACAAATTCGGCAGACAGCAGAGCGCCGTCAGAGTCCAAAGGGAGACGCGACGCAGTCTGCGGGAGGATATTGGTATCGCGATGACCGAGGACGGACACTTCGAAGTAGCGGGGAAAAAAATACACAACTTGGGCGAACCGCATGATGGTAACGATGCCGTTCCACTGCGGTTCGTGCAAGACCACTGTCTGGTCGTCGATCCGTCAGCGCAAGGTTCCTCGAGAATAGACGTGAAAGGTAGTAAGCTCATCAACGTCGGCGCCCCCATCGATCTCACGGATGCTGTCAACAAGCAGTATGTAGACTACACGTGTTTGCGTTTCACGACGGTACCGAACAAGTAGAACGGCACCGTCATCGATGCGCGGGACCATCGCATACAGTCTCTGAGAGACCCGATTCGTGCGAGAGACGCTGCGACCAAAGTATACGTGGACGCAAAGATCATACCGAAGGATACAAACTCTAACCTAACGGTCGGCAACGTGCGGATAACGCAGTTAGCGTCGCCTGTAAACAACAAAGACGCTGTAAACTTAGAATTTTTGAACCAGCATACAATCACAACGGTAAACGACTCTTATTTAAACGCGCAAGGAAAGACTATTCTGAACGTCGGTGACGGTGGCACACGACCCACAGACGCTGTGAACGTGCGTCAATTGGAGGACACGAAGCGGTACGCGAAGAGCGAAACGTACAAACTCGCAAAAGTGTTCCAACACCGTTGGGAGAAAGTGGTATCGTATATCTATAAATTGTATACGCACGCAGCGCGTACTTCACTCGGTGCCGAAGAGGCAGAGTTACTACTCACGAGCAAGGCGGAGACGAGCAAATTGATTAGCGATCTTGACAAGTCCTTCGACAAAAAGGACGAGAACGATTGGAGATCTCTTTATAGACAGCAGGCGAAACAGTAGACATGTACGAACTTCGTAGTCGTGTTGATAAAAAAAAGGTCGTGGTCTCATAGGAAAAATAGATAAAAGCGCGGTACCATTCGTCACAAAGTCAGTACCTACACTGGTCAATCGAGCGGTGGACGTATTACCTGTGGAACTACATCTGCCCGGCTACAGATTCTGCGGACCCGGAACGAAACTAGAGGAGAGATTGGCTCGTGGTGATCGAGGAATCAACGAGTTGGACGAAGCCTGTCGCGGACACGATATCGCCTACTCCAAGTATAAGGACAACGAACGAAGACGCGTAGCGGATCGCGTGCTAGCCGGCAAGGCGTGGGAACGAGTGAAAGCTTTGAATTCAGGCATCAGCGAAAGAGCGTACGCGGCGGCCGTAGCGGCAGCGATGAAAGCGAAATCGGCGTTAGGTAGCGGACTATGCTGTGGCGGTGTGCGTAAAAGGCGTCGTCGCACCGGTCGACGCAAGTCGGTTCGGCGCACGATAATCAAGAGAAGGAGGAGGACGACAGGGACGGGACGACGAAGACGGACCGGTGGTGGTGGTAAAAGGGCTTCGGGACTATACCTTCGTCCGTACCGAAAAAACTAATCGAAATACCCGTGCGCCCGTTGTCCGATGGAGATCAGTACGAGTACGCGAAACGATTGCGCGTACCTCATTTCAGAGGCGTGTACATGCGCGACGCACTTCCTCGCTCACCGTGGGAGAACGAAAGCGCGATCGTGAATCTGGACGACGCTACCGGACCGGGCACGCACTGGGTATGCTACAAGAAGCGTGGTGACGGAGTCACGTACTTTGATGGATTCGGCAATCTACGCCCTCCCGTCGAGCTAATACGGTACTTTGGATCGTACGTGAACGACGTTCGTTACAATTACGCGCGTAAACAACCGCCGGACACGGTCATCTGCGGAAATTTATGTTTGGATTTTTTGACATCAAACGATCAGTAAACGACAAGATGTCTTCGCTTACGGTCACCGTCACGGGTACGGATCCAAGCGCACTGGTTTGTGACTTTTTTCCACCGCTCGAACTGACGGACGGTGAATGGTATGCAAAACTGCTGGAATTTACCACGTACAACTCTATACCGAACGTGGAAAGCAGAAGAAACAACGTCTTTCCTGTACTAAAGGGTCCACGTAAAACGCTAGAACTCATCAAAATACCGACCGGTGCGTACGAAATCAGTGATATCGAAACGTACCTGAAGAAAGAGCTATCAGACCCGAAATTTACTCTACGTCCTAACAACAACACGTTAAAATGTGAACTTTATTGCTCATACAAGATCGATTTCGAGCGTACAGAACACGGAATCGGTACCATGTTGAGTTTTTCCAAGAACCGCAAGTTAGAAGCGTATATATTACACACGTCGGACACACCAGTAAACATTAACTAAGTGAACGTTTTGGAGATAAGGTGTAACGTCGTACAAGGTTCATACAAGGCGGGACGAAACGACCATATACTGCACTCGTTCTACCCGACTGTCGAGCCTGGATTCAAGATAGTCGAAACGCCTGCCAACGTCATTTATCTTCCGCTTAACGTACTACACTTGTGTAACATTACAGTGTCCGTACACGATCAGGACGGTGATATTGTGAATTTTCGTGACGAAGTTATCACCGCGCGTATACATTTGAAACGCGCGTAGTAATCATGGGATTTTATTTCAACGATACCGCTTTACCTACAGCATCGGTGACGAAGAGCGGTGATACGCACAAGATAAAAGTGGACGACACTTTTGGACAGAGTATCAGTAGACGTACGTCGTTGACGCGATTAACAACGGCTAACCGACGCTACCTGATTTCACAAGGAAAAACAAGTAATATGGCGGACAGTGGTATCGTCTTATCGGTCGAACGACGACCGTTTTTTGAAGACAACATCACACATTACGAATATCATCCTCACGCACCATACGCGTCGACGTCGCGATACGGAAATAACGATGAGATACGTATACCTATCCTGCAACAGGAAGTCTTCACTTTACCGATGGAAAGTTTCCTGTACGTTGAAGCCAAGTTGAGCAAGAAGACCGACAGCACCGATACTGTGAACGTGAAAATGGTCAACAACGCGATCGCATTTCTCTTCCAAGAAATCCGATACGAACTGGCCGGTGTGGAAGTGGATCGTACCAAGAGCGTTGGCATCGCATCCACTATTAAAACCATGCTATCCGTTGGTATGCATGACGTGGTTTCGATGAAAAACGCCGGTTGGGTTGCCCCCACGGCTAACGAGCTAACACCTTCCGGTAAAAACGGTGAATTCAACTTTTGTATACCATTGAGGATGCTGATGGGATTCGCTGAGGATTTCACGCACGTCATATTAAACATGAAACAGGAACTGATACTGTTGCGCACTTCCACTGACGTTAACGTCAGTGTTCGCGTTGCGTGTTCTCGTCCACGGATGTCAGCTAATGCCGATATAGAACTGACCAAAATCTCTTGGATGATTCCGTTCGTGTACGTGAACAACGAAGTACGGATACGGCTGTTGGACATCGTACGCAAGGATTTACCGCTATTCTTACCGTTTCGAAGTTGGGAACTGCACGAGTACCCGGCTTTACCTTCAACTGACAGACAGACTTGGATGGTAAAAACAACGACACAACTGGAGACACCGCGGTACGTGATACTCACGTTCCAGACCGCTAGAAAGAACGATCTGAAGAAACACGCGGACGAATTCGATCACTGCAAGGTGACCAACGCAAGACTCTTTCTGAACGACAAATACTACCCGTACGATAACCTGAACCTGGATATCGATAATGGACGTTACGCTCTGCTGTACGACATGTATACAAGATTTCAAAAATCGTACTATCATAGAACTCAACCCAACGTACTTCTAGCACCGACCGAGTTCATAACGAAAGCACCGCTATTCGTCTTCGATTGTAGCAGACAGGACGAGTCGCTCAAGTCGTCACCGGTCGACGTCAGATTAGAATTCGAGACATCGACCAATTTCCCCCCTCAGACCGCGGCCTACTGCTTGATACTGCACGATTCGCTCAACGTCTACACTCCGCTGTCCAACACGGTGCGCAGACACAATTAAACTCACTCTGTATATTGTTTTTTTTGCTGTAAATATTATGTTGCTTTTTACAATATTATGTGTGTGTGTATTTCATGTATGTGCTTTTTTTATATTAAAGATGTAATCAATTTTCATGTATTTTATTTTCTTAATACCTGTAACCTCCCTCTTTCCGAACGGTGGGAGAGGGAAACGTCTCATTCTTCGCTCTGTGTTTCATCAGCGCGTCGTGAGAGGACGTGCACGATGCTTTCGTACGATCAAAAGGATGACGATAACGATCGCAACGAAAACCGCTATTTCAGACAGTGCGGTGAAGCGATGACGATCAAGTCCGTATCTCCGGACGACAAAGAAGTGCAGATCGCACTGATTAAAAAGATCATATCCCCTTATCCGCGTTACAGAAACATTGAAGACCGTTTAAAGAGTTTTAAAGATTGGCCGATATCGTTGACGATAACGCCTAAAGAACTAGCCGAAGCGGGTTTCTTTTACAACGGATGCAACGATAGAGTGATATGTTTTTGCTGTGGAGGCGGTTTAAACAAATGGGAGCGAGGAGAAAACGCTTGGACGGAACACGCACGTCATTTCCCCGTGTGCTCTTACGTAATGTTAGTGAAAGATAAAAAATTCATCCTAAAGGCATTGGGTATCATTACCGAACCGGAAGCAGCAGCAGGAGCAGCAGCAACAGCAGTGGCAGCAGAGAACGGACAAAGCACCGACTCGAACAAAGAGAATAAAAAAGAAGAAGGGAGTCCGGATCGGGATACGATGTGCAAAGTTTGTTACGCACACATCGTTGAAGTCGTACTTATTCCCTGTCGTCATTTTGTCATATGTGTGAATTGCGCCATCACTGTAAATCAGTGTCCCTTATGTAGAGCCACATTCACCGCTTATATGAGAGCGTATTTCTAGTTCGTTTTCATGCACTGAGAACGTCTAAACAACGTGCAGTCAGAAAACGAACAGCAAATTCATACTCGCACTTACCGACTGTTAATACAAAAGCAAGAACGTTTCGTCTAATGCATGAAATAAACCAGTAAAAATTGTTTGAAAAACTGCTGCTGCTGTGACGGAAGTGTTTATAAATAAACGATATCTCACTACTTCCTCAGTGTTTCGGAAGGGCGTGTCGAGAACGAACGCATGGAGCTGTTGACTTCGTACGAGTACAGACGATGCAGTGACTTAACGAACGCAGTACTGTACCCTGTAGATCTTTTTGTATACAACGTTTTGACGCAAGAATTTGTTGCACTGATTCGTGACGTGGAGACAAGGTACAAAGTAAACGTTCCGAAAAAATTCTTTACGGACGTTTCACAACATACAACGTGTCTGTTTCGCGAGACGGACGGATCGGCAGCGTTCCTAGTAGCACCGAACACATTGTTTGTAACGAAAAAAGATGGCAGTCGACGAGCTAGCAGTCATACTTGACTTTCACTGTTTCGTGGACGATAACGGAAACGAACTCGTCAAGGAACTGGCCGTTATGGATGTCACCGCATTTACCAGCAGACATTGGATATTTGCACCACTAGTGGACACGAACGTTTCGAATCACAAACACATGAGGACGAACCGATGGTTAACGGAGCATTATCACGGACTAGAGTGGAGGGACGGGGAGACATCGTACGAACATCTTGTGCCGATATTAGTAAAGTACACGTTTCCGTTTAACTATTTGTTCTTAAAAGGTTTACAGAAAAAAAGATTTCTGGAAAAGCGTATCGCGCATTACAATATTATAAATTTAGAAGATTTCGGTTGTCCTAAACTCGAACAATTACGTCCGATGCACGGAACAGCATGTTTCGCGCACCGTTTATTTCCAGAAATATGTACAAATAATAGAGTCCACGCTTTACGCGAGTGGGTTGTATCGGATTTTAGACTCATCAGTAGGTTTCTTGTAAATTATTAATATTTTTGTTTTTATTTAGCATCATTTCGCTTGCATAAAAATTACTGCCTTCACACCAGAATTCGATTACATCACCCTGTCTAGACGCATAAAAAACTAGTGCCGCCGTCTGGTCGTCTTTCCCCTTCCGCGCTCGACAGGAATCAATGACATCACTCTGTCTAGACGTATAAAAAAATAGTGACATCTTTCGCTTGCATAACAATTACTGCCTTCATGTCAGAATAAGATTACATAACCCTGTCTAGACGCATAAAAAATTAGTGCCGTCGTCTGGTCGCCTACCCCCCTTCCGCTCTCAGCAGGAGTCGATTACAACACCTTGTCTAGACAGATAAAAAAATAATTGCCGACTGGTTGCCTCCTCCCACCCACCGAACATGACGTGTGAAAGCGGCTTTCATCCTGTTTCACACGGTTAATAATAACAGTTTACTGCTCGTTGTCTGGTTCCCCCTCCCTCGCGCTGTCTGGTTTCCCCCTCCTCAACAGCCTCCCTACTTATAACGACGCAAACGAGCGTTATTAGTTCAGACCTTGACAGAGACGCAAGCGAATAGTGACTCTTCTTCATTAGAAATGGCTTCATTCGTTGCTAAGTTCGCGGACATTAGTGCTATACAATATAGGAAAATTAAAGAACTAGTAATGGGTGTAAAATATCCCATAGTGCAAGTTCAAAACGTAGACAGTAAATACGGAAATGCTGTACTCGCTACTATCCAGGACTATACGGACGATAAATTGAAATATCGTGTTTATCTTCCAAGAAGGTACGCAGGCGTTTGGGAAGACGATGAGTTAAAACATTTAGCACCGAACTCGCTATATCTCGTTTACCGTGGAGAAAAAAACAGGGCCTACGTGGTGGACATTTTAATGTAATACTGGATGGACATCTTATGAAGTAACAAGTATATTTGTATGTCATAATGTACACATTCTTAAATTTGTAATATATATAGCGCTTACACTTACATGTAATTCATTTGTTTTAATTACAATTCAGTGTGTGTGTGTGTGTGTGTGTGTGTGTGCATAATATGTAGGTTGAATGCAATCATAAACTTGTAATATAGTGTGATTACATATATTTCTTAATTGTACAAAATTGACAATGTACAGGTGTTTACATATTATGTATTTTAACTTGTAATTAGTATGCATACATGTATTTCTTAATTACACACAATTGAAAATGTACACGTGTTTACATATTATGTATTTTAACTTGTAAGTAGTGTGCATACACGTATTTCTTTTATTTTAATTATATGCAATTGTCAATTCAATTCATTGTGTGTGTGTGTGTGTGTGTGTGTGTGGGTGGGTGGGTGTGTGGGTGTGTGTGTGGGTGTGTGTGTGTTTAAATATTTTAACTTGTAATATATTGTGCTTATTGATAAAATTAAACGATATTATCTTAACATTTCATTGTATTTAATTTCAAAAAATCCTTTGAACTAACAGTACATTTAATCATATTTTAAATAACAGTACAACACTCAATCTACAAGCTTGAACGGTCGTTGCGCACCGACCGTTATTACATACATTCAATTAAAAAAAAAAAATTAAAATTTATATTAAAATAATTGCATAATGGTAATATATTACAGAAACTAAAGAATAATTTTAAAGCAACTTACCCTGTACGAGTTATTATGTCTTTCACTGATGATGTCAAAGCAGAATCCAACGATGATATGTACTTCAACAGATCAAATCTTTCGGCTTTTTATACATCGCTGAACCCCGCTTACGGAAATGAAGATATGCAGTCATGAACAATAAAAAAGTTAACGACTCAGGAAGGCAGATGTTTATAGACCTGTTTGCCTAACCACGCCCGAGAACAAGGACGACCACTACCGAATATCAGCTAACGCCCAGACGTCCTTACTACCACAATATATAATTAAATTCTTTTTTGTACAAAATAATTGTCAACTCCGAACAGACACTTATTTCATACCCCGTCACAATAATACAAATGATAATAATTTTTTTTTAATTTAAAAATTTAAGTTTTCAATTGTGTTTATTTACAATTATCCTTTTTCCGTTCATGATGAGTGAATTCTTTTTTTTTTGTACGAAATAATTTTCACCACCGAACATACACTTATTACATACCCAACACATTAATATAAATGATAATAATTTTTTAAAATAATTTTTCATGCATAGTATGCATTCTACAATTTATACAAGTAAAGGTCATCATTCGTATCTTTACAACGATGCCGAACAGTTTGTTTTTTACTCACCGCCGACACACAGACCAATCCTCGACGACGAACCGGATCACGACGCAGCCTCACGAACCCGTTCGCCGTTCGCCATTCGCCGTCGGCAGCGGACGGCGTCCGACAGCAGATCAACCGGACGGCGGCCGGCGAACGGCGAACCGGATCACTACACGGACTTGCGATACAGTTCGCCACGACAAACACGCCGTTTCAAATTACGACCAATCAACGACCGACACGTCATCAACATGGACTACACATAGACACGCCGCTGCCAACTACGCAATACACCGCATCGACCATCGCCCGCAGCGCCGTTCATACACAAACCTGTACACTATAACACACGCAAGAGTCGACTACGGCGATTAACCAGCACAAGTTGGCAACGCCGACCACGACGATTTTCCAACACGGCCGACCGGAAAAACACCTTACATATACAAACCCGTACACTATAACACATGCACGAAGCGGCAACGTCGCCGACGTATACACCAATCAACGCACACATAACCCCACTTTATACTGCCCGCCCACAACATGACCGAAAGCCGACTACCAGATTTTTACCCCCACCACCACTATTTTTGAATTTCCCGCCATATGACGTCACATCCGGGGTAGAACTGTCAGTTTACCCCTACTTACGGCGGAATAGAAGAGTGCACGTTCACGATCAAGAAACACGGATACGCTAAAGATCGTTTTGTCGGCTTACCAGAAGCCGTCGATAGCGCGTTCCGATACATCGACGGAAAGATTTATTTCTTCAAAGACGCACGCGTATACGTGTACAATGAATTTCTAAATACGATCGTAAAAGGAAAACATAGCGACGGACTCTCCGTTGTCGGAATAAAATGCATAGACGGTACGATCGTATCAAACTAATCGATTTATTACGCGAGTACGTATAAATGCCGTGCACAACGAACGAGATGCATCATTCACGAGGTAAGTGTTGATAAGTTCGGCAGACACCAGAGCGCTGTCAAAGCGCGAAGGGAGACGCGTCGCAGTCTGCGGGAGGATATTGGTATCACGATGACCGAGGATGGGCACTTCGACGTAGCGGGGGAAAAAATACACAACTTGGGCGAACCGCAAGACGGTAACGATGCCGTTCCACTGCGCTTCGTGCGTGACCACTGTCTGTTAGCCGACGATCCGCCGACGACGACGCGAGGAATAGACGCAAAAGGTCGTAAGCTCGTCAACTTCGGCGCTCCCGTCGATCTCGTGGACGCCGTCAACAAGCAGTACGTAGACTACTCGTGCTTACGTTTCACACAGCTGGCACCGAACAAGAAGAACGGAGCTGTCGTCGACGCGCGGGACCATCGCATACAGTCTCTGAGGGAACCGATTCGTGCGAGAGACGCTGCGACCAAAGTATACGTGGACTCGAAAATCATACCGAAGGATACGAACTCTAATCTAATGGTCGGCAACGTGCGGATAACGCAGTTAGCGCCGCCCATGAACAACAAGGACACGGTGAACTTGGAATTTTTTAACCGACACACGATCACCGTGGTAAACGACGCTTATTTCAACGCACAAAGAAAGACTATTCTAAACGTCGGCGACGGTGGCGCACGGGCTACGGACGCGGTGAACGCACGTCAGTTGGAGGAGGCGAAGCGGTACGCGAAAAGCGAAACGTACAAACTCGCAAAAGTGTTCAAACGCCGTTGGGAGAAAGTGGTATCGTATATCTACAAATTGCCGACGCGCGCAGCGCGTACTTCACTTGGTAACGAAGAGGCAGACTTACTACTTACGAACAAGGCGGAGACGAACGAGTTGATTAGTGATCTGGACAAATCTAAGGACGAGCACGATTGGAGATCCCTTTATCGAGAGCAACCGAAACAGTAGTCATGTATGAACTACGTAGCCGCCGAGATGATAAAAAAAGTTATCTTATCGGATGATAAAAAGGTGGTCTCATAGGAAAAATAGATAAAAGCGCGGTACCAATCGTTGCGAAGTCAGTACCTACACTGATCAATCGAGCGGTGGACGTATTACCGGTGGAACTACATCTGCCCGGCTACAGGTTCTGTGGACCCGGAACGAAACTAGAGGAGAGATTGGCTCGCGGTGACCGAGGAATCAACGAGTTGGACGAAGCTTGTCGCGAACACGATACCGCTTACAGCAAGTACAAGGACAACGAACGACGACGTGTAGCGGATCGCGTGCTAGCCGGTAAGGTGTGGGAACGAGTGAAAGCTTTGAATTCGGGCATCAGTGAAAGAGCGTACGCGGCAGCCGTAGCAGCAGCGATGAAGGCGAAATCGGCGTTAGTCAGCGGGCTATGCTGCGGTGGTGGTGGTGTGCGTAAACGTCGACGTCGCACCAGAAGACGCAAGCCGGTTCGACGCACGATAATCAGGAAGTGGAGGACGACGACGACGACGAAGACGGACCGGTGGTAAAAAGGCTTCAGGACTATACCTTCGACCGTACCGAAAAAACTAATCAAAATACCCGTGCGTCCGTTGTCCGATCGATATCTTTATGAGTACACGAAACTATTGCGTATACCTTATTTCAGAGGCGTGTACATGCGCGACGCACTTCTTAGTACATCACCGTGGGAGAACGAAAGCGCGATCGTGAATCTGGACGACGCTACCGGACCGGGCACGCACTGGGTATGCTACAAGAAGCGAGGCGACAGTGTCTGGAACTTTGATGGATTCGGCAATCTGTGCCCTCCTGTCGACCTAATACGGTACTTTGGATCGAACGTGACCAACGTTCATTACAATTACACACGGAAACAGCCGTCGGACACAGTCATCTGCGGACATTTATGTTTGGAGTTTTTGACATCGAACGATCAGTAAACGACAAGATGTCTTCACTTACGGTCACCGTCACGGGAACGGATCCGCGCGCACTGGTTTGTGATTTTTTTCCACCGCTTGAATTGACGGACGGTGAATGGTACGCGGGAATGCTGGACTTTACCACGTAAAACTCTATACCGAACGTGGAAAGCGGAAGAAACAACGTCTTTCCCGTACTAAAGGGAGCACGTAAAACGTTAGAACTCGTCAATATACCGACCGGTGTGTACGAAATCAGCGATATCGAAACGTACCTGAAGAAAGAGCTAGCAGACCCGAAATTTTCTCTACGACCCAACAACAACACGTTCAAATGTGAAATTTATTGTTCATACGATATAGATTTCGGGTGTACGGAACACACGATCGGTACCATGTTGGGTTTTTCCAAGAACCGAAAGTTAGAAACGTATATATTACACACGTCGGACGCGCCTGTAAACACTAACAAAGTGAACGTTTTGGAGATAAGGTGTAACGCTGTACAAGGTTCGTACAAAGCGGGACGAAACGAGCATATACTGCACTCGTTTTATCCAACGGTTGAGCGAGGATTCAAGATAGTTGAAACGCCTAGAAACGTCATTTATTTTCCGCTTAACGTACTACACTTACGTAACGTTACAGTGTCTGTACACGATCAGGACGGTGATATTGTGAAGTTTCAAGGCGAAGTCATCACTGTGCGTATACATTTGAAACGTGTGTAGTAATCATGGAAATTTATTTCACCGATACCCCCGTGATGAAGAGCGGCGGCGGCGGCGACGGCTCGCACCACAAGTTAAAAGAGGTCAACACTTTTGGAAAAGGTATCAGTAGACGTTCGTCGTTGGCACGGTTAACAGCAACTAACCGACGCTACCTGATTTCACTAGGATTCAAAGTCAAGAAAAACAATTAACATGGCGGACAGCGGTATCGTCTTATCGGTTGAACGTCGGCCATTCTTTGAAGACAACATCACGCATTACGAATATCATCCTCATGCACCGTACGCGTCGGCGTCACGATACGGAAATAACGATGAGATACGCATACCTATACTGCAACAGGAAGTCTTCACTTTACCGATGGAAAGTTTGCTGTACGTTGAAGGCAAGTTGAGCAAAAATACCGACAGCACCGGTAGTGTGAACGTGAAAATGATCAACAACGCGATCGCGTTTCTCTTCGAAGAAATCCGTTACGAACTGGCCGGTGTGGAAGTGGATCGTACGAAGAGCGTCGGCATCACGTCCACTATTAAAACCGTGCTATCTGCCGGCAAGCAGGACATTGTTTCGATGCAAAACGCCGGTTGGGTTGCTCCTACAGCTAACGAACTAACGCCGACCGGCAAACACGAGGAATTCAACTTTTGCATACCGCTGAGGATGCTGATGGGATTCGCTGAGGATTTCACGCACGTTATTTTAAACATGAAACAGGAACTGATACTGCTGCGCACTTCCAGCAACGTTAACGCTCTGTTCTCGTCCAACTCGTTGATTCCTCGGTCACCGCGAGCCAATCTCTCCTCTAGTTTCTATATTATAGAATTCCTCTATTTCCTCTAGTGTATTATTATATTAATTGTTAATTCATAAAATATTTTATATTTTTAACTTCACTTCCTTTTCTCAATATTTTATCGGTTTGACGTTACGGTTTCCAATCAAAATAAATCAAACAAATCAAATTAAATCATTTAAATTTTGTTCACCTAGCGAAATTGATCTAAGTTCAATATCCAAATCTCATATTACCATTTATTTGATCAAAATCCTAAAATCTTTTAAACGAATTTACAATTCTCCTTCACTAGCTGTCAACGACTATAATAAACAAAATACAAGGAACACCTTAGTCTATCGTAAATTTCCTTATCACTACCTTTGTTTACAACACAATATAAATCGATTACTATATCTGCAATACATATAATCAACAATATATACTGAACATTAACACAATCTGTACTTTAAGCAGAATTAATTTTTTGTTTTTTTTTTCAAGAAAAATTTAATTCCCAAAATATCTTTTTTAACAATTTTCCCTGAAACAAAATTATTTAATTACATTTATTAACAAAAGTATCCATGAGTCACTTAAGAGAAATATATCATGTCTCTAACATCAGTCATCAGCTGATCTCTCGGGGTCAGGTGAATGACCTTACCCTAGATACACTCCACAAAACTATACCATGAAAAACACATAACATATGTTTATAATTCTTAAACTCTAACATAGTAAAATAATAACATAATAAATTCATTAGCATCAATCTTTTCAAAATCAGTAAATTCGTCTACAAAATTATCATATGGAGCAAAACACACGTAAATCAATTACTTTCGTACAAATCGTCTACAGTAATCGTCTCTTGAATAAAAATAAAATTATTTAATTAGCTTATTAGCTCATTTAGCTTATGTCCATTCAAGATTTGAATTCGTTACTCCCCTGAGTAACCTCCTTACCACACACACTATGACTTCCCACTGGACTGTGGCGTCCAGTTGCTTCCACAAGAACGGACTTTACCATTTAACCATCAAACATTTTATTTGATTTAAATTGCATTATAAATTTCATACTTACATTACATCACTCATATACTCGAATACAACATGATTACCTACTGTCATAAACACAAAAATATAAATATTTCTCACCACCAAACAATGTACATAACTCCATGTATCTTCTGAAACATAACACTCATATGATTCCACAACTAAATACATTTATTCAATTACTGTTTATTATCAAGTTCAAATCTCATAAAAATAATTTTTTATTCATCATCAATAATCTCTTTATATAATATTTAAATTAATCAATGAATACATCTCAAATTATTTAATTCAATCAATTATTTAAAACACAACATATTTTAATTACCTTATTAAAGGACTCGGTGCCCCGACAAAGAATACTTCTTGTTTCAAACTAAGGCCCTGTTTGGGTAAATCTGGTGTTACATTTATAATTGCAATAAAAATAAAACCTCTCAAAACTGTCCCATTACAGTATACTACTCTACATAAAAAGATCCTTGATAAGAAGTTCAAATTTTCCATACTATTCTGTGAAATATTTTATACTGAAAAATATATTTTAAAATAACCAACTCTCAAGACAACTTAACAGTTAATTTATATTCATGGTTATAAAAACAAAAAATTAAGTTTAAGAAAAGAAATTTTTCAAATCAAATAGTAATATAGTGATTGATTTTACCATAATCAGCTATAAATAGTATATTACAGAGTATTCCATTGTCAATGAGTTTGTTTTAACAATCATAACATTATAATAAACAATCACTGAAATGCACGTTATTACAAGGCTGGGTGAAACGTTCTGGGCCTCACACAGAGATGGCGCCACTATGCTCATTATTTCGATCATGTTCTATGGTTGCATACCTCGTAGGCTGAACTTTGACTCTTCTAGTCAATCAGCTGTTTAGTATTAGTTTGACAGTCCACCGAAGTAAGCGCCTCAAGCAATGTTTTAACAATGGACAAATTGGAAATTCATGTCGTGATTAAATTTTTTTTTTTTAAATGCTTAACTGCAACCGATATAAAAAAGGAGCTGGATTCAACGTTGGGGGACTCTTCTCCATCAAATACAATGGTTAAGCGCTGGATTGCTGAATTTAAAAATGGGTCGGACAAGCACAACTGATGAACCATGCAGTGGACGTCCCATTGAAGTGACTATACTAGACACAATTGAAAAAATCTACAAAATCGTTTGGCAGATCATAGAGTGAAAGTGAGTGAGATAGCACAAACTGTTGGTATATCAGCAGAACGTGTGCGTAATATCTTACACGAACATTTGAATATGACAAAGCTGTGTGCTAGAAGGGTGCCGTGTTTGCTCACACCTGACCAAAAACAATGTCAAAATGATGTTTCAACCGATTGTTTGGCACTCTACAAGCACAATCAATCCGAATTTTTTGCGTCGATTCATAACTGTTGTTGAGACTTGGGTCCACCACAACACTCCTAAGACCAAACAACAGTCGAAACAATGGACTGCTGAAGGTGAACCAAGTCCATAGAAGGCAAAGGCAATTCCATCTGCTGGTAAGGTTATAGCGACTGTTTTTTGGGACGTGCGTGGAATACTCTCCGTTGACTACCTTGAAAAGGGGAAAACAATTACTGGCGACTATTATGTGAACTTACTGCTTCATTTAAATAATGGAATCAAGAAAAACAGCCTCATTTAGCAAAAGAGAAAGTGCTGTTTCACCAAGACAATGCACCAGCTCACACATCAATTGTTGCAATGGCTAAAATAAATGAATTAAAAGTTTGAATTGCTTCCTCACCCACCATACTCGCCAGATTTAGCCCCGCATGACTTTTATGTCTTTCCTAACCTTAAAAATTGTTCGGAGGAAAAAGATTTGGGACAACAATCAAGTCACCGATGATGTAAATGGCTATTTTGAGGTTCTTGACAAATCAGCTTATCAGTCTAACTGCTCTAGAACATCGTTGGGAAAAGTGTATCGAGCTAAATGGAGATATGATGAGAAATAAAAACAAATTAATTTAAAAAATGTTTTCTTATTCAGGCCCAGAACTTTTCACTCCACCCTCCTACACTTAAATCAAACTGCGACTATAAATTATTCGACAAAACATTTTTAAGACCCAACTGTGACTGTAACTAGCACTTTTCAAAATATTCCTAAAGATTATAAAGATATTGAGTGACTTCTGATGGTAACAAGATTCTATCATACTTTCCTGCTGAATCTGACTGTAGTCTATATAAATATACATGGTGCACACATATGGAAAGTTAATGTTTTTCATGGTGATTACTTTGTGTGCAACGTTAATTTGTGTGAAGTGATATAAAGTGCTTTCAATGCAATTTAGTAGACTTAATGGCTTACGTAATTGTTAATGTTTGCTTATTCTGATCAGTAAAATGACTTTGTTTAAAAGTTGAATTAATGCGATGGGGATAAAAACATCTAATAAAACTTGTGACTGTTTTGTTTTAGTTGTTTCAGTAAAATTTCAATGTGAATAACTTTATATAATTTAACTGTTGTTTATATATTACCTCAAATCAAGGGAATTGGATACAAACGTTTAATAAACATATTTATTTACTCACGAAACACACGTGGTATTCACAAAATAAGTGTGCTTGTCAAGGAGATACAGTACATTAAATTCGGAAAGGGACAATCAAAAGAAACCCTATATTAATATTAACATTGTATTTATTATTGGAAATTTTACTAAAGCTAAACAGCATATAAAATTATCAAATACACTTAATTTAAATGCACTTCATTTACGTATAAAAAGTAAACAATAAATGTATCTCATATTACAAACAGATCATATACAGTTTATTTAAGAAAGATATATACTCTTAATTAAAGGGCCTATTTTGGTTTATACTTAAGGCACTTGCTAAATGGCAATTTTATAATATGTAACTACTAATTATATATTATAGAAAAATTAAGGTTTACTTTTCTATTATAAAGTATCATACAAAACACGAACAAAAAATTAAAAAACTGTTATTTTAAACGTTATTACTAAACTTTGTTGAAAATATATAAAACAGATTACGAGACAGTAAAGTTTTACGCTTTAAGTAATGTATTGAAATAAAATTCAAAACAGTACCTATCACCAGCTTTTAAACCATCGTTTGCTATCGGTGTCTATGAGTTAGGTTTCCTAATTTTTACTTTTCAGTGCTAAGTAAATGAATAACTTATCACGTTTCAAGCCCTGTCCATACCCAACTGCACGAAACCGTACTGCACATACATAAACAGTAGTCAGGCTCCCAGTTTGCGTTTTGCATGACCATCACATTCATAGTTGACTATGCAGATTAGTTCAGATAATCTGCATTAACTTTTGCACCCACAGAAACCATTCAGATTAAAAGGGCCTTCATGGAGGATTCAAGTTGGCCAGAAATCCGTAGAAAGCAATTTGTATTCTGGAAGTAACATAAAGACAATGTTGACGGATTTTTCGACCATCAAGGTGTTGTACAAAAACTACATACAAATTCTTCACAGGGTGACAAATGCAGTGAGGAGAAAACAGAAACAGCTGCGGGCAAGTATCGACTCGCACTTTCACTACAACATGCACCTTTATATTCTGCATTCCTTATATGGGATTTCTTAGCGAAATATGGCATCACACCATAGCCACCCTAGTCTTCACTTCACTCCTTCTGACTTCTGGTTCTTTCCACAGATAAAATCAGCACAAAGGGAGATTTCACACGTGGAAAAGGTTCAGGAAAATGCAACAAAGCAGCTGATACTTTTTCTAAAATATGACTTTGCAGATTTTTGAAGTAGAACAGATGCTGGGATACGTGTGTGAAATTCCAAGGGAGTACTATGAAGAGGACTAGGTCCCATTTGCTAGTTAAGCTAAATTTATTACACAGCTGGGACAGGGAGAGACCCTGTCTACATTCCCAGTCTGAAAATAAACACTGTTAATAAATTAAATCTGCTTGTTTACTGGCTGCATAGTTAGGAGTGTAATTATCACAATTTGTGTAATTGGAGTAATTATTACCAACTGGTATTATATTAAACAAAAAAAATAATAATAGTGGTCAAGCATGAGAACAGAACACACACACACACACACACACACACACACACACACACACACACACACACACACACACACACACACACACACACACACACACACACACACACACACACACACACACACACACACACACACACACACACACACACACATGTATAAATGAACTTTTTGTTTTTCATTTTGCTAAGATGTAATATGCACACTTTTACTGATTGATACTTGTATGTAGTACAGTATTCTAACTGTGACAGTTTGATACATATAAGACTACACCCAACCTTGTGTTTATAAATGGGCAGACTAGATGCTTACAAAGAATTCAGAAGGTACAACAAAATGGCAGGAATCATTCTAAAAGGTCATAGGTTTCAGTTAAAAGGATTTATATTTTTATTTACAAAATTATAAAATATTAAATTTACATGAGACCTGCATAAAACTGTGTACAAGATGTTCACTCATTATTTCATCTCTTCATCAAATCATCTTTTAGGAAGTGATGAAATGAGAATAAAATCACATTTTTTTCTTCTCATTTACTGATGTCCGATAGGGTGTGGGATCCCAAATAACTTGACTCCTTATCCATTTCCTCCACCTTTCCATACCTCTTGTCACTTCTCTTAATTTTCACTACAGATTTCCTTTGCCTTCTACAAATTTATTCTATTCCTACTTAGTGTTCTACTATTCTACTTAGTGTTCTTAGTAGATGTTTGTGGATTTCCTTACTTTAACCAGTAACAGTTAACTGAGGAAGAACATTCTAATTTAGTTTTCCATCGTTTATAAGAATTCATTTATAAGTTCCATGCTTCCCAAGAATTCAAATTTTGAGACCTCTACTAATATTTGTACACCACAATGCAAAACAATTCTATCATTCCGGTTGTTACTTGTTACGAACTGTAATTAGAGTTTTAGTAGTGAATCGCTGAATCACGGAAAATGGCTGACGATTTCGACAACATATGATTTCGGCGCTGAGCAGTTTCGATGTTGTGGTGTTCCGTCGTTCTGCGACAATATTGATCTTCACAACTTTCGAGACACTTGCCGTTACGCGCCAGTGCCAGTGACCTTCACGCCATGTTTGGAAGTTTTTAGGTGGTTTGAATTTTTTTTTGTGGTGTACACCGTGTACTGTACTGATTAGTGTAGTTTTGAATTCTGTTTTGTTTATAACTCGAGTCTTTTAAAACATTCAGACAACATTTTATTATGAAACGACAGTCAAACCTGATTAGTTTTTTCAGTAGGCCTGTTTGTTCCAGCCAAAAACAGCCTAAACTTGTTTGTGTTTGTGATGACAGCACTGAAGATTCAGAGACTTCGCTATCGCTACCATCTGATGACGGGGCTGTTTCTAATTTGCTGATATGGTCAGACAAGCAGCGTGAATATTTTATGAGTAAGTACTCATGGCATAATATTACTGAAAAAAAAAAACAGTGTAGGATGCAAAGTATGTTCCCAAATAAATTCTTTAAATGTTGAAAATGCGAAACACATTCACATTTCAAGTGAATGGAAAAATTCAAAAATCGTCCCAAATGGATCAACAAAGGAAATACAACAGGCATCTATCCGCAAAAACTTAATGAGCATGCATGTTCTGAATCGCACAATAAAGCAATTCAAATAATTGAAGAGTCTAAACAAAACAAAATTGTTGCATCTATTGATAAATTCCATGGAAAGCAATTACTTTCCACCAGTCATGTATTTACTACAGTGTACAGTCTAGTAAAATGTAACAGACCCATGCAAGATATTGAGGCAGAAATAGAATTACAAGAAAAAAATGGCGTAGACCTTGGAGTTTCTTTACACTCAAGGCAAACTGCAATGGCCATTGCCCAACATATATCTATTGATAGTACATAGGCTTTCACGGCCGGTGTCATTATGATTATTTTCTAAAACTTCCGGGCTGAAAGGCCGTGGTCGAGTGCTTGATCTACTGCTAAACGTTTCGGCCACACCACCGGTGGCCATCTTCAGTAGCAAAAAATGTGTTCGAATAGATGACACGCCGAACACGTCTCCCAATGGACTGGGAACAAGCAACAGTGAGTTATGGCTACGTTGGCTCTATTTATAACTTTTTGGCCGCTTAAGGTGTATCACGCGGACCAATGAGAAGATATCTGCACAAGTCCTCCAATCATCATCCTAGGCAGAAGAGGGCGGTGCTGAAGACTCTGGTAGACCGGGAAAAAAGAATCTGTGAGCCCCAGTATCTCGAAGATGAGTTTCGGCATCTCGAGGAAGCACTGCAGTCCAACGGTTATTCTGCTGCGGAGGTTAGGAGAGCTGCCCGGCTGAGAAGATCTGGTAGGCCGGACGAGTCGGTGTCGCCTGAGGTTGTTGGCTCTGCTGTCTTGCCCTACATCCGTGGCGTGACTGACCGCATCGGCAAGTTGCTGAGTAAGCGGGGCGTCAGGACGATCTTCAAGCCAACCAAAAAGATCCAACAGTTCCTGCGACCGGTGAAAGACGCCAGGGATCCACTCTCGTCGTGCGGGGTGTACAGTATTCCTTGTACGTGTGGCCAGGTCTACATAGGCACCACGAAGCGTAGTGTCCGGACGCGCCTCTCTGAACATCGGAGATACTGCCGCCTGGGCCAGCCGGAAAAGTCCGCAGTTGCTGAACACGCTCTTTCCCACGACGATCACCGGGTGATGTTTGATGAAGCCCGTGTGTTGTCTTCTGTCCGGGGTTACTTCACTTGCCTGCATCTGGAGTCCATCCATATTCATACGAATGCGTCCGTCGCTATGAACCGCCGAGGTGAAAGCATCGCCTTAAATAGTGTCTGGCATGGTTTATTTTCCATGGCCAATCAGAATCGAGAATGAGGAGCTGGCTTCTCATTGGTCCGCGTGATACACCGTAAGCGGCCAAAAAGTTATAAATAGAGCCAACGTAGCCATAACTCACTGTTGCTTGTTCCCAGTCCATTGGGAGACGTGTTCGGCGTGTCATCTATTCGAACACATTTTTTGCTACTGAAGATGCCCACCGGTGGTGTGGCCGAAACGTTTAGCAGTAGATCAAGCACTCGACCACGGCCTTTCAGCCCGGAAGTTTTAGAAAATAATCATAATATATCTATTGAGTTAAGGAATCAGATTTTTTCTAAAATTATTGAACAAAATCCGAAAATTTGTATTGTAATTGATGAAGCCAGCACAGTATCAAAAAAAAGTGCATTGGTCGTTATATTGAGATGCGATATTTTAGGCTCAGATGAGCCAATAAACGTATTTGTTGATTTAAAAGAACTGGACTCTACAAATGCAGAGACGATTTCTCATATTTTACTTCTTACATTAGAAAGTTATGGCTTTAATGATCCCTATCTAAAGAAAAATTTGATTGGATTTTGCTCTGATGGTGCCAGTACTATGTTAGGTTGTTAGTCAGGAGTTTCAGTTAGATTATTAAGTAAATACCCTGGTATAATAATTTGGCATTGTTTAAGCCACCGAGTACAACTGTCTCTTGATGACGCTATCAAATCTATTTCACAAGTCAATCATTTCAAAGCATTTCTTGAGAAGATCTATTGCTTCTACCACACATCAAACAAAAATCAAATGGAGTTAAACAATATAGCCAATGATTTGGAATTGGAAATCATAAAAATTGGTCGTGTTTTAGGCCCTCGGTGGGTAGCGTGCAGTGTAAGAGCAACAAAAGCTGTATGGAAGGCCTATCCAGCCCTATATAACCATTTTTCTCAATCAAATCAGACAGGTTTGAAACTGCGAATGGAAAATTTGAATTTCACAGAGGACCTTGCTCTAATGACTGATCTACTAGAAGAACTGTCCCTCTTATCTCTTGCATTGCAAAGCCAGGATATAACTGTAGCAGATCGACTGATCAAGAGATGCATAAGAGCATTAAGTATATTAAAAGACAGCAAAGGAAAATATGAAAGTCTTCTACCTACAACGATAAAATCAGATACCCATAAACATATTCCATTCAGTAGAAATAACAAAATTGTAAAATTACCAATAAATCAACTGATACAAAGTGTCATAGATAACGTGACAAACAGATTAGGGAGTGAAGAAAATGAGACATATAAAAATATGTTGTCTCTATTTACCCTATTGGACTCTACCACCTGGCCAAGTGAAGTCACACTTTCTCCCTGGTATGACAGAGAAAAAAAGCTTTATAAATTAAGCAATCTTATAAAGTTTGACATTCCGGTAAATGATTTTAGAGACCTAATTGATGACAGAGACATGCCTAACAAAACAACCTGGAAGCATATTACAAGCTAAGAAAATCATGAAGGTGATTGCTGTAAGCTCAGCAGAAGCAGAGCGCGCTTTCAGTTTGATGAATATAATAGCTACTGATCAGAGGAATGCTATTCTTGTCAGCAACATCTCCCACTTGATGACCATAAAGCTTATAGGGAAACCTATATCAGACTGGGATCCAACCCTGTTTGTGAAATTGTGGCTACGACAGGGGCACCACACGGCAACCGATACGAGAGTGAGAAGGAAAGTGAAGCAAGATTTTTTGAAAAACCAAAGTACCATTTGGAGCCTTCTGTAACATCAACCTACAGACATTTTGGCTATAAACTGAATATTAGAAATTGTTTGTTGTTTCAGAATATAAAACAAATTTAATGTAGCTTAAGTACGAATATATCATATTTTCTTTCTGTGTATTTCATAGTACATCTTTCTTTCCCTTCCCCATAATACAGTTCACATCCAACTCGGTCTACAGAACCGGTTGTTAAATTTTTAGGGTGACGCCACTGCATGTATCCGTCAGCTGCTCCATCTTCCTCCTGGTATCCACTATAAGTACATTATCTGCATACAATTACATAGGTATCTGCATAAATTATGTGTCAAATTTTACACAACTACGTTTCTATATCCTATTACTGTTTGGAGAGTATTAGGCTCCAGTCGGTACCAGTACTTTTACATGTTTTATCCTTCGCTTTTGCATTAGACCATTTTCATAGTCATTAGATTGTCGGTACTTTTAAAACTTTCACACTGTACACGGAAAGCAGTTTGGTGATTCAGCCCAGTCGATGTAAATTTCAAGGAAATCGCAACGCGATGGCTGGAAACACGAAAAAATGCAAAAAACCGAAGCCAAGATTCGTAGGTTAGAGCGTCGCCAATGGAGCACGAGGTGCGTGTCTGACATGGACAGGCAGTTATACAGTGTTTGTATAATGTATGCGTGTAAAAGCAAACAAAGTCAGGTAGGCAAAAGCGTTGCCACAAATAGCACTGCCACAACACAATGCTTTTATCCTAAGGTTTGCACGGATTACAGTAATAAATATAATCCCCTATTCTGCGAATCGGCAAGCCACATGCTACAATAGCCTCGTGTCTAGACTTCGTAGTAGGAGCAGCAGTTCAGTTGCTTATCTGCTTTGTGAGAAGTACACATTATTAGTTTGTCTTGTGCGAAAAATATTTTACCAGGGACTTTTCAACTCTGTCTAACTTTAAGTTATATATCCATCTTAATTACTGTATTCTGTTAAGTATCTGTAAGGCTATATTCCGCTGTACTACAACATTATTTATCGCATAATACAAATAAGGAATTTACACGGAGAAAAACTATTTAAATTAATCAACAACTTACATAGTTAAAACTGTAGACTAAATATCGGCGAAAACAATATGAATATAAGCTTATTTTAACTGAAAATATCTGTAAATTTTAAAAATGATTTTATTTTCTTTTGACATGTAATGGTTATGTTTGTATACAAATGGTAGATTTAGGAATATCGAATTAGTAAATTCTAGTCACCGTTTGCAGATTTTAGTTCCTACTCCTAGATTTAAGGAACGTCTATAGTAAACTTTGGTTTTGCTAGTATCTACAGAATGAAGGAGTCAAAATTCACTAATTTAAGCAGAAATTTTGTAGAATTAAGTAGTTTTATTTTTCCGTATAGGTTATGAAGAAAACTCGTGACATGTCCTAAATTGGGGAGGTCTTGGGTTCTCAAATTGGGGAGGTCTCGAGTTCTCAAATTGGGGAGCAAAATTTGCCCTATTAGTGGTTTCAGTTTAGATAAGTTTAATATTTATAATTATTTCGAATTTTAGAATATTTTTAAGAGATGTCATCCCAGGTTTGGAAGTATTTTAAAATTGATGCTGCCGATAATCGGTTTGCCAAATGCAATATCTGCAGTAAATTAATTTCGAGAAGAGGAGGAAGTAAGAGTACTTCAAATTTAATGAAACATTTTAAAACGCATTCTAAAAGTAGGCCGAATGCTCCTACTAATAGAGAGCCAGCCAAAACTCTGAGTATACCCAGTGGATCCACTTTAAGCAATTATTTTAGTAAAAATACAAATTTAGGCCGTAAAACTTCCAGCCCAGATATGGACTTAAATGTAGAAGAAATAAGTGATGATAATTTAAGCCTAAGTGTTGATGTTTCGGATACAGATGATCCAAACCCTCTGATGACTTCTCCAAATTTATCTGCTGTGTCACCAGCATCAACAACAGACCTAGGTGATAGTTCTGAGATTCACACTTCACCTAGATTCAGCCCTTACCCCAAAACCATTCACTTAAGGAATCAAATGACCTTACAACAACAAACCTTGCCAAGTATGTATGACAAAATTAAAAAATTTAAGTCAGATGACATTAGGTCAAAAAATATTGACAAATTGATTGCTGAAATGGTTTGTTTGGATTTTCAGCCTTTCTCTGTAGTAGAGAATAAAGGATTTCGTAGGCTGATAAATAATCTAGAGCCTAGATATACAATATCGTCAAGAAAGACCTTGATCAATAAAATTATCTCTGACATGTATCAAAATCTGATCAGGGAAGTCAAAGAAGAGTTATCTCAAGCAACAAACATTGCTTTGACTACTGATATGTGGACATCTGTAAGCAACACTGACTACATGGCTGTAACAGCTCACTTTTACAGTAATGATGGCAACGCTTTCACTTTGACTCACAAGTGTCTAGAAGTGATACCCTTCGAGGAAGTGAGCCACTCAGCGGAAAATCTGAAGAATTTTTTGGTTAATGTCTTGCAGGAGTGGGGGATTTTAGAAAAAGTTGTAGGGATTTTAAGAGATAATGGGCCAGATATCACTGCAGCATTAGCCCGTACATCTTTTGAGGCAATTCCCTGCATTGCACATACTCTGCAGCTAGTCATAAAAGACAGTTTATTCCAAAATCAAAAGATCATGAATGTAGTATCAAAGTCAAAAAAGATAGTTGGTAGTTTCAAGCGAGTTAGTTTCATCTTTGGTAAAAATACAAAGATGCTTCTGAGCTGCCAAAAGCAACTGAAACTACCCAAACACCGGATGATCCAGGATGAGCCCACCCGATGGAACAGCACGTTACATATGATGAAGAGACTACTGGAGCAGAAAGATGCTATTATTTTGGTGTCAAACAAGCCTGATGTTAAACTGGCAGCAGAACTAACCTGTGATGATTGGAAGACAATGGAATTTGCCATTAACATTCTAGATATTTTTGAAAAGGCAACATTGGAAGTAAGCAAGTTATCATCTTGCATTTCTGAGGTAAGTTTCTAAGACCAAAACTTAAGCATTTGTTTTATTTAATGTACTTGGCCATACTGTCTTGCCAATATTATCCTACTATATGTACTTTTTACTAAATGATCAATATTAGCTTACTATATGTATTTTTTTTAAGTTTGTTTATGTTATTTTATTTTACTGATGGCCATAATCTTAATGCAATGATTTCTTTCCAGATGATACCTTTAATACATACGATAAAACATGTGTTGGAAAACCAAAATGTATCAGGATCTGGACTGACAGGCCTACAAAATGATTTGGTGGCATCATTGAAACGACGATACCCTAATGTTGAGAGCGAGACAGTGGCTGCCTGCACTACTCTACTTGATCCACGCTTTAAGAGCACTCCATTTAAAAATAAAACTGGGTTGGAAATTGCAAAAAGAAAATTGATTTCAGAAATAAAATCCAACTCATACGACTTTTCTCAGCCCACTGAGTCTTTTACTGAATGTATGTCTGACAAATTAAAAATACTAATACAGTAACACGTTTAATAATTTTCTGAATTATTGAATTTTTTGTACTGGATTTAAAGTAGATAAAATTCCACTTTAAAACAAAGGGTAAATAAATATTGTATAAGTATCCACAAAATATATGTACTGAAGGAGGTGTTATTCAATTGAAAATGACAGCTTAATATAGATTTATTTTATTTTTATATGTAGATTGGTCAGCTACCAATATATCTTCAAGCAGTGCAAAGGGTGGATTTTGGATGCACTATGAAGAAGCATTCGGTCAAAGTGATTTGACCTGTACAAAATCGACACCTATCAGTTGTGAAGAAGAACTGAATAACTACCTAAAGGAAAGCAATATTGATCCTGAAAATGCAGACAAGGTAGGCCTAGTTAAAAATTTTGTACAGTTATCATTCTAAAGTTAAATTGCTTAAAGTTTTATTGAGAGCTGTAGACACGGACACAGATATCATTTATTAGCACAAAATGTACAAGACAATACAAAATAGCCTACAGAGGTACAAGTACTTTGTCAATAGGACTACACTTAAACTTAAGTATCTATGTTACATTCTTGATTCTTGTATTAATACTATGAATCCCAGTTCTCATAAAAATTTTCTAAAGACATTTCATAATCAGATTTTTCAGTCAATATTATATTAACAGTCTGTAATTATTGGGCTTTATTTTGATGTGAAATATTCCTGGATTTTATTAAAAACTCGCAAGGCTATATAAACTATATTGTGCTCAAATAATTGGATATGATGTGCTGGATACTGAAAAGAATTAAAATTACATGTATTATGGTTATGACTGAATTGAAAATTACAAAAAATATCTGGTCCAGGCCTATCACAAACAAGTCTAATCAGTTCATACATGTATACGCCAACAACAGTTAAACTCTAAAATTCTTAAACGAAGGCTTACGGCTATATCTTCTGTACTTACAAGCTGTTGTCCTCATGACACTTGTAATACATGATAAGTAATGTTTGTTTCAGATTGGGCAGTAGGCCCCTACTAGTTCGAGTCCAGTTACAAGCGACTGCAACCACTGGCACTAAAATATTTGTGCATTACCCCATCCACTGTGTTCAGCGAGAGACTTTTCAGCATTTCAGGGAATATTTGTGACACCCAACACAACAGATTAGACCCTCTAAGAGTTAAAATGTTGGTGTTTTTGAACAAAAATTTGAAATGTAAATAAGTTTTTTACTTTAACGTCATTTTATAGGTCTACTCAACAATTAAACGCATTTTAAAATTAATTTTGTTGATGTTTTTCTTTTCCCTCTAGCCCTAAAATACATTTTTAATTTTTGTTTTTAGGTACCGGTACCGAGAATCGGGAATCGATTCTTATGGAATCGGTACTGGTACTGGAATCGGAAAAATTTGGTACCGACACATCACTACTTCACATATACTCCAAAATACAATTGGACTGTTGATTTCAATTTGCTAGTATTCAATTTACATTATCTGAATATTACAGAACACAATTAGTATTACCCTACAATTGGTTACCTTACATAATTATCATCAAGATGTACGTGTATCAAGATTTAGAGTGTTTTGAGAACACAACAAAACAGAAAAGGCAAATGTCTGATGAATTATTCTAATAGAATAATGTAAAATGTAAATGGTGGTTGAAAGCTTTGACACTTATGATTAAAATCATATAAGTTTACAGTCAAAATAAATTTCCAATGTCGCATTCATTTTGTACACCAATCATAATTTACAACTGAACACAATTACAATTTACATAACACTTAAATTATATGAACAGTCAGGAGTTGTTTAACACAGGAAGAAGTGACCCATATTATGATGGGAACAAAACAATGCCAAAAAGTTAATACTGGTGCAGAAGTGTTTACAACACACATGAGCTGTAAAATACAAAATATACATAAACTGGTAATTTTACAATGTCAAGAAAATATTTGTTAAACTATTTTCAATACTTTATGTGTTCAGTAACAGAACATAAAGAAAGCTAAAATAATTATAATATAAAGGAAATATCGCAAGATAAGTTACAGTATGAAAACAAGTTATATTAACTACAGTTAAGTGAATATGTTACTAACACTAAACAATTAAAACAAAAATTAATGTGCAATATGTACTAAACATACACAAACATAATTGTTATAACTCAATACACAAAATTTTAGGTAAAATACATTTAAAATACAGTTTATACATGAATGGTAATTAACAAACTGAAGTGGTAAGATGTCCATTATGGGTATGGACAAAACATCTGGTAAAACTCATAAACATTCTAGCCATGGCCTAACAGCCCATAAAATTGTAACAGTAAACTGAAATAGTTTCACATCCTTAATACTCACTTAAAAAGTATGATACACTCTTCTGGCTTCTAATGACAAGTTATACCACTATTAACTAATTCTGTTTTGAATCTGTTTAGAGTGCTTATTTAATTGCAAACATATGTCAATGAGTTATAATTTTATTGTAATATAACAAGTTCCACTTACTAGAATTAAGAAGGGAAAGTGTCAATAGCATTATGATTATATTTGATAGGATTGTCAAATATCGGCTATTGGAACATCTTAACAGAATGGATGACTGCTGCATCTCCAAACAATTATTGAATTATACACCAAAATGATAGAAAGGTATGAGGTATCCGAATAATCATTGGAGTGACCAGCTCTAGTCTATTAGTCTATCTGTTTGGGACTGGAATAAATCATTTTTAGTTTAATCCTTGCTGAACATAATGATAAAGTTGACAATAGTGTGTGAGGATAAAATAACATAAAATACTATGGTCTGGCAACAGTACACTATGTGGTTAAACATGGTGGATTGTTTTGTAAAGTCAAGCATATCACACATGAACAGAAAACCTGGATTGTATGACCACCACTCTGTGACTAAGAATCACTTTGCTGAAAACTATATGTTGAATGCAGCGGCACTGCCAGGATTTCCTTCTGAGGATGGGGGGTTCTGGCAGATTCTTGATTCTGGTTCTGGCAGATTTTTGTGTGTAAAACTACAAAAATTATTTGCTATTTATTTTGTTTTACTCAAAATACGAACATTAGGGTTACATTAATAGATATCTCAAATTAACAGTGATGAAACAATAAAGATGATATTTTACATTACAATATAAATAAAACAAATGATACCAAAAACTGGCACAGATTTTATCCCTCTTCTGCAGACACTGATAGTGCTAAATGTGTTGTAAACTCTTAAAACAATTTCTTTAATCTGTTGTCTGTTAATCTTCAATTTTGTAATCTGTAAACAATTTGTTTTAAACTCTATCTTATAAATACATGTTTATAAATATTTGTTGCACACATAGTTATACTGGTGTACTTCCTTTGCCACAGAAATTAATCAAAGGTTTTTATAAAATGGGAACTACAAGTCCTCAAAAACACACGTTTCAAAATCACACTACTGGGTGTGCAAATAAGTCATTGGTCACAAATTTTGTTGAAGTTAGCACACAAATCAGTTCCCCAGAAGAGGCTAATGAATGCTTATAAATGGCGTTCTGATTGCCATGTTTGGTCTTAAATTTAGATACGTGTAGAACAATGGACATGTTTTTAAGATGTTTATTGTTGATTTGCAAAACAGTAATCAAGCAATAAAAAAATATGAAAAATTTTTAAATACAGATTGAAAAAGTGTGTACAATAATATGAACATCTGTATAAGATTTGAATAGCAATTAGGTAAAAACTTTTAATATAAACATTTTTTAAGTTGCTGTGAAACAGCTAAGTTGGATACACAATGGGTCAAATGAACATCTGATGGTTACCTCTTTCCTACTCGCTAAGGGACATAACCTCAAAAACTAGGATACAAATTTGAATTATCCCTCACCCACTAGACAACTAGCAATTTTTACATGAAATGATTTTGTACTCGCCAGACAGCTGCAGCGATTACAAATTTAATCCACAAATAAAAATGTTCACACTCATATAACCAATAACCTTAATTATAATTAATTAAACTTATATGACTCCAGTTTTAGTGGCACATTGTTTTTAATTTTTTAACATTTCCTTTGGAAGGGGGTTTATTCCCCCAAATCCCCTCGTCCCTTGCTGTATCACTGGTTAAATGGAATAATGTGAGTTAGAAATTGTGACAATCAAAGTGAGATTAATATGGTTAAGAGATTAACTAGAGCTCTAATAATAAGTCATATAATTTATGTTTTTTACTTATGTTGTAATCCTATTTCACATTAACAAGAAAATCACTGTCTGAATTGAAATTTAAATATATATCAGTCATTAATATTTTTTTCTAAGGAGCCTACATAAAACCACTATTTCACAAATAGTGGCTGACTGAGTCTTTACTGCTTGACTCCATGCAGATTATTTACAATTGCTGTCTGTGGTTGTACCCTTGCTCTGAAAACAGGTTGGCCGGATACAAATAGTCTTTATGCTTAATAAGAATTTACTGATACACACAGCACACAGAATGCCAGCATGCTCCATAAACTGTTCATTTCAAATTCTGTAAAATGCATATACTGCAAATCATAAACTGTCTACAAAAGAAATAATTACATTTGCTATTAAAAAAAGACACTACTATTGCATTAAATTTTACTCATACCATGTCAATTTTGATATAAAATCATATGCAAATTTATTGTAATTCTAACAATAACACAGCAGTTTTAATACATTTTATTATTGTCAAAAGTATGGTAGATCATACAGTCAATATAAGAGTATTTGGATGCATCCCAGAGTTCAAACTCTACATTAATGAACACCATAATTTGTGGTTTAATCAAGTTTCATGCAGCAATTTTAAAATTTGCATTAGCAGAGTGTGTTCACTAGTGTACCACCACATGAAAGATACATCTCCGTTTCTTGCAGCACAGATATCAAACACCTTATATCAATCACCTTACTTTGAATTCTGCTCTAATGCTGTAAGGCAGTTTTAACAAGTTTTGTATTTCTTTTATTGGTGCTATGACACACAGTTTGGCTTATATGGAAATCTGTTTACTGTTAATAATGATAAATTAAACTATCAAACAGAAGTCTTTTAGCAAAGAACCACACAAACCTCACAAATAAAAAATTAAAAAACATAATAACTCTGTTTACTTCTTATGTTTATTATTATATTCACATGTATAGTTTTTATACAAATAAAAATGTGTGTGTGTGTGTGTGTGTGTGTGTGTGTGTGTGTGTGTGTGTGTGTGTGTGCGTGCAAAAATTATACTGCTGAATTTACACTCTAAAATCACTTAAAATATTAGAAATTCTAAGAATATACATGTATGGGAAGACATCAGGTACAAAATAAATCTAGCCTAACTTATATAAAGGCCCATATTTTTTATACATATGTACCTATTCTCTACAGTTCAAGAAAAAATATAAGTATTCAAATATGTACAGTATGATACAAAAAATCACATTCAGTTTAAGCTTTTTTTCTTAGCATTGCACACAAAGAAAATATATTTTTATCCTGACAATCAAGATTACAAATAAGATGTCTTATTGCAAGACTATCTTGATTATTGTAGCACCTTATTGATAGTACCTATCTACAAAAATAATTTTTACGGAAGTATAGTCCTGACCATACAACAGAATAATATAAGTAAAAAGTAAAGCTTTGTTTCTAACAATACAAACTTTCTTACTTATTTTAAAAGTAAATTTATAAGTACACTGTAAATTGACTTAATAATTCAGTTTATAATTACGTTTGATTTATAATCATAATGAGACAATTTTTCTAAATAAGAATAGTTCACAAATTAATTTATTTAATTAATTCTTATTCTTTAGTACAAATTTTCACTGACAACAAGAACGTAAATCATACTTTCCTTTTCAGTCAGACACTTTTCTATAATACACTAATTTATTCTCTATACATAAATTTACTTCAGAATTATAGTTCCTTCTTGTATTAAAAAAAATCTATTTTGATCCAAGTGGTGACATTATCACCATCGTGACTGAAACGATAACAAGTGACTGTCATCTGCAAAAGAAAAGAGACTTCTGAAATGAAGTAATACCAAGATCACTTGAATCAATAAATTCTGATGTTCAGCTTGTGTGTGAACTGATTACCACAAAGCTCATCAAATTTAACAATGTTCACGCAGTCCTGCCTAATAGCAGTTAAGATGACATCAAAACAGTACAATGTTTGTTCTCTTTATTGTATGAACTGCACCCTCAACAGAGAACATATATCTTCTGGTCATTGTCAGACAACACCAAAATGTACAACTTTAATTTTTCCTGGTTCTTGCTCTTCCTCCCGGGGCTCTAAAAGTAACAAAAATTAAAGAGGTTTTAGCTACTGTCTAAATATGATTCTTATTGCGAATAATTCAAAAGAGTTATATTTTTGTGACTACCTATTTATATAGTTGTTGATATAATTATTGATTATACTTGACTAAATATCACTATAATATTGACGACTCGGAACACAAAGTTTTTTATAAGTAAAAACGTAAAGTTTTACCTTACAGCCTAAACCGGCTTTCACCTATAGAAGGCTTCATCAGAGGCTGTCGCTAGTAGCGCTGCTCGTCTTGTTGTTGGCGACGAGAAAGTGTTTCGAAAGATTGAAGCTGTGTGTGTGTGGTGAGATGTGTTCGAATAATGCGTGCGATTTGAATTGTGTCTGTTCGTTTAGGATGTCGTTTTTATTTGTTTTTGTGTGTTTGTATATTTCTAATTGTTCTAGAGTGTCTAGTTTTCGGCCTTTTGTGTGTACGTGTAGTATGTTCATGTTATTGTCGATGTTTTTATATGTGTGGTTTGCTTCAATGAGGTGGTTTGCGAAGGTACCTTCGCAAACCACCTCATTGAAGCAAACCACACATATAAAAACATCGACAATAACATGAACATACTACACGTACACACAAAAGGCCGAAAACTAGACACTCTAGAACAATTAGAAATATACAAACACACAAAAACAAATAAAAACGACATCCTAAACGAACAGACACAATTCAAATCGCACGCATTATTCGAACACATCTCACCACACACACACAGCTTCAATCTTTCGAAACACTTTCTCGTCGCCAACAACAAGACGAGCAGCGCTACTAGCGACAGCCTCTGATGAAGCCTTCTATAGGTGAAAGCCGGTTTAGGCTGTAAGGTAAAACTTTACGTTTTTACTTATAAAAAACTTTGTGTTCCGAGTCGTCAATATTATAGTGATATTTAGTTAAGTAACGGACACGTCATGGACAACGAAATCCAAGGATTATACTTGGTTTTGCTTATGTAATTATAGATTGGGTATAATCAGTACTACTTAATATAGATATATTAAATAGAATTACTTGTAATAATATGTATATAATGTAATAGTAGTATTTAATTAAACAAAGAAAACTCATATAATCAGTACTACTTATGTGTAGTTTTACTTCACCCAATGTGCTGTCAATGTTAGTAGAACATTTGCTACTAAACATAAATTTTGGCATGCAAAACTAATTTTTTTGTAATTATAAATATATCATTACTGGCACGGATCATTAGTTTTTTATTGGTAAAATATGATAAACTTTTATCTGATAGGCTAAACCAGTTTTCAATCTCTGTTGGAGTTCCGTCAGAAGCTCATAATTATTTCACTCACAATGAATTCTGACAAGACGCATAACCAAACTTCACACAATGTCATGTAACACTGGAACTGAGACAAGCTGGTTGGATGGTTAGATTAGTCCCCCCACCCCACCACGCAACACTTCAAGGTCAACTCACAGACTACACATGCTTCCCCAATTCAACTCCTCAACTCAAAATAAAATCAGTCTTGATACTTTCTGTTGACAGCTCATATTCCATTCACATTTTTTCTTGGAATCTTAATTCATAAATAGATGGGTGATCATATTATGAAGTTATCTGGACATTCTTCTGATAGCTCTTAATTTAAAATAGGACACTCCGCTTTATAACCTATTTCTACAGCTACCTAATGCAAGTATTTGTTCTTTTGTTATTCATTAGCAGTTCTCCTATCAACCTTGATCTTGAATACTATAATTATGTCACTATCAATGTGCATATATGTAAACATCAACCCCTTCACCATGATCAAAATCAGCAGTATCATAATTATCATCTTACAGAATTAAGCCAAAGGACTGTTCTAGACTAATGATAACTGATCTGACCACCATTTCCCCTTTCAAGATTGACCCACAATGAGTACAATGGAAATGTTTGGAAATTCTGTTATCATCTTTATGGTCCATATGCTGGCATCATTAGCATATAAATTTAGAGATCTTGTTATTTACAATGATATTTAATTCTCTCTGAATAGTTTTGATCTTTTCCTGGTCTAGTGACGTCTACCCAACAAACCAGAAATTCCATTTCCACTGCTTCAATTTTCTTTTGTTGTTTGATTACTACAGTCCAATATTCAAAACCACACACTAAAGAGGGAACTGCCATAACTTCATAGAATTTTAATTTTCCATCCAATGAAGTGTGCTTGAGTAGTATTTTAATTATTTCATATATCAGATTAAGTTTATTTGTTGTAAATGTTCCACTGGTTGTAACATCATAACCCATGATAGCAAGTATGGGCAACAAATAGAGTTCACCTTGCTTCATATCTATAAGCACAAAAACTGAAGTGCCAGCATCTGTATAATTATCTTCGTATCAGATTATTATCAGGGTAGTAACAATTTACAATCTCATTGTACAGCAATAAGTAAATCACTTGTGTTGCTGTGTGATACTGAAAGCTGATATTCAATGTCACTTGTGATAATTTACATACAGGTATCAACATACAGAAAATTATTTTCTTTTGATCAATGTAGTGCATGGAATGCGAAGTTTTAACACACACACACACACACACACACACACACACACACACACACACACACACACACACACACACACACACACACACACACACACACACACACACACACACACACACGCACGCACGCACGCACGCACGCACGCACGCACGCACGCACACACACACGCACAGATTTGTTTGGCCAAGCCATGTCCCAGCCATATGTATTTTCTTCTAAAGAAGCTTTTCAAAAATCTTTTCTCATATCTCATATTTCTCCTTAACACTTCATCATTCCTTTCTGTATTCTGCCATAAAATATTCTCTTTCTTTTTTTTCCTTCACCACCATTATCAAAAGCATCTATATATTCCTCGCCTCTCTTGCTCTACCATCAATGATTAAGCCATAAAAGCCAAACAAAAAATAAAGTATTTTCTCTCCTAGTTTTGTGTCAAATATTTCTTGAGGTGTCAGCCTCGACTTCTTCATAAAAGTTATTTTTATATGAGCTTTTCTATACTTAGTACCTACAGTATATATTAACTACAATTACCCCTTCACCTGTTTCATTTTTTCCAGCAACCACATAACAGTCCAGAGATAGTCTCTCTTGTGTCTCTACTTTTACAAAAATCAAACTAAGGGTTTTGAAAGATTATTACTGTTGTAACGTGTCGAATTTATGGGTGTTTTTATTTATATACATTTTCGGGGATTCATAAAAATATGTGTAAATTTTATTCCAACAAAGACGGTGACCAGAACACGTGGTGAATAGAACAGTGTTGTAACGAAGCAGCAACGCAATATCATGTTGCGAAATCGGTAAAGGAATCTGCACCACCCTAGATTTCCAAGAACTTTGCTTGTGTGTGACCATGCGCCCGTATGCATGAGACGGGTATACACGCGGACCCACGCGGTTGTGAACCGCCAAGATGGTGATGAGCATATTTGCTGTTTCGCCTTCTTCACTAAGTCGACGGATATGCAAATTAAGTACCGCCTACTTAGTGACGTCAAGCCATAAGCGCCTAAATATCGTCGGCGTAAAACACAGCAAAAACGGCTATGTATCATGCTCATAGCCAACAAACTGCACCAACTCAGGCTATGAGCGACGACGAAATTCGTTCGCGGCAGGCATGAAGATCCGTCCGCTCCGAGAGACGCTTGGGGCAGTCCACGAGAAGCCGACTCCATTAACAGACGCTGATCGTGTTATAAGGCCCCGGTCGGCTGAACTTTCCAAATGTGATCACTTCAAAATAATACCGTTTTAGTACCGACCGGGACCCGAGGAATTAACGAACTTACAGAGTACCATTTGTGCGGTGGCGTTGGGACTTACCACAATAAATAATGAACATTCGAATCGGGTGACCAACACGTGTTTTCTTTTTCCAGAATAGTGACAGTGAACAGTTTAATAAATAGATTTGTGAAATAATAAAACGATGGGTAAAGTATAAAATGGAATGAAAGAGAGAGTGAGCAGAATGGGCTGTCTTAATAATAATAATAATTAAATATGGTACCAAAAATAGATTTAGAAATTGGTCTTGTAGTGTTCTTGGAGTATCCATGAAAACGTTTTGAGTAATTAAAATTATTTAGTTTACGGTATAACCATGTGTTAGTCTAAGTTATTTCATCATTACCACTTTCTCATTTCTGTGCTGCAAGATTCGTCTAAACGTTCCGGGTATCTTCTGAATTATTAATGGGGGTGGTCAGATTGCAAAATTGTCCCGTTTTATTTAAGGTGGAGTGTTAAGGTTTCGGTATTATAACCTATGTAAAAAATACCGTGGCGACTCTGGTCTTCTGATAAAATTTAATACGAGGTAAGTAGTGGTGAATGAGTGCAGGTTAAGTTCTGGCAGTATTTTTATGTATTAATATATTTCGATCAATTTTGTATCTTTACACTGTATACACTTTATTATTTATTTGTCATATTTATTTTTTCATAATTTTGAATAAAAGAGTTAATAGTAAACTCAAGCACTTTAACTCTACACATATCTTTATAAACAACATTCCGGATTTTTTACCTCTATTACTTCCGTTTACATACAAAAATAAAATATACTCCTCCAATGTAATTGAAAAAAAGCAATTTCTTTTTGTTTAAATATTTTACTTTGTAACTGTTCAAAATACCAGAAAACAGAAAAACCTCAACAAACACTGGTAAGGCAGATACTACCAGTTTTTACTTCATTCTACATTCATGAATTAAGATTTGGTCACAAAAATGGATCAAATAGATTTCACCCTTCCTTGATATCTGTAAGCACAAAAACTGACATCTGTATAATTACCTTTTTGTCAGATTATTATCAGAACAGTAACAATTTACAATCTCCTTGTGTAGCAATAAGTAAATCACTTGTATTGCTGTGTGATACTGAAAGCTGACATTCAACGTCACTTGTGACACTTTATGTACAGATTTTTAATCAATGTATGTGATTTTTTAATTTTATTTAATCTAAAATAGAATTCAAAAACCTACAAGATAAGTCCAACAGTGTGGCATATCTTTCCAATCTATGATTACACTCACTGTTAGCCAATAAACTAATGGTATGGCAATAGGGTGACCATATTGTTCACTATTTATTCTGTCACTGTGCACACTTTAAGGTCACTGCACATACCTGAACTGCTCATACAGCATGGCAAGTTGCAAGTTTCTCCGCACCATCCAATGACAAAATTTTATATTTTGTTGTGTTTTTCCAAAAGTGTTTTCCAGGTGAGGCCTTTGTCAAGATGGATTCCTAAATACCTCACATTGCCACAGTGGGGTATGAGGTTTTAGATAAGTGATATTAGTGGAATATATCTTATTGTTTGATGAATGTGATGTGTATTAATTTTAATTCAATTTTTTTAATGATGAAGGTATTGGAGATTGTTTTGTAATTTTCTAGCAGCTAGCATTGTCAAGGGGCTAGCAATGCACTGTCACCTGCAACAATGGGAATTGTATCTTTTGTTTCTTTTATTTTATCTTCTGATGACGGGACACATGTCTCGAAACGCGTAAAGTAAAAAAAAGCACAACGAAGTCACACGATGGAATAAGGTAAATATTATACAGATTTTGTCAATAAGTGACTTGGACCGTTCCAAACATGTCTTTCAAATTGTATCTTCCCTGCTTACTGATATGTCTGCAGTATATAGTAATAAAAAACTGGGCCCAGAACACTTCACTGGGATACTCCTGGGTCTATGGGGAGTCTATGGGTCTATGTTTATGAGTGTATAACTAACTAGCACTAGAGTTTTAATATTAAATAAGAGTGATTATAATTAATGGCAAATACATCCTTTACAAGTAGTAATTGAATGAATGTTTCAAAGACCCTCCCCCTCTAAAGTATCAAAAGTTAAATCCTGAAGAGTGGTTGCAAAAGATATTTTTGGAGAATGATTTCAACATGATGGAGGTATGGATACTATATCTGTTTATATATCTGTTTGAAATGGAACCACAATATTATTTGATAATAGTACTTTGCATCAGACTATAATGACAGCAATTATGAATGTACTGTTACCCCTTAAATTATTGGTTAAGCAATACTTAAAGTTATATTTTCATCACTGATATGTATTACTCTAAAAACTAACAAGTAATTTGTACTACATCATAACTTACCAGCTGGAGGTAATGGTGTGTGCTTATTTGTTAAGTACAGTGACATCGGCACAGTAATGTCCTGCCGTAACCGAGGGTGGAGTGGCACACCAGGCCTATGATTCTGCCTGTGTGGTAAGTATACAGGTGGAAGGCCCACTGTATTGACACTTTCCAGTCTGGGCTCACATAATGCTGGTGGATCTTCCTAAAACAAGGAAAACCAGTTCACATAATTTTTATAAAATTTGTTATGTTTGTTTGATAATTATTTTCTCTGTTTTCAGAAGAAATGTGAATAATTCAGGCTTTATACACTTAAAAATGTCACAATCATTGTTAGAAATCATAATTTTGTAACTACAATTCCATTAATTTAATTGAGACATATGTGTGTTTCAACAATTAGAAAACAAGTATGGAGTACACATGGTATAATAAAAAATAAATAAAAAATGAATTACACTATCAACTCTACAAAAATTAGGTTTTTGCATCTTAATACAAATATCCATATAATCTTTATCCATGTGTAAGAGGATATGTGAGAAAATACTGAAAGCTCATTTACTCTTAATCACAGAAAAAATTATACTGATAAGAAATAATTAATGTAGTCAGTAAAGTACAAAATTTAACCACACAGGGTCTAACAAACTTCTGATTTAGCCGTTAATTTGGAGGATTTTGTATCTATAGACAATGGGGTAGGACTTCAGAAATACTTGATGGAGGTGATATCATCGAAAAGATGCCACAGGTGATGAAGATGGGGATGGAGTAGATGAATCAGATGAATCACCTCTCATATAGCAGAAAGCCCTCCTAGAGCTAAGAGTCATAAAACAATTTATAAGTGTTTTTTATGACGAAACGTCAGTTTTGTTTCAACTTGAATCGTGTAGAAAATGTGATTATTCACTGAATAGATTCACATACAGGACAAACAACTATAAATGAATTTGTTAGAAAACAAATAACTGAGAATTTAATGTTAAGTGAAATAAGTTACTGAAACAAATTGGAAATCTTTGCTTAAAACATTGTATTTAAACACAGTATTTCGATAAAAGTTCTAATGTACATATAAAAAATATGAATATACAGTAATACAGTGTATATCTTTGCTACTTGGTCATATCCTGTTTAATACATGGTCCCGCTAATATGTGGTTTTCACATAGTCTCTTGATGAGCATAACGTTTTACTGTACTTACATCAACATCAAGCTCATGCAAAATATGACCTTTCCGTACACACAGATAAACAACAAAATTTAACATTATTGTTACATTATTATTACTCAATCAGAGAATGCCAAACCATTAACTTAAACAATACTTACAGGTACAGTGATGTGGGTAACAGTGTCTGAAAACTTGACTTTCTGCCTAGGGTTCCTTGTAACAACAGGGAGTGGGGGAGGAATGGTTGGAGGTCTATATTCTGTTCTCCTGTCATCACAGGCTTCATCTTCAGAGGAACCTGATTCACAGCTACATGAACATGATGATCGAGAACAGTTGCATTCAGAGGAACCTGGTGAAACAAAAATACATTAAGTATGCATTTTAAATACAACAAATAACTGAGCTGGAGTATACATATTGGTCAAGAAAAGAAGGAATTTCACCAAAATGAAAATTATTTTCGTGGTACTAGCAGTTATTGTTAAAGAGCATTTTATGAGCCAGTATTTTGAGTGTGAAGATAAAAGCAACAAAAACATAGCATTTTGTAATCATAACACAACGGAAAGATAATTTAGAGGATATGTTAAGTATGAATAGTGACATTTATAAATATAAATACAGTACACCTGCAGGATAAAATTTTGTAAAGTTATTCTTCAACTATAAAACATTTTGTTGTAATGCCTCAAAACTTAAATGTTTCAGGTGTATGATTGTGTTACAATATTTGAGTAAACACATTACTAAAAGTAATACGAAAACTAGTTTAGTGTTGTGCAGCATGAAATATTATGCAAACATTAAAAATACGATTCTCTAAAAAATACAGGGCTTGATTTCAGGGGGAACGCGCCGAAGCGGGGTTCCGGAACCTCTTGGACCCAAAAATAAATTACCAAAAAAAAAAGTACGAAAAGAAAAACCTAATTGTTACAAAAATTTATTACTACTATTTAAACTGTGCCCCTCATCAGCCCCAGCTACAAAACTGCACATTTCTCAAAATCAAACACCAGCACTAATCTTTATCTTAACAACTATCGATCATTTTTTTGCAGAATCGCAATGTTGGTCTGGGTTTTGTTAACGAGAAACTGAAAATTACAGCTTCTTTATTTGAAAGCAGAAAATCAGTACCAGGCCCCCAATATTATATGGCCCTGAAAGCAGTACAAAACTTAACTTTTTTTGGAATTCCGCTTCAAAAGTGGAAGGTAGGAAAAACAATAATCCCGTAGACACTGAACAATTTTACGAGGCACTGAAAAAATCTATTGAAAACAGACTGCTCAATGAACAAGATCTCACGCTAATATAAAATATAAGTAAATTTGTGTCTGTACAACTTTTGAATTGATGCGTTCCGCCACCTATAATTTTAAAAATCAACCACTGAAAAAATATATAACATCAAGTATCCCAGACATGGACACACACTCTCTACCTTTGAATAAATTTATACTTTTATTATTGGAGAAATTGTTCTTACATGTACATGCTGTTTTTATATGCAATAAAAGTGTAAATAAACTACACTATTTCATTTTATAGTTACAATTGACTATACATTAAGATATGTTAATTTATATATTAAGGTAAAGATTATACATTGTTACATAAACTACATCATATATTCTGTTATTACTATTATTCATTATTACCGTTCTTATACTATATACTGTGACAGTACAGATAAGTGCTGTACTGAGCATTGAATATAAAAATTTAAATATACATAATAAATTGTAAAATAATTAATAATGTATTAGAAGTAACCATGTCAGGGATTGCAAGCTTGGCTCAGACAAAAAATATGGACAGGTGTTTCGACCTGAATCGACTTGTACACACACAGATGTAACTGAAAGTGTGTACAACAGTATTTTGCATGTGTGTGTGTGACGCAGGTCTATGCAGGCGAGTTTGCCACCCCAGTATGAATAATTGTGTAATTACTGTTTTTCCATAATTATTCATAAACTATAAATAAGGAGTAAAATCCAAAGACACAATAAAATGTAATAAAATTAACTACATACTGTGTATGAAAACCACGTGAAAGGGACACACCGTACGAGTGTAGTGGCGAAATAACTGTGGTGAAAGGGTTAAGTTACAATGTCCAAAAGTACAGTGAACATATGTAGTGCAAATAGTTATAAGATGGGTATATGAGTATACTTACAGGACTCTGCAATTCGCAGAAATATAAGAAATAGCGAAATTGACGAGGAGTGGGGGAACAAAACCCAGAGACAATTTCAGACATGTCGATTTCGTACAACTGCAGGTGTTAACCAAGACGTGGGTATAAATAGGACACACACGCTACAGTTGTATCTTTTTTGATCACCCACAGTTGCAGCGGGAGCTTCTGCCCGTCTGCACAGAGTATTTATTTTTTTGTAAATAGTTTCATCCTTCCAGTTACATACAACTATGTAACTGAGTTGTAAATACAATCACTTTTAAATAGTAACAGAATTACACAAGAAGAAAATCCATATAAGATGATCAACTGACGTCCGAAACAGCACGAAAAGAAGTAACATGAAGTTCTGGAGAGCGAGAGAGCTGACGACTCAGTTCCAGAGAGCGAGACGATGCTGGAGTCTAGAGCGGCTGCGCTGGACAAGAGGAACAGTACTGAAGTCTGGAAACGACGCTGGACAAGAGAAGCAACGCTGGACAAGAGGAACATTACTGAAGTCTGGAAACGACGCTGGACAAGAGGAATTGATGCTGGAGTTCGAGACGAGGACGATTACAGATTGATCGATTGCAATTGAGTATGATTGACAACAATAAGGTGATAAACAACTTATTTATCTCTTAGTCGAACAATTAACTCAAAGACAATTAAAGACATTATTGTTTTATTTTAAAGTTAAGAGCCAATGTTTCTTGTAAATATAGAGTTAAAATGGTAGATATTATCGAAGTAAGATTAACATAAACAAGAGCTCAAATTAGTATTGAAATGAAAAGAATGCAAAGCATTTAAGTAAAAAAAGTAGAGTTTTATAAATCAGTACTGAAAAAGAAAGATAAATTCAGTAGCTATTAATATGTTGAATTTCGTTACAATATCTAAAAAAAGAGATATTTAAGCATTGATATTTATAAGCACACTAATTGTCTGAGTAGTCAGGAAATGATATTTTTAATAAAATAATTATTAGAATAGAATATTTAGTCAGTAAGGATGTATACAGCGTAAGCCTTACGGCATAGTAACAAAGCAATAATGAATGTTTTTAAGTCGAATCAAGTGCTTTGCGCACCATTTCATTATTACTAAATAAATTTGAAATACCGTTACAAGTTACATAGAGTTATTATTACAGATACACCTGAACCCCAAATACATACATGCCATTATAGGAATGTTATACAGTATAAAGAGTATGAGTTAAATTAATGTACAGATTAAAATACACAAAGAAGGGTAATGTGTCACCTTTTGGCGACCCAAAGAACGTGGGACTCCAAAAATTTAAAATGCACTTAAATTTTGGTATTTAAAATGTTGCAATACTTCTTAAAAAAAAATCTCTTTACACTGTTAATTTTAAAACCTAATATTCCCTATATAAGGACTGTCCACAATACTTAACGTTGATATAGATTTCTGAACTAAACTGATATTACAGGATTCGATACTCTATAATGAATTACTTTCTGTACCTGAATGTGAATCACAGTCTGAAACCTGATTAGCTTTTTCAAGAGCAGCTGCTGCCATTATTGAATCTCCTACATTTCTTGCATAATGATGGATGTCCATAAACAAGTCATATTCGTTTAAATCTATGGCTAGTCGAAATGCTTTTTCAAAAAGTCTGTACCTGTACAAAAAAATGCCCAATGTAGAGAATAACACTTCTTACATCCTATCAGCTGCACCCATCAACACGTAGTTCTTCTACATAAACTTTATACATTACTAACACACACACACACACACACACACACACACACACACACACACACACACACACACACACACACAATGAACAACACACTACCATCATCACAGTACAGAAGATGTCTTGCAGGTAAGACAGGAACACACACTGAGAGAACACTACAGATGAAGGCCACTGTGAGACTGCTGCAGTTTTCACTGTGTTTGAGGACATGATGTGCATTACAACTGAACTTGCTGATCACCAACGTATTGGCAGGAGAAGTAAAGGATGTGCCAAAACAACAGACTTTAAACTGCAATGCTCATAAAACAGATTTTAATATTGGTGTTTTCTTCCAGGAGAGAAAGCACATACTTAAACAATTACAAACAAATTGGAATAACTAATATTAGGATGGCTGTGTCTTATAACAAAAGAAATATGTTCAGAGTGAGGTTATACAGACATACCATTCACACCTGATAACTTTTATTGAGCTATAGATGCTTCCAAGCATATCTGTTAAGATTCAGACATGTTGCAATGTCAAGCTGCAAAAGACATGGTTCTCAATCCCCTTCCACTTCAATGAGGTTTATGAAAAAGTGCAAGTATTATTTCCGTAGTCATTATGGAAATAGTGAGCATTGTGGGATATATGCAATAAAGTAATTACTATAAAGGTGATCATGTAGCTCTGGCATGTGGAAAGCAATGATGCATTTCTAGCAGAGGCAACATCATATTAGAAGAGTTTGATATTAGCACATCAGATAAGGGCTCTTAGTAAATCCACAAATAGTGATTAATGGTATTCCTGTGGGGAAAACAAGGTTAGTATGTAAGGTTTTAATTTTATTAACTAGGGCAATATCTTGAAGTGTGTAAGAAATGTGGAGAAAAGACTTTTCACCGCCCACCCATCTACACACATACACATGCACAGAATGTTTACAAGTAGTACTGCTTACAAAAAAATAAATAAATAAATACTTTCTCACCTGAGTAAATGATGGAAGAACCTCCGAGTGAGGTCTCTTACTGGGTCTCCAAATTCAACTTCTGTAGCATGACTAAGTGGCTGAGATGGTACATGAAAACTTCCCAGCGCTGTCTCAAGTTGGACTTTGGACACAAACAAATAAAAAATATATGATAAATGAAATTGATTAAATCTGAGTCATAACAATTAGAAGCAACAGCATATTCAACTAGCAGAAGAAAACTAAAATCAAAAGTAGAAAACTGACCAAAATATCACCCAAAAACTCTTACGTCCTAGCAATATTTTTACACCAATTCTGTGACAATAAGGAGTTTTTCTTTAATTCACAAGGTTAGTTGGGATAAGTCATAAGAAAACTATACACTTGATCAGAATTATCTTAAGCGCTTTCAAGAAAATGTATTGATATTCAGAGTAACTAAGATGATGAAATACAATAAGTATGAAAGAAGTTTGGAAATTAGTCTGTTTTCATGATTAAAAATTTACCTTCTCTTTCTGGAGTCAGTGGCAGTCTTAAAATGTGATTCACTATTAGGTGTAAGCATGCTAGACAAAGTGGACCTGATATTTCCCAATTGAGGCTAAGAAGCAAGTTGACAGCTCTTTCAACCTGGCCCATGTTGAGGTACTGTGACACTAATACATCAGCAGTGAAACCAGGGCCTTGAGTATCATGAGCTAGGCCTCCTCCTCCTACTAACCTGAGTACAGCCAGTGGCCCTCTGCAACAAACAAAATATACATTATATTGTAATGGGGCTAAAAGGAAGGGTTTTATTTTATTAAAATTAATATAAATTTATTTTACAACTGTGTGGCCAGTCCCATGTTAATTAAAGTAGGCGTCGAACAAAGAACAGTGATGTGAAGTTGAGTAACTAATCGGTGCATTGGAATGCAGCATGTGATCAACGCAACTGAATTCTAAGAATTTCAGCGCTGTGTGACACACTCGTGCGCGCAACAACAACCAGGCGCACGGACGGGACGCCAAGCAGCTTCAACGGACTTTGTGAAAGAATGGCGAAACGATGAAAGTTTTGTGCCATGCGCTCGGTAGCAGGCGGAAATAAAATTAAAAATACGCCTATCTTAGTGACGTAACCAGTGGCAGTGAGATTTCGTCGACGTCAAACACACCTAAATAGCACATACTGTGTGTGCAGTGATGAAGACTTTAACAGCAAAGGCATTGAAATTTCCGCTCTGTCCAAACGTTTGGAGGGAGGTGCGTGGATAACTCTCTTGGCAGTCGACTAACAATATAGGCCACGCGTGATCCAACTAAATTTTCTGCTCGGGAAATTTTAAAGGTCGGCCGACCAACCAAGTTTGTATCAGAGTTGTAAAGCAGTATAAAAAAGTTGAGATTAATATGTAACGCCATAAAATCAAGTGAGTTCGGAGTAAAAATGAACTAACAACCGTTTGGACATAGTGCAAGAAATTTACAGGACGCGCCATGTGGTCGACAGTGACGCCGTTTCAGAAAGTAACAATATTCCCTTACACTTATTCTTATGTTCTATAAAAAGGGGGTTTTAAAGGTCTGAATGTGAGAGTGTGGCAAGCTGGGTTTGCCTTGATTAATTAAAAAGTATATTACAATAAGAAAAATGTTTAAATAAATGTGAATGTTGTATCTGTTTTAAAAAAGATAAAAAAGAGCTGTAATAAGATGTGAATTGAGGTAGAAGGATGAGTAAGTGTGGGTTTAAAAGAAAGTAAAAATGCAATTAAAATTAGATTTGTCTCAAATGGAAAGCGAGTTGCGTATGTTATTAAAATAACCTTGCAGTCATGCTTGCATTTCACCGTTCGTGTGACGTAACTCTGGGCTGAAGGACGATTTAAAGGTAAGTGGGAGATAAATATTTTATGAGTTAAATATATTAAAAATAATTAACTTCACAAATGGCGCCACGAACTTGGAACGAGTTTTAGAAATTAAATTTTATTAAATTCCGCACCTACAGCGAGTGCAGGTTTGATTTGGAGGTTGGGTAAAAATGCGTAAATTATGTACAGGTTAAACGATATGTAGTATACTTAATTAAGACATACAAGATGAAAATATATTGAGTATATGCAAGATTGAAATTGTGTTATGATTAATTAAACTGATTAGATTAAATTAACAAATATTATAAAGAACAAATAATGGCTACTAATGAAAATGAAGTTGATGTATTGATGTAATTGTAGGCGATAAAGCCGAATGTAAATTGATGGATGAAAGCAATGAAAATATGTTAACTGAATCGGCTGATAAAAGTGATTCAGGTATTCAGACAGAGTCGTTGTCAATAAGTGACAGTAATGTAGACGAATCGGTAATTAGTGGGCCGGGAGCGAATTCCACTCCCATAGCAACCAAAATAAAAGAAAAAGAGTATTCAATAAATGATATATTCAATTTTATGAGGGCAATGTCTGATGATATTAAGCAGAGTGTGAATAGTCGTTTCGATAGTAATGATGAAAAATTCGATCGTCGTTTTGACGTTCAAAATAGCAATTTTAATGTAAAATTTGACGAACAGAAGAGTAGTTTTAATGAGAAAATGAATGAACAAAATAACAAATTTGATGCTAGTTTCGATGTACAGAATAATAAATTTGATGAGTTAAAAAACCAGATTAATGAAGTTAATAAGCACTTAGAAAAAAGCAATGAAATACTAGAAACTAACTTTAACAAATTAGAACAAAGTGTTGAGAAAGTGGTAGAGTCAGTAGGAAAACAAATTAAAAATAAAATAACAAGGTGAGTAATGATAATTGTAGTAATAAGGTAACAAGTGATAACAATGATGTTGAAAGGGGTAATGTAATTGAAAATAAAGTATTGAGTAGTGATGATAATGATGTTAATTGCAATTCAGAGAATATAGTGGAAGTAGTATGTGATAAAGAAGTAGTAGAAACAAATGTTTGTCAGTTAGTGAGAGAGTGTAATGAAAATTTAAATGGGCAAAGGGTAAATTTTCCCCAAGTTTATGGTGAAACAGAGGTTTCACAGATGTTTAATGAGGACAGAGTTTCCTCCTGTAGTTGTATGGGAGACATGGTGTCTCAAAATGGCCCCTTAAGTTGTTGTAGTGATGTATTTGTGTCTGGTAAAGCCAGAAAGTATTTTAGTAAGTTTGTGTGGCCCTTTGCATGGAATGAGATGGTTCAGGGGGGTAGTGACAGGTGTTATGATGGTGAAAGATGTTTTGAGAGAGAGTTGTCTGCAGATAGGGAGATAATAATACATCAGTTAAAGAGAAATTATAATGAGTTGAAAGAGAGGTTAGAAGTGGTGAGGATAAATGATATAAAATACTTACCTTGTAAAATAGGGATTGATAATTATTTTGATGATGCCTGTATAAATGAATATGATGAGAAAATAAATTGCGGTATGTTGAACAAAATTACTTACGGAGACAGAATTGAAATCACCAATGTAGACGGGATTTATGAATTAATAGGTAATAATGGTGTCAAATATTATGTTGATAATAGTCATTATAATAATAATAATAAATGGAAGGTCGATAAAAATGATTTATGTTTTAAATATATCAAATATCTATACAACGATGGTGGTTAGATAAGAAAGCAATAAATGGACATTTTAAATATTTTAATTTATGGTTATGACCTTGCTGACTTAGAAAATGAAGTGTGGTAAACAGAAAAATAATGACAAAGATTTGTAAATAAATTTTAGTGAAATTAACTGTGTTTGTATTGTAACAAGTATGTAATGTAAACAATGTGTATGTAGTAGAATTTGTTTAATAATAATAATAATATTTTGGCAGACTAAATAAATGACGAGAATAGTTATTAAATGAATTGTAATTGTTTTGATAATTAATGAATTGTAATTGTTTTGAAAGAAAGTAATTAAAATATGTTGTGTTAATGATTGATGGAATTAAAATAATTTGAGATGTTAAATATTTTGATTGATTTAAAATGTTATATCATTGAATTTTGATGATGAATTTAAATTATTTCATGAGATTTAAATTTGATAATAATTAATAAATAAATAAATGTTAATATGTATTGTGGAATAACATGGTTGTTAAAATGTTTCAGAAGGTACATGGAGTTATTGGTGTTTGTATTTTGTGTTTATGACAGTATGTGAGTGATGTACTGTAAGTATGAATTTTATAATGCAATTTAAATGAAGTAAAATGTTCAAATGAACAGCAAATTTTAAATGAAATATTATGTAAAAGGAAGGTTGATAACAAAGAAAAAAATTTTGGGAAAAATTACTGATATAGTAAATGATAAATAATTGATAATTAATTAATAGAAGTTCAATTGAAAGTAAAATATAATGTTTATAATTTTATATGCAAATATAAGGGTGTAAGGTGTAATTTCTGATCAACCTTAAATGTGAATTGTTTGTTTTAATGGAATAATCACAATGTTCATTATGAGTGTATTGTATGTATTATATTAAAAATGAAAAAAAATCAATCAATTAATAAATATACCCAAACATATAAGAGTTGACCCTCTGTGAACTGTAGTAGCAGTGTCAGTGTGAGCCTTATATGTCTTTTGGTAGTTTCCCCACATTTCGGGCGGTCACGGTTTCACCAGACCCTGGCCGTGGAATTACGTAAGTAGTTACAAAATTGGTGAATGTTGAAATTGAACAGGGGGGTAAACAGGGGAAACTACATAACTATGGAACAGCGGTTATCGTCGAAGGTGGTGATAGTGCCGTGATTAAGGGTGTGTGAATCATTTTAGTAGGATTACTGGTGTCCTCGGACATCAGTAATACCGAATTTTAATGTAACGCTGAACCAAGAACGGTATAGGCAGCGTCTGTACCTTATACATGTAACTTCAGATCTTGGAAATGCAAATGGACGCCACAGTCCAACACCAATAAACAATAGTGTGTGTGGAAAAGGAGCTGACAGTTACAAGCCAGGGGCACAGATAACGCATCTTTGCACAAGGTAAATACCTAGACTGACCGGCAGGTGGTTTACCTAATTGTAGCAGAGTCAGAAAGGGGGGAAACAATAAAGTGATGTAGTAGGAGTGTAGCTGTAAATTCAGCGAGAGGGTGACGATCTCTGTAAACAGCGGGCGGTCAGCTTATAACACGACTCTATAGAGAGAGTTGGGGGTTGACAATCCATAGAGCTGTTCAGTAACTGTTGCTATGACTATGTCTCAATGAGTAGCGATGTATGTCCCTATGAGAGCAAAACCATTTTAAGTACCAGATTTAACTTGTAATGAATTCAAATAACATTGTAGGATAACTATACAATTTTGTGTATGTGTATCAATTGTATGTAGTATGTTAGATATAAGGATTATAAAAATATGTACGTTGTATAATTGTTGAATGGTATCTACAGTAAAGTCATTCACCTTGCCAAGAAAATCAGCTGATCAGATGTAGTATATCATTTATAAAAGATTTGCAAAGTTTCAATGATTGAATAATATATTTTTAATGTGTTTGATAGATTGTGAATTAAATGGTAAAATGAATGAAGCTAGTTTTGAATTTTCAATGGTAAATGTAATGTAAAAGATGGTAAATATTAGAATTTGGGTGATTATTATTTCGTTAGGACATTTAGATCAGTCCAGGTTAAGTTTAAAAGGGGTGTTATAGAGAGCAATACTGTTGTGAATAAAAGTAATGTAGAATTTGAGTATTAATGGTGACACAGTAGCTATGGGGAAAATATGTAGAGTAATGAGTGATATATTGAAGAAATAAATAAATGGAGATATTTTGTAGATGAAAGTGATGTATTGGGAGAGTAGTTAGTTGATGGGTAATTTTGTAAGGGGGGTGGTATGATAAGGAGTCCTCAACGAAAAGCGATGTGGCGGGAAGGGAACCGATTAGCGCCGGAAAGGGTTACCTAGGGGGAGTCCAGGAACCAACATAAGGGAATGAGCAGTGGGAAGGGAACACACATCCTGAGTACAAAGGGGTAGAGAGTATTTTTTGTTATAAGGGTAGAATGATGCGAAATGAGTTGAGTAGTAAGTTAGAGATAAAGAATGGTTGGTAGATGTTTTGATAGATGGGTGTCATACTAGTTAAATCTGTTAGTGAGTATTAGAGTTAGAAAGGGGGTAAGATTATATGTAAATGCCAAGTTAATAAATCAAAGGTTATGAATGATTGAGTCACCCAAACTAACTGAGAATGAAAATATTAAAGAAGGAAAGTCATAGTCAAAATATACAAGTAATTGAAACAAGTGACAGATTGTAATAGAATTTGAAAATAACTTGAAACTATAAAATGTGTAATTTTTGATCAAGTTTGTTGTAACTTTTATTGTTTATTGTTATAATAACCATGTTAATTTTGTATGTCTTATTTTATTATGTTGTATTATGTTTGAAGGTAAAGAATTTTAAAGATGTTTCCTGTACTTTATGCTGTAGCTCTATGTAACATATGTATGTCAAGGTCGTTGACTTGACCCAGAAAGATCAGCTGAAGGTTGATGTTAGGGACAAGACCAGTTTCTAGCAATTGATTGATGCAATTTTGTCATTTAATTGAATTAAATGATTTTAAATGTTTCTGAATATTGAGAAAAGTATATTTTGATAAATTTAAATTTTTGAAAACAAAAAAATTTTACACCTGCCATATTGGATATTTTGAATTTCAAGTATGTTATTGTTTACATGTATTACTAGTGTTTTTATTGAATTATATTGTTTAGTATGTATGTATAATCAAATGTTAGGATAAGTGAGTTCATGTTTCAAGGAGATGTTCAATTTATTTGTTTTTATGATTATTAGTAGTAATGAAGAAAATTGATAGATTTGATATATCCAGGTAAAAGATTTTTAATTTTTTGGTTTTGAAGAAAGAAATGGTAATTGAACAGATTGACTTGGAACTTAGATGAAATTTTAACCAAATTTAATGATTGGAATTTAATTTGTTTGCTATATCATAATTTGAAGAATGATTTTAAAATGTTTAAGGAGTTTGTTTAGAAGATATTAGGAGTATGTGTACGCGCCCAGTATTTGCTGAAGACGACCCAGTATGCATGTAAGGGGGAACATATCGGTTGAGGATTTGGTATGGTATAAGGCCAGGGGTTTGGATTTTGGGGTGGAATGTTAGAAGGTTAGGTGCACTATGGTGAGTATTTGTCTTATTTTATGGTGTTGGGATCTCGAATAGAGAAGTCCAGTAATCTCGTTCAGGTGCAGCCATAGTCGCCGAGCTAGGGGGGTAGTTTACCCATGAAGCATTAAGAAATTAATGGGGGTTGTCGGCACCATATCCTCACAGATCCTCTTAGGGGTTTAGCAATGAGCGTTCTTCTGTCTCGGCAGAAGATCTCTCATTGGGGGGGTATTGTAACGGGGCTAAAAGGAAGGGTTTTATTTTATTAAAATTAATATAAATTTATTTTCCATCTGCATGGCCAGTCCCATGTTAATTAAAGTAGGCGTCGAACAAAGAACAGTGATGTGAAGTTGTGTAACTAATCGGTGCGTTGGAATGCAGCATGTGATCAACGCAATTGAATTCTAAGAATTTCAGCGCTGTGTGACACACTCGTGCGCGCAACAACAACCAGGTGCGCGGACGGGACGCCAAGCAGCTTCAACAGACTTTGTGAAAAAATGGCGAAACGATGAAAGTTTTGTGCCATGCGCTCGGTAGCAGGCGGAAATAAAATTAAAAATATGCATATCTTAGTGACGTAACCAGTGGCAGTGAGATTTCGTCGATGTCAAACACATCTAAACAGCACATACTGTGTGTGCAGTGACGAAGACTTTAACAGCAAAGGCATTGAAATTTCCGCTCTGTCCAAACGTTTGGAGGGAGGTGCGTGGATAACTCTCTTGGCAGTCGACTAACAATATAGGCCACGCGTGGTCCAACTAAATTTTTCTGCTCGGGCAATTTTAAAGGTCGGCCGACCAACCAAGTTTGTATCGGAGTTGTAAAGCAGTATAAAAAAGTTGAGATTAATATGTAACGCCATAAAATCAAGTGAGTTCGGAGTAAAAATGAACTAACAACCGTTTGGACATAGTGCAAGAAATTTACAGGACGCGCCATGTGGTCGACAGTGACGCCGTTTCAGAAAGTAACAATATTCCTTTACACTTATTCTTATGTTTTATAAAAAGGGGGTTTTAAAGGTCTGAATGTGAGAGTGTGGCAAGCTGGGTTTGCCTTAATTAATTAAAAAGTATATTACAATAGGGGTCGTGCAATAATCACGTGAGGCTCGAAAGGGGGGGAGGGGTTCGGAAAAAATCACAAAATATCACAAGGGGGAGGGGGGTGTAGTGAGATGTCACGTGTATTTGTTTTTTCGTTATTAACTTAAAGCGCGTGATTTCTGATCCAAGAAGCGACGCGTAACCTTGACTCGCCGTTGCCAGGCAACGATTTCCCGTGTTGCACTAACAGAAGAGTGTTAAGGCACATGTAAAGTCATGTCACAAGCAACCTAATAATCCGAGCAATAATACTTCAGAGATGCACAATGTTCGTCCTTCACGTATCCTTACGCGACGATCGATCGCTACATCGAGAGAGATTCTCTGCATAGTGCGCGAAAATGATGACGCCGAGTGGCTTGATGAGACTGACGTTGATCTTCAACAAAGCACAATGCCAACAGCTGATTTGCAAGATACCTATCCAATTGTTAGTGTTGAAGAAAGTCTCGCTAATCCGTGGTCCGAGGACAATATTCATTAAATATATTCATGTACCAGTACTAATATATGTTTTTCACAAGATTACACATTTCCTTTATTATTTTTATGCCAGTCAGAAACAACCTGCAACCTTAATGTCTGTCTGGATATTTTTATCATGGTGCTTAATTTTCCAGAATGAAATTAGATTATACCTGTATTTAAAGATAATATTCTGAAAATGTTTAAGATACTTTGTACCAAAAAAATACACGTGATTTTGGGTTGGGGGGGGGGTTAGTCTAAAACCTCACCACATATCACCAGGCGGGAGGGGGGGTTAAAAAATTGCTAAAAAAACATCACGTGATTATTGCACGGCCCCATAAGAAAAATGTTTAAATAAATGTGCATGTTGTATCTGTTTTAAAAAAGATAAAAAAGAGCTGTAATAAGATGTGAATTGAGGTAGAAGGATGAGTAAGTGTGGGTTTAAAAGAAAGTAAAAATGCAATTAAAATTAGATTTGTCTCAAATGAAAAGCGAGTTGCGTATGTTATTAAAATAACCTTGCAGTCATGCTTGCATTTCACCGTTCGTGTGACGTAACTCTGGGCTGAAGGACGATTTAAAGGTAAGTGGGAGATAAATATTTTATGAGTTAAATATATTAAAAATAATTAACTTCACAATATACAGTCTCCAGTTCACAATATATTAATTAATTAAATCAGTAAAAAATTACAACCCATAATAAAATGCACTATAAAACTGGATAATAATCACAGTGTTAAAAACAATATTGAATTCATAGACAAAGTTAAAAATATTGAAATTTTCTCAAGATACAAGTTAATGTCCTTTTATATACTAATATTCTGGTAAGGAAAATCACAGAGATTCTTAAAACTGTCTTAATTAAATGGCAGTATTAAACCAACAACAAATCAATGGACTAATAACCTTGTTAAAGTGTCCTACTGCAGCAAAATTATTTCACTTTTGACAAAAAATGGTTCACACAAGAGTTACCAGTTCCCTCTTAAGTAGATAACTGGCAGAAATATACCTCAACTTGTATGAAAACAAATATTTGTTATCAGGTCATAATGAATTCTACAAAAAAAAATAATTTCTACACATGCTAAGTGGATGCATACACATATATGACACATTCCTGGTTTTTGAAGGTATTTATACACTACTTAACATGCTACTCCGTTATATGAATAGCATGAATAAAAAAAAATATTGGTATGGAGACCATACATGACTTCCATGTTCTAAGATTTATATTTAAAATCATTTACGAAATGAAATGTTTCCATAGAAACTACTTCTTTCCACTTATTGCTTCACCCTTAACCACAGTAGCCTACTGTGGTCACTAACGTATACCACCACACGTTATCACACTCGATTTTCACTGATGATGGCAGTTGATGGCATTGCAGAAACGTCTGGTTTTGCAGAAAACATTGGACTACGGCTAAACAGCCCGGGAAGGAGTTTTAACAAAAAACTACATCATTGTTGCCGATAACGTAGTACACATATAAAAAATTCTCCCCTCCCGCTTCAACTATAATTTTCATTAATAGAAAATTACCCCCACCCCGTTCAACTAGCCTCTTCATTTATAGATATTTCATCTACGTTTCTACAGTGGATTATTATGAGCTTCTTATCAGGATACTTTATCAAAATTAAGTTCTTTACTCTTGTTAAAACATAAAATGTTGCAGGTAAACTACCCCTTTCTCTTAACCGATCTTCACCAAAATCAATAGGCCTTCAGTCCTCTACAATTCCGGGATGCATGCAAAAAAATATTTGATTCTGTTTGAATGTGCGGCAGTTATCGTTCGTCATAGAAACAATTACTCTTGTTAAAACATGAACAGTGGCGGGTAAACTACCCCTTTCCCTTAACCGATCTTCACCAAAATCAACAGGCCTTCACTTCTTTACAATTCAGGACCGTATGCAAAAAATTATTTGATTCTCTTTGCATTTGCGACAGTTATCGTTCGTCAAAAAAAAAATTACCCTTGTTAAAACATAAAATGTTGCTGGTAATCTACCCCTTCCCCTTAACCGATCTTCAACAAAATCAACAGACCTCTTGAGTTCTCTATAATTCAAAAAGGTATGCAAAAAAGTAGTTGATTCTGTTTGAATTTACAGCAGTTATCATTCGTCATAGAAAAAATTACCCTTGTTAAAACATAAAATGTTGCAGGTAAACTACCCCTTTCCCTTAACCGATCTTCACCAACACCAATAGATCTTGAGAACTCTACAATTCAGGGCTGTATGCAAAACATTATTTGATTCTGTTTGAATTTGCGGCTGTTATCATTTGCCATAGAAAAAAATTACCCTTGATAAAAAAAAAACGTTGCAGGTTGTTACGTCTTCGACGCTCTCGAAAAATTTCTTGAGTTGGTCTTACAACGTGAGGCTGGTACAATATGAAATAACGTAGTGTACTGTATTTTTTTTTAATTAACTGTTTATTTAAATTTATGTGAAAATGATTGCATGGTCCGTGCAGTGCAGTGCGGCATACATTGCCAAAGTAGGAATTAATTAAGTATTGAAAAGCATAAGAATAAATTGAAGTGGAATATCACGATTTGAAAGAATTGCCTAGCCGTGGCGCTGAAGGCTGTTGTCCAGTCAGATTTTAACAGTTAACTAACGTTGGACTGCGACGAGCGTAATGGGACACGCTGGTGGCAGTTTAGCGGGGGGGATGACGTCACTGCATGAACCCGCTGTTTACATCTGCAGTTATTAAAAGGTACAAAGTTTAACATACTGCCCGCACAAAATCGGGCGATTTTGCAGTTTGAGCTATTATATGAATAGTGCATCATAAGTGTCAAGACATAGTAATACATAATAATACGAGAATATGAAAGACAATAATTGACATTACATAATAATAGAATAATGACACCCGAAATTCAATAATACATAATAATATGATAATACGAAAGACATAATAATTGACAATGCATAATAATAGAGTAATAACACCCAAAATTCAATAATACATAATAATATGATACGGATACATAATAATACAATAATAAAAAGGCATAATAATAATATAATAAGAATAACAAATGGAAAGCATGCGATCGCCCGGGGTATGTCCCGGGCATGAAGCACGAGAATGCGATAAAAGTTTAAGTCAATAGTACATGTCATTTGAACGTTGTAGTGGGATTAATCTGAGTCCACAGGAAGTGGGCATAATTTGTGAATGGGCCTACGTAGGATCCCGTTTGCGGTGCGAACATCCACAATGCGCACTAGGGAATCCTGACCCAGATGGACCTGAGTGACTACACCGCGTTTCCACTGCAGGGGGGGGGAATTATCTTCCAAAATAAGGACGAGTTGTCCAGGAGCCAAGTTTTTTGACTGGAGACGCCATCTGTTGTGTTGTTGCAACTGGTGCAAATAATCCCTTGACCACCTCTTCCATATTGAGTGGGTGAATCTTTGCAGCAGCTGCCATCTACCCAAATGACCAATTTTAACTTCGGAATAGTCAGGTTGGGATAGTCTCATCCCTAGCGTCATTTGAGATGGCGAACAAGGGGCGTGAGTTGAGGCAGGACTCTAATTGAGTTAAAATGGTGTAATACTCTTCAAACGTGAGAATGGTTCTGCCGACAACGCGCCGCAAATGAAACTTGACACTCTTGACTCCACTCTCCCACAGGCCACCGAAATGAGGTGCTGACGGGGGAATAAAGGACCATTTGATTCCTTGGGCACTGGTGAAGTCCTGGGTAGTCTGTTCAAATTCGTTTGATTGGAGAAGTTTGTATAAGTCGTGAAGTGTACTGCTAGCACGACGAAAATTTGTACCATTGTCAGAAAATATCTGTGAAGGGATGCCTCTACGAGCTATAAAACGTCTTAAGGCTGCTATGAAAGCATCTGCGGTGAGATCTGAAACTAATTCAAGGTGAATGGCCTTAGTGGCCATGCATATAAATAGAGAAATATAAGCCTTTGAAATCGATTTGGCATGCTGCCCGCCCTGACGTATAAATATAGGACCGGTGTAGTCGACTGCACATTGAGAAAATGGCTTAGAAGGAGTAACTCAGGAAGAGGGCAATTGTCCTAATAATTGGCTTGAGCCCCTTGCACGGAATCGAAAGCAAGTGATGCATTTGTGTATTACTGAACGTATGTACGATTTATCATTGATTATCCAGTATTTCTGACGTAGAGAGTACTGTGTCAATTGTACCCCTGCATGGAGTAGACGAAGATGCTCGCCTTCTATGATTAGTTTACTGAGATGAGAATGCGGGTGGAGAATGATTTGGTGTTTGCTATCATAGGTGAGCTGGGAGTGCTGAAGGCGTCCGCCCACGCGTAATATCCCCATATTGTCCAGAAAGGGGTTAAGTGAAAGAATTTTGCTATTATTAGGGATAGAGCGTTGTGCCTCAAGTTCCTTGATTTCGATATTAAAGTGCGATCGCTGGGACTGACGAATAAAAATCAAAAGTGTACCATGTAGCTCATGGGAAGTTAAAAAAGAAGTGTTTCTGTCAGATATGGGAAGTCTAGAGTTCCGAATGAATCGAAGGCAGTAAGAAAATACACGAAGGAGTTTTGAAAGCGAAGAGTAGTTTTCAAAGTAATTAGGCGTAGATGAAGTGGCAACCAGTGTGGTTTGGACTTGTTTACATTTTTCTTGATCAAGATCGGGATGAGTGCAGGGTGAATGGGCATCGAAAGCGCTGGTGGGCCATGATGATGACTCATTGGACAACCAGGATGGACCATACCACCATTGTGGTTGGAAGTGTAAAAAACGGGGTAGACAACCACGCGATAGGATGTCAGCAGGGGTTGTCATGTGAGGAGACATGATGCCAGGTACCCTTTGCAGTGAGTCGCTGTATCTCCTCAACGCGGCTGGAGACAAATACTTTCCATCTGGAAGACTGCTGGTGAATCCAGTGTAAGGCGATCATTGAGTCTGAGTAAAAATACAATTCGTCAAATTTATAACTCACAGCATTTACAACCTTGGAAACCAACTGAGCCAATAAGAGACAGACGCAAAGTTCAAGTCGGGGTAATGTTACCTGTTTTAAGGGGGCAACTCTAGATTTAGAGCATAATAAGTTTGATGAAATGCTGTGGTTTGAATACACCGTTCGCACATAAATGCAGCACGCGTAACCCTTTACTGAATCGTCGGCAAACCCATGGAGTTGAAATGAAATGATTTGGGAATTATTTAAATTCTTTACAGATCTTGGAATCTTAAAATAAGTGTCTGATATCAACTGAGCATAAAGCTCTACCCAATGATTAGATAATGAGTCTGACAGGAGGTCATCCCAACTTGTTCCCGTTAACCACAGTATCTGCATGAAATGTTTGCACCAAAATGTAACCGGGCCAATAAGTCCTAATGGGTCGTAAATTCCGGCGATAACTGATAATACCCTTCGCTTGTTAAATACCTCCACTTCGAAATTTCTTTGGAAACTATATATGAAACTATCATCATTAATGTCCCATTGAATACCCAAAGTACGTATAGTTTGATTCTTGTTAAAGTCAAGGGAAGAGTTGGAGTGTGAAGTTATAATGGTTTGATCATTGGAAAACCACTTGTGCAAAGTAAACCCGTATTGACTTAATAAATTTGTAATGTCGGATTTCATTTGTGATAAAATGTGTGGGTTATCTGAGCCGGTAATGAGATCGTCCACATAGAAATCGTTTGCGATAGCAGAACAGGCTATAGGGTGTTGAGTTTTGTTTTCCTGGGCTATTTGTGCCAAACATCTTGTGGCCAGAAATGAAGTGCTTGCAGTCCCATATGTGACTGTCCTCAAGGCGTAGTGTTGAAGTTCCCTATGGGGGGGGGGGCGTCGCGCCAAACGATTCGTTGCAAATTAGAATCTCTGGGAGTAACTAAAATTTGACGGTACATTTTTTCAATGTCCGAAATGAGGATGTATCGGTGCGTTCTAAACCGAGACATAATTGAAAAAAGATCCTGCTGGACCGTGGTATCAACCATTAATGTGTCGTTTAGGGGACAAATTATTTGTTGTTTTGGCAGAGCCGTCGAAAACAACTCGCAATTTGGTGGTTATACTACAGCCTTTAAAAACCGAATGGTGCGGTAGTAGAAGGTGTCTGACTTATTGACTGACAAATCATAAGAATCAAGCAAAGACATGTGACCCAGAGTTAAATATTCCTGCATGAATTTACTATAGTCTTTATGAAGAGCAGGGTTCTGCTTTTACTTAAGTTCCAGTGATTGAAATCTGCGAATAGCTCCGGGAAGATAATCGCCCAAATGAGAGTTGTATCCCCTGCGAGGTAGGAACACCACAAATCTACCACTATTATTGCGGAAAGTGTTAGCAATAAAATGACTTTCACATTCTGAGTCCTCAACTGAGGGAGTAGGGACTGCAACGTCCTCCAATTGCCAGAAGTCTTTTAATTGCGATGAAATGGCATTGTTATCTTCGCACGCTATAAATGATGAAACAGGTTTTGACATGTCGACATTAAAGGGCAGGTTACCAGTGAGGATGAACCCCAATTTTGTCTCCTGTATTATAGGAAAGTGTGGGCTGCGAATGAATTTGATAGGTTCAATCAATTGTAAATAGTACTGCGTACCAAGTAATATGTCGATTTGTGAAGAAAAGTTTAGTTGCGGGTCAGCTAAGAATATGTTTTTTGGTATATTTAGGGATGAAATATTAAACGATTCTGCAGGGAGATTATTCGTAATACTGGGAAGCACAGCGCAATGCACGTACAGATTGAAATCCTTGTAACGAGAATTCAGCCTTACCCTTGTACTAAAGTCAGCTTGACATAGGGAATTGTTTATACCAGTGATGGGTAGTTGAGACTTGGTTAATTTTAGACCCATGCGGCGTGCGAAACTCATGGTACAGAAGTTTGCTTGAGATCCTGAATCTAATAGAATTCTTACTGGATGCTTCCTACCGGCTTGGTCCATTGTCATGCAGACAGCGGTGGATAACAGAATAGATTTATTTGTTTGTAATTTGAGGGAAAATTGATTGTTGCCCCTGTTTGAAGTGTTACTGCCTGATATGTGAATCATTGTATGATGTCGTTTAGAACATGTCCTACAAGAAAATTTGGAAGGATAGTGTGAGGGCTCATGGCCTGGACGCATACAATTTAAACAAAGTTTGTATTCGAGTAAAATGTTCTTTCGCTCAAAGGGAGATGTAGCCATGAACTGTGGGCATTCAGACAGTCTATGTTTACCGCAACACAGCTGACAAATTTTATTGTTGATATTAGTATGAAATGTTGACCTAGTGAGCTCAACGGGTTTAATAGTCTTGCGATAGGGAATCTTATCGCTAACTTGTGTTCTGTTTGCTGAACTGGATGATGCGCCAACATTTTGCATTAATTGCCTTCTACCATTTAAAAATTTAATGAAATTGTTGAAATTAGGGAATCTCTCGTCGGATAGACTTTCCTTCCATAGTCGACATGTCTGGTTATCGAGTTTCTGAGTTAAATATTGAACAAAAATAATTTCAAAAGTATTTACAGGTAAACTCAATGAATTCAAAGCATTTATATTTGTGGTGATTTCGTCAATAAATTTTGAAATGCCAACCATGGACTTCATGCCCAAGACATTCCCTACATGATACACTGAGACAATTAATTTACTATCATACCTGGCCTTCAATAGCTCAATGGCTACCGCATAATTATCATGGGTGATTGGGAGAGACTTTATTACATTTAAAGCCTCGTCTCTTAGTGAAGAATGTAAATAATGCAATTCTGGATGTCCGTTAGGTCCGTTCTGACGTGTACTAACTCCAAGAACATGTTGTAATAGTGGTGCCAATCAATAATGTTGCCTGAGAAGCAGGGCAATTTAATTGGCTCTAACTGAATAGGGGATGCTTTAATTGGCGTAACTTCCGCTGGATTTAATGGTTTTTTGCTCACCTCTTCTACACGTTCTAATAAATTGTGCAGCTTACACTCAATGGTGCAGAGATCATCCTCTGTCTGAACTCTGTCACTTACCGATGTGAAACCAGATTCATCAGCCTCAATTTGGGTCTGAATTTCATCATACTTCGCGGACAACTCCATCAAGTGACGAAGTTTTATTTTTAAAGCATTGGTGATCATTTATTTCAGGATCGATTTTGTACGCGAAGGTGTTTATACGGGATATAGAGGCTTTAATTGTGCCACGTTTTTTAATCAAAGCTTTCACATCAGTCACGATTGAACTGCAAGCTGGTGATCCGAAATCGATAAATAAATGCAGAACAGGTGAACAATTAATGTAATTTGAGTACTTTATCAAATTCTGATATAATGCGGCAGCCAGTGAGTGGTATATAACTTAATCTAATTCCTTATTATCATATGTACTTATTTTTTTAAAAATAGTTAAATGAAAATTATTTGAAAATATGACTCATTTAAAAATAAAAATATAAATATAGCTTCATTCCATTATTTAAGTTTCTGACTGATTTCTTGTAAAATTGTATAAGTGAAAATTTATGTGAAAATACAGGTCTATAGTCACTTGAAACTGATTTCTGTTTATAAATATAAAAATTATTTTGCAACTATTACTCATTTTTACTGTAGGCCTATGTAAAATTATATAAGTGAGAAACTATGAGAAATATAAGTTCATAGTCACTTGAATTATGAGAGTCCTCTGCAGGTTTAAGATGGCTCCGTTGCCTGTCGTTTCCTTGGCGATCCTGTCCAGCTGGCCTTGGATTGGTGGCGCAAGTCTTGTTTCCACTTGTCGAGTGATGTTTGAAGTTGTAGCTTTCTGTGCAGGCTTGACGTTCTGATCTTCAATGATGAATGACAAGTGACGATGAAGTGGAATATGTTGCGGTCTTTGAAATGATGTCCTGTAGAAGCTTGTACGGCCAAGTATGAAGTTTTTTTTTTTTTTTTTGAAAATAATGAATGTATGCTCACGGCCAGCAATTTTATGTTTGATAAGATTCGGGATTGACCAAAATGTTATTTGGGCCTGTTAAATGAAATATAGATCCGTCCCGGAGGACCAAATGTTACGTCTTCGACACTCTCGAAAAATTTCTTGAGTTGGTTTTACAACATGAGGCTGGTATGATATGAAATAACGTAGTGGACTGTATTTTTTTTTAATTAACTGTTTATTTAAATTTATGTGAAAATGACTGCATGGCCTGTGCAGTGCAGCACGTCATACATTGCCAAAGTAGGAATTAATTAAGTATTGAAAAGCATAAGAATAAATTGAAGTGGAATATCCCGATTTGAAAGAATTACCTAGCCGCGGCGCTGAAGGCTGTTGTCCGGTCAGAGTTTAACAGTTATCTAACGTTGTACTGCGACAAGCGTAAAGGGACACGCTGGTAGCAGTTTAGCGGGGGGGGGGATGATGTCGCTGCACAAACCCGCTGTTTACATCTGCAGTTATTAAAAGGTACAAAGTTTAACACAGGTAAACTACCCCTTTCCCTTAACCGATCTTCACCAAACACAACATGTCTTGAGTACTCTACAATTCAGGGCTGTAAACAAAAAATTATTTGATTCTGTTTGAATTTGCGGCTCTTATCATTTGCCATAGAAAATACCCTTGTTAAAACATAAAACTTTGCTGGTAAACTACCCCTTCCCCTTAACAGATCTTCACCAAAAACAATAAGTCTTGAGAACTCTTCAATTCAGAGTTGTATGCAAAAAATTATTTGATTCTGTTTGAATTTGCGGCTGTTATCATTTGCCATAGAAAATACCCTTGTTAAAACATAAAACGTAGCAGGTAAACTACCCCTTTCCCTTAACCGATCTTCACCAAAAACAATAGGTCTTGAGAACTCTAAAAATCAGGGCTGTATGCAAAAACCTATTTGATTCTGTTTGAATTTACGACTGTTATCGTTTGCCATATAAAATACCCTTTTTAAAACATAAAACGTTGCAGGTATACTACTCCGTTCCCTTAACTGATCTTCACCAAAAACAACAGGTCTTGAGAACTCTACAATTCAGGGCTGTATGCAAAAGAGTAGTAGATTCTGTTTAAATTTGCGGCTGTTATCGTTTGCCATAGAAAAAAAATCTACAGACAGACACACACACACACAAACACTTTTCGAAAATTAACTTTTTTCATGTTTTGAGTGTAGTACAATCAGAATCTGCAATAATCTCGAACACGATTTTTTTGCCACACCATACTTCCATTTCCTTAAGGAACATGGAAGTAAAATTACCCTTGATAAAAAAAATGTTGCTGGTAAACTACCCCTTTCCCTTAACCGATCTTCAGCAAAAACAGTTGGTCTTGAGTTCTCTACAAATCAGGGCTGTATGCAAATACTTATTTGATTCTGTTTGAATTTGCGGCTGTTATCGTTTGCCATAGAAAATACCCTTGTTAAAACATAAACCGTTGCAGGTAAACTACCCCTTTCCATTAACTGATCTTCACCAAAAACAATAGGTCTTGAGTACTCTACAAACCAGGGCTGTATGCAAAAAATTATTTGATTCTGTTTGAATTTGCGACTGTTATCGTTTGCCATAGAAAAAAATCTACAGACACTTTTCGAAAAATGACTTTTTTTCATGTTTTGAGTGTAGTACAATCAATATCTGCAATAATCTTAAACACGATTTTTTTTGCCATCACCATACTTCCATTTCTTTGAGGAACATTAAAGTAAATATCGGTATGGAGAACCATACATGACTTCCATGTTCTAAGATTTATATTTAAAATCATTTACGAAATGAAATGTTTCCATAGAAACTACTTCTTTCCACTTATTGCTTCACCCTTAACCACAGTAGCCTACTGTGGTCACTAACGTATACCACCACACGTTATCGCACTCGATTTTCACTGATGATTAGTCGACGGCACTGCCGAAACGTCTGGTTTTGCAGAAAACATTGGACTACGGCCAAACAGCCCAGGAAGGAATTTTAACAACAAACTACTACTTTGTTGCCGATAACGTAGTACACATATAAAAATTATCCCCTCCCCCTTCAACTATAATTTTCATTTATAGAAAATTACCTCCACCCCGTTCAACTAGCCTCTTCATTTATAGATATTTCATCTACGTTTCTACAGTGGATTATTAAGATCTTCTTATCAGGATACTTTATTTATCAAAATTAAGTACTTTACTCTTGTTACAACAAAAAATGTTCCTGGTAAACTGCCCTTTCCCCATAACCGATCTTCACCAAAATCAATAGGCCTTGAGTCTTCTACAACTTAGGCACATATGTAAAAAATTATTTGATTCTGTTTGAATTTACGGCGGTTATCGTTTATGTAAAAATTTCTCTTGTTACAACATACAATGTTGCAGGTAAACTACCCCTTTCTGTAATGGGTTTAAATTTACATAAATATTATTGTGTAATTTTATAACTTTTATAATATGTGGAGATGAGGCCCCTTTGAGGGGAGGCGAAGCCAGTAAATATTTTCATGACCATATATGGTTATGAAATTATGACGAAAATCTATTTATAGCCAGTGATTAATTCCGCCAGTATACAGTTGACGAAAGTCAGTTCGTTACAAGTTAAAAAGGTGATACCAAGCTCAGCGGAATGTTACAATACTGAGGACGAGACGTATAGCGGTGAGCGGGGTGAACCAGTTTGAAGACGAAACAAACAGAAATTTTTAACACTGAAAGTCAGTCGACCACCATCTTTTGCACAGTATAGCAGCAAGAAAGTTACGTGACGTAATCGCGGGCGCCCGCATACAACAAAAATGTGAATCTTTATATATATTTCAAAGTAAAAACAGTATTTGGCTAAATATTCATCAATAACAGTAACTAATTACAATAAATTGACAGTTCGGCAGTAACATGTAGAAATGTAACAGTGAGAACAGCAAAACAATGCATGCCACGAGGAGACGTCCCATGTGGTGAAATTCTACGCAGCATAATCAAGGGAAGTAGACATTTCACAATATGTATACAATTTCAACATTTTAAAATACTGGCAATTCACTAAATTATAAAGTTGAGCTCAACAAAATCAAAAAATAAGTAAATGTGTATGATTGTGTGAATGAAAAAATATGAATATAGGCCTAACAAGAAGTGTTGAGTTTGCATAATCTTTAATATACGTATTCGTATTTCATAATAATTATTGGAAATCAGTTTTACGCCTTAAGGCGGAATAAGTGTGTTCATGATTCTTTTTTATGTTCTCAAAAGAAAATAAATAATGTTATATTTTACTTGATATACGCATTTTGTTATTTGTATTTGCCCACTGTTCTCTGCCAAAGTACACTAAACGAAATCTCTGGATCAAACAGTACATATAATCATATTCATTTAATTATTAATATCCAATAAGACTTCAGTTGACGTCTGAAAAGGGGCAAATTTTAATTACCAATTATGGAGTAAGACTACAAATGGCGTCCGAGTAACAGTGACATTGTAAATTAACATTGTAAATTAAAATTGATTTACAATTTAGTTGAAAAATGGCAGAGAAAGACGCAAATACAAATTTATGTGATAGTGCAGCTGGAGGGTCAATATTAGACATTACACAAGACAATTTAGTATTGACAAATGAAAATGTTAATGAGAGCATAGGCGAAATGTTGAATGTAAATGAAACGGTTGAAGGGGGTAGTAGGAATAACGAGGTAAATATATTTAACCAATTAGCGTTGATTATGGAAATGGTGTCAGGAATGAAAACTGAAATCAAGTCAGAGATGAATAATAAGTTTGAACAACAAAATAAGAATAATGATAATTTGAACACGAGTTTAAGTGAATTTAAAACAGAAATTAAGTCAGTGATGAATAATAAGTTTGACCAACATAATAATAATAATGATAATTTGAACACAAGTTTAAATGAATTCAAAACTGTAATGGGACAGATTTGAGGGGTTTTTCTTTATTTCAACTGTGAATGCGATGCATTATGTAAAACCGAAATACGATGCATTACAACTGAAATGAATAATAAACTTGACAAACAAGATGAGACATTAGGAGACATGAATAACGAATTCGTGAATATAAGAAGCGAAATAGAAAGGAGTAAATTAAGTATGAATAACTTATTTAAAAGTATAAGTGAGAATTTTAATGGAGTGAGTGAGAAATTCGTGGAAATAAATAATAAACTAGAGAAACAGAGTAAAACTATTGCGGGAGTGAAAGGTGAGATGACTAAGTATAAATAAAATACAAACCGAGATGAAAAATTATATAAAAATAATTAGCGAAAAGCAGGATAAGAAACTGCTAGAGACAGACAAAAAATTCGAGGCGTTAACTAGTAGATTTAACGATAAATTTAAAATATTGGTATGGAGAACCATACATAACTTCCATGTTCTAAGATTTATATTTAAAATCATTTTCGAAATGAAATATTACCATAGAAACTACTTCTTTCTACTTACTGTTTCAGCCTTAACCACAGTACTGTGGTCACTAACGTATACCACCTCACGTTATCGCACTCGATTTTCACTGATGACGGAAGTCGATGGCATTGCCGAAACGTCTGGTTTTGTAGAAAACATTGGACTACGGCCAAACATCCCGGGAAGGAATTTTAACAAAAACTACTTCTTTGTTGACGATAACATTGTACACATATACAGTATATAAAAAATATGCATAAAATTAATGGCTTGTATAAGTTAATGTTTGATCTCCATTAAGTAGTGCTCAAGTTTCCAAAGTTTTAATATTATGATGTCCGTAATTAAAACATCAGGGCAGGTTTAGTGTGTATGAGGGTACACCGTGGACAAAAATTTTCAACATTTCCTATTGAGCGTTGCTTAGAGTAAAGCTGCGAATCTACAGTGTACGTTTCACAGAACAAACACGCAGAAAAGAAGGAGCGCTCCGAAGTCACTCATGGACCCTCAGCATCTTGCAGAGGGTTCATTCCCTAAAGACGAAAAGTGTGTCTATGAATCGTTCCTCTGTAAACACGTGCAGTTACACTGCCTAGCGATCCACAGGAAGCAAATCGCTATCCACGCTGGACAATTTTTCGGCTTGCATGCGGTATGTTGGTGTGGGTTTCGGCACTTTCCATTTTTGAAAAGCGTGCAAATGTAAGAAAATAAACATGAGTGAGGCCAGAAATAACGTGAATTTTATGTGTGTGTGTGTGTGTGTGTGCATGCGTGTGTGTGTGTGTGTGTGTGTGTGAAATGGAAACGTAAACATTACATAATTGAGATATGCTTGCCTGCCACGAACGATATATTTTCTCTCATACATGATTTACATTAAAATGAAAAAATTATAATTTTATTGCCTGGCAACAAAATTATTTTATTTTTAACAATTACCATTGTTTGAAAAAGATTAAATGAATTTTCAAGTACTTTACTGTCATTAAAACGTAAAACGTTGCAGGTAAACTACCCCTTCCCCTTAACTGATCTTCACCAAAATCAAAAGGCCTTGAGATCACTAAAATTCATGGATGTATGCAAAACATTATTTGATTCTGTTTGAATATGCAGCAGTTACCATTCGTCATAGAAAAAATTACCCTTGTTAAAACATAAAATGTTGCAGGTAAACTACCCTATTCCTTAACCGATCTTCACCAAAACCAAAAGGTCTTGAGAACTCTACAATTCAGGGCTGTATGCAAAACATTATTTGATTCTGTTTGAATTTGCGGCTGTTATCGTTTGCCATAGAAAAAAATCTACATACAGACACACAGACACACACACACACTTTTCGAAAAACGACTTTTTTTCATGTTTTGAGTGTAGTACAATCAGAATCTGCAATAATCTCGAACACGATTTTTTTTGCCATCACCATACTTCAATTTCCTTAAGGAATATGGAAGTAAAATCAGTTTTAAGATGGAAATACACAGTAATAATAGCTGAAACTTCCTAGATTTATTGGTACGAAAGTATAATGGTTCTTTCAGATACAAAATATACAGGAAGCCAACCACCATAGACAAAACTATACACACAAATTCACACACCATCCATTTCACAAAAAATGGCATCACTTAATGACTTGGTACATAGACTGTTGAATGTGCCACTGAACCAAGAAGTTTTTCATGATGAAATAAATATAATCTAGTTTATTGCTGTGAAAAGTAGGTACAAAAGTGAAGTAATTGATAAATTAATACACAAACATAAGAACAGGCAAAATAAAAATGTTAAATCCGATAAGAATAAATCTACTTTCATTTCCACTATATACTAACTTGCTTCCTAATACAGTAAAACCTGTCTTAAGCGGCCACCATAAAATGCGGGCACTTAGAAAGGGTTGGTGGGGGCATTTAATGAAGGGTTGGCGTGGGTAATAACAATACAGTATATTAAGTACAGTAAGGATGATCTGCTATATCATTTTCATTATCATTGTATTTGCAGTTGTATTCCTATTTACAGTATGTGTACAATGAAAATACATTACAACACATGATAAAGAAGTTATACTTTTGAAAAATAGTCTTTTAATGTGCTTTGTTTCGCAGTAACAGTTTTCTTTCAATTGGATAATTTTCCAAAAGCATTTAATGCTGATGATACGCAATTAAACATTTCAGACAGGGTAGGCCCAATTTCATTTTCTTCGCATTCGGTTTATTTACTCTCTGAATTCAAACTGAATCGAATATGAGTGAAACTATTTTCAATAGTTTTAGGTGTCACGATTTTCCATGCTATTCGCAACAAATTACAAGCGTCCAGTAAATTTATACAGAAATTGTTTTTGCCTCTATAGCGGCCAAGTATTTCCGCAGAAGTAATTTTCTATACTGAAATTTTAAATTCTGAATAATACCTTGATCGCAAGGTTGTAGGATACTAGTCATGTTAGGTGGTAGAAAAATAAGTTTAACTGCCATCAGTTCTACGTCACTCGAGTGGGCAGGACAGTTATAAAGAATTAACACAACTTTTCTCTTCTGAGAAGCGAAATGTTTTTCCTAACAAAACTAGCCATTTGGTAAATATTGTAGATGTCATCAATGCTCGTTTGTTACCTGTATACTCTACTGGTAACTTTTTAACATTTTTAAAACAGTGAGGCTTTAAACTTTTACCTATACGAAGTAACAGAAGTTTTTCTGACCCAACAGCATTCCAACCTATCATCACTATCACTCTCTCTTTGGACTTTTTACTGCCAGAGCATAGTTCACCTTTAAATGAAAGTGTTTTATCAGGCATCAAACGGAAAAATAGTCCTGTTTCATCCCCATTGAAAATATCTTTTCGTGGGTAGTCTTTTAAAGTTGCAGGTAGCGTAGATTGCAACCAAGATGATGTCATTTCTTGTGATACCTCTCCTGACTCACCACAGATGTTTTTATACGTTATACTGTTTCGTTTTTTGAATCCTGCTAGCCAGCCACTATTTGCAGTGAAATCCAAGTTCATCTGTTCACCAAACACGTTTGCTTTCTCCATTAGCAGTGGTCCAGAAATAAGAGCATCTTGTGATCTCGCTTGCTTAAACCATACAAGGAGAGCAGCTTCCAAGTTTTCGTGGTTAGCCTTACGGAAACGTTTACTATTTGGTTCAAACTAGCTCGACTCATACAGCTCTGTTTTTATCTCTCGAAAATACAGCTCAAAAATTTTATCTCTGTTTTTTATTATGGTAGATAACGTGGAATTTGGTACAGTATACCGAATTTTTTACAGATCTCTGTTTTAGATAGAATACCCTCATTAACAGCTTGAGGGAGTTCAATTTTCATTTATAATGATATGGAATTTCGTTTACGCACTTTTTTCTCCATATTTTACACTTTGACACTGCAAAAATGAATTTTAGAGAATCGTAAACTCACTTAGCATCTGTATGTACATGTAGGCCAAACATCACTTAATAATGTACTAAAGACCGTAAAAGACTAAAAATAAAGGCATAAACAGCTACTGTAAATCTTACAGCTGTGTAAATTTTTGCACAAAAACGTTATCCAAACCGTACTGCGAACATCACCACACACACAGAATACTGTAAGTGGACTGAACTTACTAACTTCGCAACAATCTGCACCCTGTAATGTAACGGAATGGCAGTGTATTCGGGGACAATGAACAACACATTTGGTATGGAGGTAAACAACTTGGTACTGTACTGTATACAACAGCAGGTATAAAGACGTAACATACCAAGCAGCTGTTTATTCTTTACACCTACATGTAGCACAGATTCCTTTACATTGGACAGTGTAAACACGTTTCAGGGCGTGCATGTATGGCTTTATTTATTATCTAGCTAATGAAAAACCAGCAAAAATTTCGTGTTAAGCGATATTTTGTAGGTTAAACCTTCGTGTTAACCGTACAAACTGTAACTGAAAAATACATACAGCGATCGGGACCTGAGTCACATTTCGTGTTAAACGTGTTCCACTGTATATACATATAGTGTGTGCGTGTATTGTAAACTTATTTTTTTAAGTTTACAAAATAAGTCAATAAGATAGGTATTTAAATAAAAATTAAGCAGACTTGTCCAAAGAAAACAAATTCATTTATTCAAAATAATGTAAACAAAAGAAAAGAAAAAATAACATTCAAAGATATTTCTTACGTATTATTTTTTGGTTTTCTTATGTATGTATGGGATGTGTGGAGTTGCTTCTGACATATAATGTCTGTCCATTTTGGGTCAAATTTTGATGCTCCTATCACTAGAATGGATTTCAAGTGTTCGTCTGACAAGTTAGCCGAACCATGAGGGGAGTTAGAGCCGAGCGCATGGGGGGGGGAATAGGAATCTTCGCTTTAGTTTGATGCGAGTGAAAAGCGTGATTCATTTAAGGCAGCCAGACAAACGAGCACATTGAACACGTAAATGTTTTAACTTGTACAAAATATTATAACATTTTGCTGAACTTATTTATTGTTTAGTTATTTAGTAAAATGTTATATTTGAAGTATTTTGACGATCTATTTAAAATCTGCATCCAGCATCGACCGGGTTGGCACGGGCCAGACAACGACCCTTCGCGGGCCGGATCCAGCCTGTGGGCCGTAGTTTGGAGACCCCTGTTTTAAACTATCGGCAGTTCTTTTAAACTTCTTCTTCACTCTATACGTCATAATCACACTTTTCTGCAAAAAGCAGAAAAATTACTGTTTCCAAAAGTCAATGAATATCTTGGAATAATACAGATTTTAAACGACAATTTCAAAGTTTTCACTGTAAATACAGACATTGTTCTACCCTATTTTTACAGTCTTCCTGAAGAATAGTGTGGGTTTCCAAGAAGGAGATCAGATTTGGTTGTTTAACCCAAAGCACTGTCATGGTCGCTCACCTAAACTTCAGACTAACTAGGAAGGACCCTACACTGTAACCCTACAATGTTAAAAAATTAACGATGTTGCCTATCGGATTCAACAGAAAGGACAGCGAAAATTCAAGGTCATCCACCTAGACCACCTGGCCAAGTATTACTTCAGAGATGGTTTGCCAGTTCGGGACGAACAGGTTTAAGGAGGGGGCAGTGTTACGTAATACAGAACGTTCTACAAAGTTCTCGAATATTCCAGCTGTAATGTGTGTGCATACATAATCTGCTACTTTGTGGTGAAGGGAATTACACGTCAACTATCGGGTCTATACCAGACCATACCAGTCAGCGCAGTGTGTTCAACGACACTGTTTCTAGTGGATTCTCGAGAGTGCCTGTTCGTTTAACAAGTCATCCAAAGTGACAGATTATTCTGGAAATCAGCGGGGTATAAATACAGCCATTCAGCGACGGTCGAGTTAGTTATTGTTGGGTGATTAAACAGTGCGTTTGAGTGGTGATTACGCACTGCGATTCGAAATATTGTGACGAAGTGTTATGTGTTTTATAATCGTGTGGGACACTTGTAATACAATTGTGTTTTATATTCGTTGACATTTTTATTGCGTGTGAACAATTTTTATTTGATTTGTTGTAAGATACTATCTTGTTAATTACAAACTAATTAATTGTGATAATTAAAACTGGTGATTAGTGACTTAATTGGTGTCTTGTATTTTGTATTTTGTTTTTCCACTGTACCAAATGACAACACTAGACCATCGTAACAATATTATATAATTTTAAACTATTAATCACTTCATAAGTATATTGAAACACAGGACTAAATAGGCAAAAGAAAATTGCTCAAGTGTGTACAGGTTGCAATGCAGTGATTGTGATAAGTTCTATTGGACACACTGGTAGAAAATTCATAGGTGAATGTAACGAACATCTACCCAAAAAGAATATTAGTTTAATCAAGTCAGATTTTGCATTGCACTTGATAAATGAAAATCATTATTACACCAGGTTTTTGGAGAATATAAGCCTGTGGACTTCTGCAGTAAAGGTCGATACATGGACGCCTTAGAGGAATTTCAAATATACAAGGCAACCACAATTCATAAAGAACAGCTACTTAATGATCAGTTATTGTTTTGTTCGAATATTCTGTATGATGCTGCATTATGAAGAACAAGAAGGAAGCAAAAACTGACTGACATATCAAAGAGTTAAGTGGACACTGAATGGCTCAACATCTGACGTTACACTGAACAGTGTACACTGTTTCATAGAGTTGTGTATACTAGGAGTGTCACTGACACAAATGGGCGGAGCATTTGATATTCGTAATAATTTATTTATCAATATTTTTACAATCAACAAAAAATATACACACATTTTATTTAATACACTACATTATAGTACAATATACATTAATTATCATTAGACATATTCCACAACCTTTGCAACTCATCTCTACGATCAACCATTGATGGACTTCTATTGATTTTTAGTAGTCTACCAAAATTAAATGCTGGTTTTAATAATAATCCTTCTAATGTTTTCACTCTTGAAAGAGCAACATATGTTAATCCAACCTGAAATTCATTGTCTCCTAAATTAACAATTGCCTTATCTAATGTTATCCTTTGCGATCTATGTATACTAACACCATATGCTAACATTAACGGAAATTGTTTGCGAGTACAAGAAATTTAATTTTTCTTGAATGATGCCACTAATGGTACAATGGGTATTGAATTCTTGTACAGAACTGGTCCTGTATATTTTTCGAAAGATACAAGTATACATATTGGCATAATATCAGTTACTGTCCCAACTGAACTGTTGGCTAGTCCTTTTGTGACCCAAAGATTTCTTCTAAGGATAACTCGAGCACCTTTACATAAACGTAATTGGGCAAATAATCCCTGAGCATCGTCAGATTTTGCTAGAGAGGCTTCTGGGACTGCATTGATTAGAGCCACGGGTTGTTTATTGCTTTCTAGTTTTTGATAATTAAAGCGTTCGATTTCAGCATTTTTCGACATTATACAGACACTATTTTTGAAATTGTCCCCGATATTGTTTACATAAAATCTTTTAGATAAGAGCTGATAATCTTGTTCAGTGATTGTTCCATTTGCGACTCTATTTAAAGTCTCTCTGAAATTTTTTGATCATCCCCTTGTTGTCTCATAATCTCCGTTAAAAAAAACTTTTTTGAACTGTTTATATAAAAGATTCAATTGAATGGTCTAAACATTATTACCAATGTTGTAAAGACTCCTGTCACAAACCGGTGGAAGTTGGGACCAATCACCAACTAAATACACGCAAAGGCCACCAAAAGGAACAGCTGAAGAATGCTGTCACATATCCACTTTGAAAAACAAATTCAAACCCAACATACTGGCTTCATCAATAATAACAAACCTCAGATCTTTTAATTCTTCTTCAAAAGCAATTTTGGATTCACCTTCTAAATCTTTGAAAGTTCCTCCCCTTTTCTTTGAAGTATTTACTGTATTCTTAGAGTTGAATGAATAGTTTGTCCAGCAATATTGTTAGCTGCCACACCAGTAGGAGCCATTAAAAGAGTTGCATCGCAGCCAAAATATGAATTAATTCTCCTAACCATTTCATTAATTACACAGCTTTTACCAGTTCCAGCTTTTCCCTGAATAATTGCAAGTCTTTGATTGCAATCATCATAATCATTTAGCTGATATTCTAAGAAAGATAATATCTTATTTTGTTGGTCATTGAAAATAACATTGTATGATTCATGAGAATCATACTGATTCCCAAATGTTTCTCGATTCCTTTCGATGAAAGAGTTTTTATTCTTTATATCTGGATATTTGTAATAGGCTGCTTCCGAAGCAAATCGATATCACACTACCTAGACCAACATGAATTGGTAGTGCATTAGGCATTACTGCTGCTATAGCCAGCCAGTCTCTATCGTCAAAAATATCAAACTCATTATTATTAACCTGATCAATTTCAGTTTCTTCTGTAATTAAAGACATGTGTAATTGTTCGTGAAACTGTCCAAAATTTTGTCGGGTATAAGCCATGAACCATGTTTCATCTCTACCTTTCAAGTCTTCTTCATTATGCCAATGCTTATGTAAAATCAACTTTTGTTTACAATATAATTCAGTATCGACTGCATTTTTATTGTGGTTTACAGGGAAAACTTGTAAAATTCTTTCTTTTCTGTTTGTGCTAACTAAATTATTTCTTCCATGTCTAGTGGTCTACTACTATAAAACTGAATGAATGACTCATTTTCAACTGTTGGTTCCATTAATTACAACATAGTCTTCTATTGTTATGACAAGTATTCTAAAAGTTCTGGTACACTGATACAATGGAATTCCATAGAGTAAATGACATGTTTCGCAAGCCCTGATGTCTCTTTCTCCGATCACTCCTATCATCAAACTTGTATATGCTCGACAAGATTCTACATCCGGGGTTCTCGATTCAACGATTTCTTGAAACATTTCCGTCAAATTTTTCGAAGCAGGTTCTGACTTTGAAGCATATTTGGATACATATTCAACCACCTGGTATAAGGAGGTGACTATACTAAAATCAGTATTTGCTCTCCATGTTTGTGCGATGACAGGATTATACTGATTCAGGAGTTCATCATTCCTTATTGGTGTGTATATCCAAATACCTTTCTCATTTTTCTCTAGAAGAGATTGCTCTTGTAATTCTTTAGGATATTTGAACCTGCAAGTATATTCTTTGCCATTCCACTTAAGACAATATCCTTTGGTACATCTGCTATGTCTTTGGAATCGATTCAGTAGTTCTTAAAGAGAACGATCGTTGTCGATAACAACATCAGTTGATCTAATCCTTGAAGGATGTATAGTTGCCGAAGGAGTGAATGGCAAAGGATTGAATGCATTAACCAAATGGTCATAATACATCTTGGCACTCAAAATGTCTTCCTCAGATGCATTATCAAAAGTTCTAGGATCAGGAGCACCAGAGATCCAAAGAAGACCATGTACATGACATGAACCGTGATGCTGGAATTCAAAACAAAACCAATAATCTGAAACTGAGAATATCTTACAGACGACATTTTTTATGAATAAAGTTGCATGAAACAAAAAATAATCTTCAACAATTGAGGGATTCTCATTTATAAGGTTTTCCCTTTAATGAGCGATTCTAGATTCATCTAAAGTTTCCTCTTGCACGAAATTACAACCCATGAGTCACGCCAGATCAGGCCACCAAAGATCAGCCGCACTCAAAGTAAAAAAAACCCGTAGGAAGATTATCACACTGCTCAATCATTGATTCACGTACACCTCTTCGTTGAAACCAGTAAGATTTTGATCCTCTTATTTTTCCACACCAATAATATAAACTTCTTATTATTTGAGGATTACTCGACAGCGTGTTTCTCAGTTGCTGTATTGTTCCATTGAAATGAAATTTTCTAGCAAATATTGTCCCTCGTTGAATAGCTTGATGACGCTGAACAGTGTTCAATGCAAAAAATCTGAACCTAGGATCTTGTGCAAAACGTCGGTCTTTATATTGCATCAAAAATTAAAAATATTCAAGTGCTGTAAGTTTCCTACTACTTGCTCGAGTATTATCGTTTAGTTCAACAAATCCGTAAAGTAGTAAAGCGGGAAATGCCATGCTTACATATCCTTCGCACGAGAATTCATTTATGATATCAGTACCTTGTTGCCATGGAATTATATTATTCACAGCAGATTGGAGTCGATCAACTTCTGTGATTCTAATATTCTCCGGGATCATACTTTCATAAACTTCTTCAGAAAAGTTCTCTTCATCTGTACTCACCTCAGGTAAATCAACAGTGGGTATCATTCCATAAATACTATCATTTAATGGAAGTTGAGATATCTGTTCCATATCAATGATGATATCACTATAGAATGGATTATTCATTTTCAAAAAATTGAGTGCTTCTAAAATTTTGTCACGTCTCACATGAAAATCCCGATGTCCATTAACACTTTCCTTTCTTACAACTATAGTGCTCAGTGAAGAGGGTGTAGGGGGCCAGGAACTAACAATCTCCGTTATATATTGACCAATATTTATAATATTTCCCTTATAAGCATAGTGACCAGGAAAGCCTCTCGATTCACCCTATACACTCGCATCACTGGTTGTACTCTTGATATCAAGAGTTTTTCTATATAAGTGAGATCCATCAGTTCTATAGGTACATCTTTAGGATCCATACGATTAACTGCAGTAAACTTATATGGGTTTTGCTCCTTGGACACATAGGTAACAAAAAATGTTTGCTGCATCAACACTCGAGAACACTTTACAACATTCATAGAATTCTAGAGATCGTAAATTATCTTCAAGTTCATTCTGAAGATTCCTATATCCTGTGTTGTTTTTTTCATATAACACATGAGCCATGTTATGTTCTGCAGGGCCTTCAACAGTTGCTCCAGCAATATTTTGCCGCTCTCTCATCCGTCTTTGATTTAGTTAAACAACCAATATTTGGACCTCTTCTCCATCGAGGCATACTACAAATAATACGTATATATAAATTGATGAAGAATGTATAGAATATGCGTATAACAGAAAAAAGTAGTTAAACAAAAAGTACAAAATTGAACAAAAAGTATAAGAATAATAATTTTAATAGAATTTGGGAAATTGAATAAAGAAGTATAAGAATAATTTTTCAGTGAAAGGTTAGTGAGGATCGGTCAAAAATAACACAAATTTAAACTTATTTGTGTCGACGTTTTGACAATGTTTATTGTCATCATCAGGACCTGTGTATGAATTCAAAAGAAATGTCAAACACAACAGAACAATTATTTGGGTGAACGTGTTTGTGTATGTGTGTGTGCGCACACACGTGTGCGTGCGTATGTATGTATCATTGTATATGTGAAGGAGTTGAGATAATTTGTTGACATCTTCAAATGTTTTCTTGAAGAAAATGAGAAAATTATATCACAGAATTTAATTTATAAATTATTACAATTTAATATTACAATGTACACGTGTTACTTTCATTTCCTTCAAAAGTCAAATAACGTACAAGCGTCATCTGGTTCTGTTTTATAAATAGGGCGGTTGGTCTGGGAAAATTTAGTTGTGTGTTTGGCGTCAGCAACAATTGTAAGTGCCTCACTGATCTTATTATTTAGACAATTCTTATAGACACATATTCTGATTAGTTTTAAACTCAGTACAGTGGTCATCTGCATTTTGCATAATTTACACTTAGGTGACAAAAAGAAGAGAATATAATTGTGTTATACTTAAGTATTGATGCTCGAGAGTATAGTTGTGCTTGTGAGTGTGTGTGTGTGTGTGTGTGTGTGTTGTACGAGCATGTGTGTGCGTACATGTCTGCATGTTAGATTGAGGGTATATAATATATTATCTGTGTTTAAGATTGTGAGAGAGAGAGAGAGAGAGAGAGAGAGAGAGAGAGAGAGAGAGAGACAGAGACAGACAGACAGACAGACAGACAGACAGACAGACAGAGACAGAAGGTTGGAAGAGTGTGAGAGAGGGAAAGAAATAGCGAGGGAGAGAATGAGTGAGAAAGAGAGCAAAAGAGAGTGAGAGGGAGGGATAGAGAGTGATATAGCGATTTCAAGTTAGAGTGAGAGGTTGTGAGAATGAGAGGTAGAGGGAGGGGGAGAGAGAGCGGATGTGATTGTGGACATGTACATTAAGTTACAATATTCTATAGTACTCTGGACTATAATTTACAACAATATGATTACAATTATTATCCAAGTTTACTTGTTCGAAAAATTTACCATAAACTTGTGTTTGTAACATTATGTCAAGTATCTGAGGTAAGGTCGTATCTCTACAGTTATTGTATAATTTATATGTTTCTAAATTATGATTGTTTTTAATACCAGTAGCGAGTGAAACGTGTTAAAAATAACTTTCAATAATAACACAGTTGAACATCCTTCAATCTGTTTTTAGTTATAATGTATTTTACTACGTTATATGTTGACTGCTATATGTATAAACGTTTTCTGTACCAATCTAATATCTAACTGGTGATTATTGCTTTTATAATTAATTAAAATTATCAATACATACAGCAATTTAAATTGTAATAGTGTATAAATTAAGTTCTGTGATATTATAATTTTCTCGTTTTCTATAAGAAAACATTTGAAGATGTAAACAAATTATCTCAACTCCTTCACATATATAATGATACATACATACGCATGCACATGCACATACACTCACATACACGAACACGTTCGCCCAAATAATTGTTCTGTTGTTTGACATTTCTTTTGTATTCATACCCAGGTCCTTATAATGGCAATAAACACTGTCGAAACATCGACACAAATAAGTTAAAATTTGTGTTATTTTTGACTGATCCTCACTAACCCTTCACTGAAAAATTCATTCATTGACGGTCACTACAAATTTAAGGATTTATAAGAATAATAATTTAAATAGAAATTGGATTAATATTTACCTGAACTGTGATTCGTTGCAATATGTAACTGAAAGTTGCAGTTGCATCAGCGACTAAATAGTTGCTTGTTTAACACTTCACTTGTTTAACACTTAAGTCCAATCCGTACATCTGGCTACACCATAGAACAATGCTCTACTACTGTTTGAATTAAACACGTGTGAGACACGAATAGAAATGTATACAGAAAAATTCTTATCTTATCGAGCGACAGCCAGCGCGGGCGGCAGGAGCCGCACACGCACACACACTGGCATTTGTGATACAGCAAAATCTTATCTTATCGGGCTACAGCCAGCGATATCTCTATCTCTCTTCCTCTCACATGTTTAAGCTAAGATTAAAAAAAAATTCTTAATATCTTTTGAACCAAATAATTTAGAGAAATCAAAATTACATGTGTGCACTCTACAATACAGTCCGGATATGTATGCAAAATTTTATAACATTCGGTTGAGTAGTTTCAGAGGAGTTCTAAGTTGTGCATCGAGTCATGGATAGAGGGCTATGCCCGATTTCGCTACGCTCATCAGGCTCCGCTCAATTATGTATTATATGTATTAATTCAATAATTTGTATAATAAGTGTTTTAAATTTCATTGATGCATCATCATGACAGGATATGTATTTTCAGCACATGATGATGGGAACTTGTTCCCAAAACATGGCATGTTAAGGAAACCATTAAGTAGCAAGACAGATTATGTTGAGGTAATTAATTAAATAAAATATGGTTAAGTGTTTGAACCCAATGATTTAATGAGGATGCAGATCTTATATGTTTATTTTAATACATTAGTGTATTAGAATAATATTTAAACACATATATTACATGTACTTTAAACTGCATGAGTCAACTACTTTTAAAATGCACATTAGTTCTTGGTATCCAAGTCACGTATGAACAGTAAATTATTATAAATAAATCACCTTATATCCGTCGTGTGACTTCGTTACGTCAATTAAAATGACGCGTTTCGGAACATCTGCTCTATCATCAGATAAAATCGCTCTATTGAGGTCGTTAAACGTTAAAAACACATGTTACACATATAAATGATGGAGGATGTTACACATGTCATTTTATCTGATGATGGAGCAGATGTTCCGAAACGCGTCATTTTAATCGACGTAATGAAGTCACACGACGGATATAAAGTGATTTATTTATAATAATTTACTGTTCATACGTGACTTGGATACCAAGAACTAATATGCATTTTAAATTGGAGGCTAGTCAAGCAAGCGTAGTATATAAGTATCAAAACGTTAAAATCCAGTTACTAAAATATGTGTAACATGTGTTTTTAACATTTAACGACCTCAATAGAGCGATTTTATCTGATGATGGAGCAGATGTTCCGAAACGCATCATTTTAATCGACGTAACGAAGTCACACGACGGATATAAGGTGATTTATTTATAATAATTCAACTACTTTTAGTATAGTCGCACACTTTTCAACTAACAAATGATTACTTTTGAAACACCAAGTAAAGCAAATGAAGAACAAAGTTTGCCCATCACGTTAATAAAACTTGAGACTACATCAATAATATATTCTTTGGTTAGAGTAAGGTTATTTGTGGTTACTTTGTGTTTTATGTTGTGAATAGTATTATTTTGCTTACTTCCAATATGTTGATTTTTGTTGTTATATGTTTTGATAAATTTTATACTTTCCACTTAGGCTTCTGTTCCTATTTTGTCTGGTTTTTATTATTAATTCCATTTTCTGTTTCAACTATAATATTTTCTATTGTATGTATATTTACATGTTGAAGATTTGTTTTATTTGAGGGTTTTCAAGTTCCTATTTCGTTTTCAGTGAAGTTAATGGTAGGTAAATTTATGGTAAAAAGTGTGGATATTGTTTATTTTATTGAAAATTGTGAGTATTTTCATTAGGTTTATTATTTTTTAGAATCTTTAATCAATAAAGCTGTGTTAATGGTTATAATCACAAACAGATATAACACTGTTGCACACCACTATAGATTTTTTTTTTCTGATTAGCACTTTCAAGCTTACAGCTTATCATCAGATCGCAAAAAATAATTCTATAATGGTGTGCAACAGTGTTATTTCTGTTTATTTTTTAGAAGATTGTTTTTTATTGATTGTATTAAATTTATTTGTTTTGTGTTTATGTAGGACTTTTAACATAGTAGTAAATTTATTGTTCCAGGTATGATAATCTAGTGTGTTGGCTGAAAGGTGTAAATTAATTAACTGTTGTTTAATATTTAAAATAAAATTAAAACCTGTGACAAATATTGAAGAGTTACATACAAAATAAAGATAATACTGAACAGTATTATAGGAAAGGGAACATTCTAAATACTAATAGTACAGGAGAGACTTGCAATCTCAACCTAAAGTAGATTGAGAGAATGATGAGTTATAAAATGGTGAGTTTTATAGAATTATTGGGAGGGGATAAATGGACAAATTCACAACTCTTGTCTCCATGTCCTACATTTCTGTAGTTTGTTAGCAGACATACTAATTACCACAAAATGATTTGTAAACAATATACACTATCAAATATTCTTTTTATAAAATTTGTTCTTTTTCAAGATAAAACTGGTGATCTTTGTTTCAAATTGTAAAATTTTTCTTGGATTCACAAACGTTCACCATATTTTTCACCACAAATGTTGAAGTTTCTGACTCCACAGCTTCTTTTACCTTCCAAGCCAGCCACTGCTTGCAGTAAATCTACTTTGCTCTTTCACAGAACCGAGGGCTTCCTCTTGCAATATGGGTACCGCAAAGGGCATTCTGTTTGCCCTTTCTGCATACTAACGTATAGAGTGCTTTACTAATTTTTCATACACACCTTCTTTCTTTTAAAGAGTTTATAAATTCTCATCCCAAAACTCAATCTCTGAGATTTTTTCCCAACCCAATATGTCATTCTGCCCAACAGTGAAATCCAAATATAATTATATTTATGCTTTCTCCTTTGTCCCATTTCTGTAGTGTCTAACTTCATTTCTGACAACACATTACTTTGCTTCTTTTTCTTTTCAGTCACCGTCTTGCTGAACACTGACACAAAACACTGTACACAAATAAAAATAACTTATAAAAACATTATTTAATTGTAAAACCTGTAAATGTATTTGTATAGTAACCTGACTGAACACTTGGTATAGTTCTATAGACACTTTTTACTCTCTGACAATTTTTTGCCAGTTATGGCAGCTTCAGAGAATTTGAACTGAGGGATTTGAAATCAAATCAAATCAAGTCAACATTTTCATTTCCAAGCCCTCAAATCTAACCACTGACACTGGCATAACTGGTGAAACAATTGTTAGGAAAATAAAAAGTATATGTAGAACTATACCAAGTGTTTATTTATTAAATTCAAGTATTAGTAAAATGTTCTACCAAGTGCTGACCAACCATTCAATCAGTGTATTTGTATAATGTAAAAAACTATAAAAATCTCTTAACAAACACGGTTTATTCATTTTAAATGAAACTACAGTATTATCATAGGTCAAGATAAAATTGTATTATGTAAATTTAAAATTTCACACAGAAAACTGTAAAACTATACTACAAAAGTAAAGAAAAAACCTCAGGACAATATCATTTTGTTACTTGCCTGACTTGACAATAACTGTTATCAGGTAACAAACATCATCAAATAACACAAATATACTTTATTATAAAGGTTTAAGCATACTACACAATTGTAATTATTTTTTCACAGCTATAATACAAAAAATACATAACATTTTGTTTATAAGCTCTTTTAATTTATACATCTAATAACTACCTAAAATCAATCTGTGTGGCATGTTCGTTACAATAAAAAACAAACCTTTCAAACAAAAGTAGCAGAAAACCATCAGTCTGTGCATAACTTGTGCAAAGCAGAGAATCAGCTTTTTTATTCCAACTAATATGCTGGAGTGTTGGTTGGTGCCTGGAAAAATTCATACAATTAATGTACAACAGGAACAAAAATTATATAATCCACAACAGAAAACAAACACATTATACAGAACAGGGTTGGGCAGAACAGACTCCCCGATTAGGATTTGTCACTGCACAGGCTGTAGTGGTTGGTAGCCATAATGGTTTGGACCGGTGTGCACCGCAGCTTCATCGTGAAGATGTATTTTGAGAACAATCGTTCCGCTATTGAGACGCAATGAGCTTTGTAACCCTCTTTTTATTTGTGTGGTTTTTTTTATAGTTACTTGATATTTATGACTAGGCTGAAGGCCTAGAAGGAAGCATAAAGTGTGCTGGGTCCAATGAGACGGGTGGACTTGCAATTAATACTCTCTAGTAACAAACAAGATAACCTTTATTATTTCGTAAATTCATCTTATAATTCTTGAACATTCATAATTTATAGATAACAACCTTTATGAGACGATAACACATAATTCAACATACACCGTACATGTAAATCACAGACACAATTATAAGTTTAAAAGCCTTGTGAACAGCCTGTATAGTTTTATCAAAACACAATTTATAATTTTCAAATACATGTAAACAGCCTGGATAATTTTATAAAAAATACAATTTATAAATTTGAAGTGCCTGTAAACCGCCTGGATAATTTTATGTAAAATACAACTTATAAATTTAAAATCCCTGTAAACAGCCTGTATAGTTTTGCCAAAAGTACAATTTATAAATTTAAAGAACATAACCTGGATTGGCCATAATAACAAGAAAATACAAATTACAAAATTTAAAATGCCTGTAAACAGCCTGTATAGTTTTATGAAAAGTACAATTTATAAATTTAAAGAACATAACCTGGATTGGCCCGGCCGCTGACATGTTCCATACGGCATCCAAAAAAGCAATTAACCATTACAAAATTTAGGAAAACCCCCCCCCCCCCAAGCCAGACAAGGTAGAAGAAGGCAGGACAAGAGCCAGACTCGACATAAGGTAACATGTCCGGGAGCTTGCATAGATTTGCACAAACAGGTAACTACCCCTGATTTTAAAATGTAACCTGACCTAATTGCAGATTTAGGAAAACTCCCAACCCTTCTATGAAATAAGAAAATGATTATGTGTAAAAAGACCAGTGATTATAATAGATGCTAGACCAGCCGGTCCAGATCTGCATGTTACATACTGCACCTACCTACTTAACTAAAATACCAGCCCCCCACAAACTTCTACAAACCCATTCAGTATCAAGGTAAAAAAAAATGTATAGCATAAAAATTAATGAGCGTTGGACACATGCCAGCGAACGGGCCTACAATTGTTCTCGAGACTAATTACACATCAAGACGATGTTACATGAAAAATTATGTTGTTTATATAGAGGCCAAATTTAGGTAAGTATTGGATTAATATAACTTCGTTTTGTCCAGATGATTCCCAGGTGGTCTGTGCCTTGTTGGACTGTCAGTCGGTCTTGCTGAGGGGGTGTTTACAGTGGCATGCTTACGGTTCTTTCTCCTCCGGCAGGCATGAAACGAGAGTCTGTGTTGGTGTGGTCCATTCAGGACATGGTGGAGAGTGGAAATTCCACCATGGTAGGATCAAGTCTCCGGCGCTCCAGGAGCCTGGAGGTCTGTAAGAGTCTACCTACTCATGATAGGATAGAAAAATACAAAATTAACCACACTCAGTCTGCCAAAGGGATAGGCTGTTCACGGTGCAGTTGACGAGACCCGACTGAACAAACTTGCCAACAGGTGCTTTGAGTCGGGGAACACAATTACCCGCTTTCGCTAACAGATGGCGTAGGCGTGCAGTAACGCCGAAACATGGCGCAGCTGAACATCGCGGAATAATAGAATCGCACATTATATTAATAAATTATATTTTTATACTGACGCCCGGTTTCTTTGAGAAACCGCGGCACAGCTTTTCAGAGACGCTTTAACATTCACCACACCAATTCTGTTCAAAAACAATTTGGTCGTGGATTATGTGCCTGCAAATAACTGAAAGTATGCTAAAATGGAGAACACATGGCAGACCTAGGCCCGTAAGAACATCCAAAAATGTGCAACAGGTGAGAACATCAACTGAACAATCACCTAGGCATTCTGGTCGTAAGCATGCTGTTGCTTTGGGAATGTCCAGTTGGAGTTTCAGGAGAATTCTTCATTTTGATTTAAAATTTCATCCTTACAAAATCATGTTGGCTCAGGAATTGACTGCAAGAGACTACACCAGCCCCAGAAATGCTTGTGAGCAAATGTTTCAATAGATTCGTCCAACAGCTGTTCTTGATAGTAGCGACAAGACTCATTTCCACCTGACTGGAGCTGTTAACAAGCAAAACGTCCATTATTGGGCTCAACGCAGCCCCCAGGAACATCACCAACAACCTCTCCACTCTCCTAAAGTCATGGTTTGGTGCACAGTTGCAGATTTTGGAGTGATTAGCCCTTACTTTTTTGAGGAGGAAGGTGAGACAGTGACTGTCACTTCCGACCGGTACATCACAATGTTGGAGACCTTTCTACAGCCCAGATTGGACAAACTTGCTGAGGATGTAGACCCTGAAGACTTATGGTTCCAACAGCATGGTGCTACAGCTCACATGGCACAACGTTCACTGTCTTTGTTGAGTGAAATGTTTCCTGGGCGTCTGGTTTCTTTGAGTGGCAATGTGGGGTGCCCAGTGCGGTCACCAGATTTAAGCTCTTGTGATTTCTTCCTCTGGGGGTACCTGAAGGAAAAAGTGTTTAAGCATCATGCTCAATCCCTAGCAGAGCTGAAGGAGTGAATTACTGAAGAAGACAATGCCATACCTCCTGCTATAACCCATCGAGTGATGGAATACTTCAGGGAACATCCTAGTTTAAACAAAACTGGATTAATTGCTTTTTTTTTCAAATAAAAACAATTTTTTTCTGTACAACTCTAAACATACCCGCTCAAAATCGGGGAGTTTGTTTTGCCCTACCCTGTAGCAACGTCTTCATAATATATGAAGACTATAATAGTCCAGCCATGACTGGTATAATTTTCACAAACTACCTGGTTTTTATATATTATTACAAACATTTACCTAGTCAGTTATATAAACATATACAACTCTACATACAGTACTTACTATAATCATATCAAGATACACAATTATATTTAATTAGTTTCTGTAAAACAGTATCTACTGATTTCACTTTTGTGTTACATAGATGAAGGAATGTACTGAAATTATTACGGTGTCAAAAGAAATTACAATAACCATCAACAGATTGTTGCAGATATACAAGACGAGATGATCTGCCACTAGTTCTGACTCCCATCATGCACAGGAATTTATGACTGCTTCAAAACTAACCAACAAGGACAAAATTTGGCATCCAACAAACATTTTGAAAAACTAGGCAATGAGTCTGCTATAAATCCAGCCCACCTCCCCCCTGGATCAAGAATAGCCAAGACAAGGGGAGTACTAAGGCAGTGTAAGTGTATAAGGTGTAAGTGTATAGAGTAGTGTAAGGTGTTACAGTGTGTGTAAAAATGGGTTTAGAGAGTAGGAGGTGCTACTTTCACCTCCCTCTAAATTGTTTTTTCACCCGCCCTTTCATACCTTGCCCTACCTTACCCCTTACGCATACCTTGTTACTCTTAACTCTCTGCGTCTGCTATCAATCCATCCCAACTTCATAAACCTTCTTCCCATTCCATCTCTACCTTACCTTTTTCTCAGCATCCCACTTTATTCTTTCATAGTTAATTCCTTCCCTTACAACACCAACGTTTTACGTTGTCATTCATCTTTCTCTTTTCACTCATCCTTATTTTCTTGTGTATAACTTAGGTCCACCATGTTCTGATATTTCAAACGTGTCAATCATAGTGTTAAAAATTTAACTCCAAATATTTTCCTGGAGAACTAAAGCATCAGGCTGATTTATTTTTGGAGACAAAGGCATTTAAAAACATTAAAGCATATCAGAATATTGTGGGAGCTTGCTTTAGTATCTATCTGTTCATTTTTAATAATATATTGTAAAAGTCTATATAAATGTAAATATTACAATAAAAATTTATGTATTTATTGCATTGCGTGTACTTTTTATTGTATCGATTCACTTGTCTTCTTTCTTCTTTAAATGCCGTCCTCGAATCTTGAGTTGGCAATCGCTCTACATATGCCTCTCTCTCTCTCTGTGTGTGTGTGTGTGTGTGTGTGTGTGTGTGTGTGTGTGTGTGTGTGTGTGTGTGTGTGTGTGTGTGTGTGTGTGTGTGTGTGTGTGTGTGCGTGCGTGTGTACGCGCACATATTTTCTCACGTGTATATGAGGATACACAGTTTAATTTCAGCTCCAAATAACGGAAGTAAAGAAATGTTTGTAGGCAGGGGAAAATTTCTTGGTGACTGAGTAAAAGCAATATTTTATGTGTTTATCAAATTTTAAAATGATATTATACAGGCTGATCGAAAAGTCACGCACATCAGTAAAAACAACAAGTAAATTTTTATTATTTAAAACACGTACACATACAGTACTTACAAATAATGCTTATTTTTGATGTTTATTATCATCTTTTCAACGTCTTATCTTTACAACATATGGTCAAAATGGGTGCCCTGTCCAGTAATGCATACGTGAGCTCTTTTTACCACGTTTGAGGCCACTTTATGGAGCACCTGTACACTGATGTTGTTAACCTCCGTCGTAATGTTCCTCTTTAGCTCCTCAAGTGTATGTGGATTGTTTTTATAGACCTTCTCTTTAAGGTGCCCCCACAGGAAAAAATCTGCGGTCGTCAAATCGGGTGAACGCGGGGGCCATAATCCTTTCAAAATGAGACGCTCACCAAAAAACTCACGTAAGAAGCGCATGGTTTCATTGGATGTGTGACATGTGGCACCATCCTGCTGTAACCAACAATAACGTTCATCTTCTTCAAGAAGCGCAATAAACTGTGTAATGATGTCTTGGTACACTACACTGTTCACTGTGGTTTCAAAGAACAAGGGGCCCACTATGCGACGACGTGATAGAGCACACCACACTCCAGTTTTCTGACAATGCAAGGGTCTCTCATGTAACACATGTGGATTTTCAGATGACCAAATTTTACTGTTCTGACTGTTCACGTAGCCACTAAGGTGAAACCACGCTTCGTCACTGAAGAAAACCCGATCAAGCTTTGCAATTCCATGGTTGTCAACAAATGCTCGAAACCATGTGCAATAATCTGAGCGTTTTCGTTTATCCAGCTCTTTCAGTTCCTGAACACAACGAACATGATATGCACGAAGGTGTAACTTCTTCATCGCTTTCTGGGCACTTCCATACGAAATCTGTAATTGCGCGGACACTTTCCTCAGGCTTGTTGAAGGCGAACGAAGCATCTTTTGCCCAATATCAGCCATTTTAGCCTCAGTCAAAATAACCAGTCTTCCTGTTCTCTTCCTGTCTGCAACTGATCCACATTCCCAAAAACGTTCGATTAATCTTGTTATCGACGAATTGTTAGGCATGTAACGGTACAGAATTGTATGATAGAAAGAAACAGTAAAAATTCAATTCAAATCACTTTTAATTTAAAAGCAGTTAGCATTCACCTGTGAGGTGCCCCTTATAACCAGCAACATACAGTGTTATTGTTGATGTCTGGACTGCCCAGCTCAGACGTGTTACGTAATAGCTTGCCAGCAGCAGTCTTTGTGAATCACAGTAAGCAGTGTGTCACTCTAGTGTTTGCATCAGAGAGTAGCAGATAGCAGTCGTCTGTAGGTGAAACTTTATATCAGTGGCCTCGGAAATTTCGGTAGGTCGAAGCGGAAAGAGTAGCCTAGACCTACCGAAACGTATTGAAACTCCAATGAAGAAGATTATAAAGAAACAGTGAACATGATACACAGTGAATTCGTAAAGTAAGGTAATTAGGACAGGGTAAGTGTGGTTAAAGTGAAAGTGTACGTGAAGATGGCAGACTAAGTGGAATAGCCAGAAAAGTTAAGTACAGTAAATTTTTAATAAGTACATTGGTCAGTAAGTTTTGAAAACAGTAAAGCGCTTGGTAAAAGGGGGATAAAAAATATATGTAGCGATTATAAAGAATGAGAGAGTGTATGCGAATGAAAAGGGGAATAATTAATTAAAGTACTGGTTCCTTATTAAAAGTAGTTATGCCAAGAATTTTAGTTAAATAGTTTTGTTTCTAATTATTGAATAATAAGGGAATATGATATGGTAAATAAAATAAGATTTGTTTCAATATAAAACATGTGGTAGAGTAAGTTATTACGCCCGTTTAACATAACCTGTCCTGTATAGAAAATCTCGCCTAATCGGACCTGGTAAGTAATTGAAAGTAAATAATGGGAAAATGTATTAAGGTTTCCATGTTTGTCCTTTTGTTTAAAAATATTGGTGGTGACCTATAAGTTGGGAATCTTCTGTTTTTGGTAAGTCAGGGCGAATGAAGTAAAAGGTAAGTAAAAGTTTATAAGGGGGGGTAAGAAATAATACCGTAACAGGCACTGCCGAATCCGGATAATTCCGACGAAACTCGTCTACAACACGTGCATAAGAACGACTGGCGAAATAATGTTCTACAATGAAAACTCGTTGCTCTTGGGAAAACAACATGTTTGCCAAGCAACAAACACAACTCTACTGCAGTCAACGTGTACTCAATTCACAACAAAATGGCATCTGTGTTTGTTGCTAATATGTAGTACCATGCTATCTTGCGGTCAGTGATTGAACTATTTCAACTGCATTACCATTTGTAGTAACGTTCATTTTGATGTGCGTGACTTTTCGATCACTCTGTATAATGGTTTGCTGGATCATTTGATGATTTCTCCCCTTTTTTCTCATTTTCCAGCACTAAGTGCCGCCTAGTTTATTACTTAAAATATGCTGTGAGCTCTTCCCTATCTGAATAATTCTATACCACCAATACTTCTACTCTAAGTTCCTTTGTGATAACGTGTTTTGTTTCTTAGTTTCAGTCAGTCTTCACAAATTGTCTGAACTTCTAACAGTTCCACCATAAGCATTGTTATTAGCTTCAATTTCTACTCCACTCCTATAACCAATCTTCTGTTTGAAGGCTACAGTATATCCACAGAAAAATGTTCATAAAGTGGTACCTACTAAGAGAACTTGACAGCTAGCTTCCAAAAATGCAACTGTGAAATCAAGTATGCTCTGCTCCACAATCACTCACAGTCATTGTATAATGGGTCTCTTCACTTCTGGTTATGAAGGCTCATATGCTGGATGTCTCATAATTGTCGATTTTGATTGTCTGATCTATACATGAAACTATGGATGCTTCTGGTGTCCATTTGAATTGTTCATATGCTGCCATTCTGAGAATACTGTTCTGACTAAACAGTCTAAAGATGGAAATATCCTGCTTACTTGTGTGTGTGTGTGTGTGTGTGTGTGTGTGTGTGTGTGTGTGTGTGTGTGTGTGTGTGTGTGTGTGTGTGTGTGTGTGTGTGTGTGTGTGTGTGTGTGTGTGTGTGTGTGTGTGTGTGTGTGTGTGTGTGTGTGTGTGTGTGTGTGTGTGTGTGATACTTTATATTCATAAATCACAGTTAACACAGTTTCATAACATATAATTTAATGAGTTATGACCTATGATTCTAATAATTCCACTTACCTGAAATAGGCACCCAAATCTACGATTGTAGATGGTGTTACATCTTCACTGATCACCTGCATTTTAATACAGGCTAAAGATGCATCAAAACACTGTATCTGACTTCTTTCATTTGCCACCATCACAAGACAGTTATCTGGATGCCAACACACAAGTGTGGGAATCTAAAACACACACCATACACCATTTAAATTTACATGTGCAGTAAGAGAGTGTCTCTTTTGCAGAGAGCAACTATCAAGGACAGATAAATAAATAATACACAGGAAATATAAAAATAAACCAATAAAAATGTAGAAGTTTTGGTCTTTTCTTCTGGACTGTCACACTGTTTTTGAAAATAAACACTTGCAAAAAGAAAATTATGAGATTTTAAATGAAAAAAAAAAATAATTTTTATAATTGTTTAGTTACCTAAACAATGTATAATTTTAAAAAGTAATAAAATTACTAAGTATAAAATGAAAAATAACATTCATATTCTACAATACATATCACTAAAATGAATACATGTTATGTTACAAAAATGAGTTACTTATAATCTGGAAATTTATAATCTATCCAACAGTGACCAAAGTATTTTACATGATTTTATTAATTTAACAAGAACACAATTCTACCAATATACTAACTTCAGGTAACTATTAATCATGTATGTATAATTATGGGTTGTAGTCTAAACTTTCACAATTGGGGTCAAGCTGATACCTCCCTGTGGTGACCCTGGATAGCAACACAGTTGTGAACCAAATCAGCAGTCGCTTCTTTTAGAAGTCCTCCGTCGTATTTGTGTGATGCAAACAGACACATCCAACAGTTCTTCTCAGAACTATTTTAGACAGCCTTCCCGTAGGAAGCGGAATCATCCTGATAGACTAAAAGTAAACATTCGGAATACTGATGACGAACACATTAAAAATGTGCGAAAATCTTATAGCATTGACAAGAACATTATTATGAGACATCGAGGAATAGGAAAACTTAAAATGATAGAGTTGTGGTGCCGCAACAGGAAAAGTGCAGAAGAACTGTACACGCACATCAAAAGTATAAAACGTAATGTTGTAAAGAAGCGACACGTCTCTATAGGAACTACTTACAAAGATCGGAAAAGGAGGACCAAACAAGCAATCACTCCGATCATAGAAAAATGATTGACATTTATGCATTGGAATGCGCGTTCTCTAATGAACAAAGTAGAGGAGTTGAAGCAAGTCATCGACAATACTCAAGTTAAAGTTATCTGTGTACAAGAAGCCTGTTTACCTCTGGATGAAAAGCGACATCCTCGCTTTAAGGATTTTAAAATTTTCAATTTCTCTCGACCAAATAAAAGAGGAGGGGGTGTAGCCTCCATTATTCACAGATCGGTGGTGGTGAGCAATCATAAGCAAATTATCACAACTAATATGGAAGTGCTAACCTGTGATATAACATTAAGTCAGGATGTCGTGGTAAAGTTAATAAACGTTGTAACGTTACCAAATTTGGTAGTTACATAAAGTAAGCAATTATTACGTCAAGTGACGGGAAGGCATGAAAATATTTCTAAGTAAGTAAAATTATGTGAACAAAAAGTGTGTATCTACTGATATATTAGTGTAAAATTCCAACAAAGAAGAAGGAAGTGTAACATAGCAGCATCGTACACAAAATAGAGAAAGAAAATGACCATGAGCCAAAATAAAATGTTAGAAACCAGGCCCAATAGATTCCAACAGTGAGGGAAACCAACAAAACAATAAAATGACTATATAAAAGTGTGAAAGAAGACAACAGGACTCCAACAGTGAGGGGAACCAACAAAACAATAAAATGACTATATAAAAGTGTGAAAGAAGACAACAGGATTCCAACAGTGAGGGGAACCAACAAAACGATAAAATGACTATATAAAAGTGAAGAAGAAGACAACAGGATTCCAACAGTGAGGGGAACCAACAAAACGATAAAATGACTATCAAAATGTAAAAGAAGACAGGATTCCAACAGTGAGGGGAACCAACAAAGATAATGACTATATATAAAATGAAGAAGAAGACAACAAGATTCCAACAGTGAGGGGAACCAACAAAAAGATAATGACTATATATATAATGAAAAAGAAGACAGGATTCCAACAGTGAGAGGAACCAACAAAACGATAAAATGACTATATCAAAATGTAAAAGAAGACAGGATTCCAACAGTGAGGGGAACCAACAAAACAATAACTATGTAAAATAAAAGAAGAGACAACTCAAGAGCAACCACAATGATGGCAGACAAACCAATATATTTACAAATATAAATATTATGGAACGACTACTACAATGGAAATATTGAAGAAGACGTTTAAACCTAAAGAAGAAAGGAAGAAGAAGGACAAGGAAACATGACATGAAGAGAGAAGAAAATGGATAGACAATACAAGAAATCATCATTCATCAAGTATACTAGAGACAATACTAGTAACCAGAAGAATAGCGATGATAGACAATACAAGAAATCATCATTCATCAAGTATACTAGAGACAATACTAGTAACCAGAAGAATAGCGATGATAGACAATACAAGAAATCATCATTCATCAAGTATACTAGAGACAATACTAGTAACCAGAAGAATAGCGATTGTCAACTATAAAGAAACAGTGTTTAACATATTTAAGAAATCACAAACAGTAATAGTGAATACTTAATGTAAGTGTGAGAACCTGTGACCAGTTAACCAATTTTAACCTAATAAATCACACAGACAATTCAAGTGATAAGGTTTATAGCAGAAGAAAATGTGTTACCTTCATAGTGGAAACATCAAAGGTTAAATAGTCAAAAATACACAGACAGTTAGTGTGACTAATTTAATGAAGATTGTAATCCAAATAGATAATCATAAGACCACCAAGAAATGTAAGATAGAACAGTAAAATCATTGTTCATAGAACCTGATAATAAAATCGGAATCATAGAACCTAAATCATTAATCGGAATAATTTTTATATAGTGGTGTGCAACAGTGATCATTCTGATTGTGATTTCAACCACTAACACAAATTTCTTCATTAAACGTCTGATAATAAAAACCTTTGTAAATTTTAAAAGCAATGTAACTGAATGCCACGGCAAAACAGAATACAATATAAAGAAAGGCCAGAAAAAATAATAACAAACAAATTAGTTTGTTAAGTATCAAACAACAATGTAACAGAAATTAGGTACAAACCATAACAAGAAATGTATTATCATTAGTTCAAGAATATTTGTGTTATTGTTCAGAAAAAATAGTGTAAACATGTGTAATAATCAACAATTAAACCATTGTAATAGAATACCATAATGAAGTCATAATAGTAGTAGCAAATGCTGCATAAGAATATGTTGTACATTGTTACATAACCCCATAGGAAATGCACCTATAAAACAAAAAATCATATATGTTAATTAAACCCAGCAACCATCAATAATTGTTTCAATTAAAGATTCATTATAAATAATGATGGATGCTAATAAGTAATGTCTTATATTGAAATACACTGCACATAAAGCAGATTAAATATGATAGCACAAAGCTAGATGAAAGGGAACCCAATATGACAAATTAGTTAAGCAAAATACATTGTTAAAACTTGTACAAAGATCACTGAAAGTATTACCAGTAGTTAGAAGAACATCTGGTACTACTATGAGAACAGATTACAAGTGTAATAATAATAGTTTTATGATAAAAATATTGTAAACTAACTGACTATGAATGAATAGCCAGATGTAAGCAAAGGCAATGTAACAAACTAGTTAAGCAAAATACCTTATTAAAACTTACACAGAGATTAATGAAAGTATTACCAGTAGTTAGAAGAACATCTAATACTACTATGAGAACAGATCATAAGCATAAGAATAGTAATTTTATAGACAAATTATTGAAAACTAAATGACCATGATGGTGGAATCAGAATGTAAACAAACACTATGTAGCAAGTTATTTAAACAAAATGCACCATCCAAACTTGTTCAAAGGTAAATAAAAATGTTATCAGTAGTCAGAAGGATATCTGATACTACTTTGAGAATCTATGTCAAATGTAATAATAACAATTTAGTTATTGATTTATTAAAAAATAACTGACTGCCATGTCATGACCTGATGTAAACAAACCCAATACTAGGAATTGAAGGGTTTTCAGATAGCTAAAAGCTAACAAATATATTAAACGAACTAGGTACTATAGTTTTACACTATTTGCATTTTCAACATTATATACCTTATGTAGAAAAACAAAAACAAAGTGACAATTTACAGAAAAGAGATCAGAAGGTAGTTAGATAAGACTACTAGTATATGAAACACAACATTGTGCATATACTAAAGTGTAAACCAATGTAAATAAACGTTTTTATTATTATTAGAATACAAAACAAATGTCATTAGATAAGGAATAATAGTATTAAGGGCGATTATAAATAATCGAATATGGACGCTTGAGACGCCATTATCAAACATTGTTTGAATAATAATTACTCCCAAATTTTTGTATTAAGCAATTGAGAAATGGACTCAAAACGTTTAATCAGAAGTGTTATTGTGTAATTAGATAAGATTTGGTGAAATAAACTTATTAATTTTAAGATTCACCATAAAAATTTGTGAAATCGTTGTAGTGAGTTAATAATGGACGGATTATATTCTTGTTTGGACTTTATTTAAAGCCCAGGATGTCCGCGATTTATTGACACCAACCATTTAACGATAGGACAACTAATAAGAAAGTTATAACGATTATAAACTTTTTAATCATTTTGTGCATCGGTGTTTACGTCACTTTAGTCTCCAACCCATATACGAAATTGGTAATAAATTAAAAGTTTTACTAAATCAAGGTGTTCTGGGTAGGAGAGTTCGAAAAATTGAACCAATCAAATGAATGAAAACCGCCAGACAAGCCAGAGACGCTTCGGAGAGCGTCACAGTCATCTTTCAATCATCAAGGAGTCAACACGCATAATTCGACGGACAAAATCGATGAAGAAGTTTTATTTGAATTGTGCGCGACACATATACATGAGTCATACTACACACGCCTAACCTACACATAACAAACAATTAACGAGTGTACAGTGCAGAGTGAATATAATAATAAAATACGACCAGTGTATAATATCGGTCGTATTTTCGAGTTTTGTGTTATAAAAAACCAGGGAGTACTATATTTTCATTATTTAAAAAATAAAACAGAAATAATAATCTCCGTAAATGATTGTTTGGATACTACTCTAATCAGTAGTATCGAAGTGTAGCAATTCTGATGAAAGTTATCAGAATTAATGAAGGAATTATTTCGCAAATTATTAACTTAAGAAATAAATGTTTTTATTATTTATCATAATTAAAGGAGTCAAGATTAATTTAAATATTACAAAATATGAGTGTCGCAATAGTCGCTCAATTGACTCATGTCGTTTTTGATTTGACTAATGAAAATAAATATTGTTATTTTTTGCGAAAAAATCATTCAAATTAACTGATAGTTACGCATCAGAAGTATTATGAATAGTATATATATGTTTAGATTAATAAGAAATCAATGAATAATATATTTAACCCTAATAACTACTTACGTTATTAGATAACCTATAAATAATAACAACAACTTGTCACCTTTTTCATAAGTCTGTTCTCAAGTAATACAAACCAAATGAAAGCTATCACAAGAGTTTTTTATTTATTATAAACTTTTTCTCTTGTCAATAAATAATTTCTATAGCCAACTATTAAATAATAATAGTAATTTTTAGCAGTGCAAATCAACGCACGTGTTTATTAAAGTAACTACTGTGTACTGAATCCCGCGTACGATAATACGATAGTTATCGATTATATGGTACCGACTTTCAATTTTAATATTTGTTTGTTTGTTTTCTATTAATTCTTTATTAAATATTGTTATAAAATACCACATCTTGTATCTGGCATCATGTCACTTCAAAGATCACACGAACTTGGTAATTCAACTATGTAAAGAGGACATAACCTCTATAAATAAAAATTATTGTATTAACCTACAGTGTTACCAGCCTTGAGGTTAAGAAGAGTTTCTTTTTAAAATTGTTCATAATAATTATTTAAAACTATTAGTTAAACTAAACTAACTAACTAATTGGTTTATTTAAACTATTAGTGATTGATTGTTGATTTTAAAAGATTTAATGGCATTCCAAAACTGCTAATAAACCTCAATATTTTTTTTTTTACCAGTGGAAAAAGTGTTTAATTTCAAAATTAAAATAGTTTAGTTTTAATAGCTAGTTCTATCAAAAGGTGGCGGCAGAATTTGAATATTCCTTATAATTCAAATCATAATTCAGTTTTTATTTTATTTTATTGTGCATGCTTATCACGTATGATATTCAAATAGAATATCCCCTTGTATGTGTAGAGTGTATGTTACAGCTGAAGCAGTCACCCAACAGAACAGTAATATCCACATATGGTAAGTGGGGAGGTGATCAGCGGAGTGCGAAAATACTTTTTAAATTAAAAGATTTAAACGGCAATACCCACACGATTATTAATAACAATCAAACCGCTAATAATAATTACATTTTTGGAAATTTTACTATACAATATTGTTGTGGATACCGGAGCGTATCTACAATCAATACAATCAATACATATACAAACAACACACATCTATATCTACGTATCTATAGGTTCTACTATAACGTTTACATTTTTAATCAAAACGTAACGCTGGACGAGTTATTAAAATTGGATTGCTCCACCAAGTACCTACTCATTATGGGGGATTTCAATGCCAAACATGCAGCATGGAATGAGGGAGCCGAGAATAGAAACGGCCCACTGGTGTACAACTGGATTCTCTCCTCTAATCTTATACTCCTAAACCAGAACAAACAGCCGACATATCAATCACCCAGTTCAGGATCTCTCAGCACACTGGACCTGACCCTCATCTCACCAGATATGATCGATATAATCAAAGATTGGCGTATAGAAAGCGACCTCACTAGCGACCATTTTCCTATTTTTTTCAGCGTTGATTCGGGAAAGAATGATCAAGCACGAAACGCCATCACCACTAAGTTCAAAGTGAAAGAAGCAAACCGGACTCTCTTTAAGCTCCACACGAGCAACTGTAACGCAAACAGTATTGATGAAATTGAAAATGGTATAATAACCACCGCCTCAAAGTGCATCCCAACTTCAAAACCAAACAGACGGCAAAAGCCTTCTAATATTTGGTGGACAAAGGAAATATCGGCATTAAGAAAGGCAAGACAAAAGGTTAGGAAGCAGTGGAAGAAATTCCGGACACTCGTGTTCAGGAGTGAGTACAACAAAGCCTCTGCTAAATGTAAAAGAGTGGTGAAAGCAGCAAAAAGAACATCTTGGCGTAACTTTGTTAATGGGATAAACTCAAACACTCCATGTTCGGCCGTATGGAAGTGATTCAGGGCAATCCAAGGTAAAGCGGACCAAAAAATTTTTCAAATTCAAACAGCCACTGGTCTCACGGTCACCAGCGAGAGGGAAATTGCTGAAGTTTTTAACAAGATGTACATGGGAAAATCAGGTGTCGAAGCGATTTGGCCTTCCCATCTTAAACCTCGGAAGCACAGATTCTCGGTGGAGTTGGAAGCAGCAATATCACAAAAGGATGACTGCGACCCACCGTTTACAAGCTCTGAAATGAGAGCTGCAATAGATCAACTCAAACCGTCTACTCCCGGCGGGGACAATGTGCACAATTTAATGATTCAAAATTGCTCGGAAGACCTGTTCCATGAACTACTGCTCTGTCTAAACCGTTATCTGGGTGTCTGGGGAAATACCGCAGAAATGGAAACAGGCCATTATAATTCCTCTGTTAAAAACCGGGAAACCTCCGGAACTGGCTTCATCTTACAGACCCATAGCCCTGACATCATGCCCTGGCAAACTTCTGGAGAGGTTGGTCAACAATCGTCTAATGTGGAGGCTTGAAAAACGCGCTATTCTCAGCCCGCACCAATTTGGGTTCAGGCCGAAAAGAAGTACGTGCGATGCCCTTCTATATTTCTCCGAAAGTATCTATTCAGGGTTCTCAAACAATAAATGTAAGACAGCAGTGTTGATTGACTTCGAAGCCGCATTCGACCGAGTTTCAAGGATATCGATCATCGCACAATGCATGAAAATTGGGTTGAAAGGCAATATTTTACAATACATTGTCCATTTCCTCAGAGACAGGACTATCAAAACCAAAATAAATGAAACCCTCTCCACCGAAGGAACTACTCTTAATGGAATATCACAAGGTTCCGTCATCAGCCCAACACTTTTTAATATTGTTCTTCAAGACTTGGTAAATGTAATCCCAACAAACGTGTCTATGGCGATTTTTGCAGATGATATTACGATCTGGTCAACGCATAAGGAACCGGAAATTGCGACAAGTAGAGTTCAAGAATCTCTCGATAAAATTTACCAGTGGTCCGAAAAATGGGATTTAGTCATCTTCACGGCAAAAACAGAAGTGTGTTTTTTCTCTAGGTGCTACACCCACAAACATTATAAGCCATTGCTGAAACTCAATAAAAAGGCCCTCCCCTATAAGGCGAACCCTATACTTTTAGGAATAAAGCTGGATCCCAAACTCCTATGGAGGGATCAGGTAAGCTACACTATTGAAAAGTGTATCAGCTGACTGAATGCTCTAAAAGAAATTGCTAGTAGAGAATGGGGTGCAGACACGTACATTTTAAGACAATTTTATCAGTCTTTTGTAAGATCCAAAATCCTATATTCGTGTGAAGTGTGGGGAGGAGTGGCTAAACACACATCAAGAAATTGCAAACGTTCCAGAATGTTGCGCTTAGAATTTGTTTGGGCTGCCCAAAAACAACAAGAGTTCAAGCAATGGAAATTGAGCTGGCTATCGAACCACTGGATCTTTACATCCAAACCAGAAAGTGGAGGAAGCACTTCCAATTGCAAGCTATCCAGCCAGTAAAAGGCTTTAATGAGGTTAACATCCAGCAATCTCTATTCAACCACCGAAATAGACCAGGCGGAGTTTTATAATTCATTCAGCCTGAGTTGATCCCGGCTGTTTTTGATATCCCGCCCTGGGTACGTGACCAACTAAAGGCATGTACAAAAATTCCTGGTTCACTGACCAAAGGACAAGACTTGCCAGCACTTCTAAGGGAAGTGTCAATCACATTGATTCAGGAAAAATATCATGGATTCGTCAAAATATACACTGACGGCTCTGTTGACAAAGTCAACAATAAAGGAGGAGCTGCTTATTATTGCCCAGAAACAGGTGACTCTTTTTCATTGCCATGTGACGCGTCCTCAAGTATGAACGCTGAATTATTGGCCCTGAATGCTGCACTGGAGTTTTGCAAAGCCATCGATGCGTGTGACATCTGCATTCTCACGGACTCCATGTCTTCTATACAGGCCTTACAAGCGCAGAACACCACAGATTATTACTTTCAAACATCGGAAATCCTGCAACAACTTAATAGTTTAAAAGGTAAGAATGTTGTTTTTCAATGGATTCCAAGTCACTGCGGGATTCATGGAAATGAAGTAGCAGATACTCTTGCCAGTAAAGCTTCCTGTATGGGCCCTGTACAGGCGCAGCGTTATTCTCTGACACAGTGTAAAGAAGCAGCCAGGAAGTTCTTCATTGACTCCTGGAAACGGAGATGGGAGAATTGTAGCACCGGACGTGAGTACTTCGCCATCCAAATCTCCCCAAACTGCCCAAAAATCTATAAAGGGATAGCTCGATCTGTGGCGTCATTTGCGGCAAGAGCACGAATGGGTCACATCATGACGAACAGGTATCTGCATAGGTTTCACCTAAAAGACAGTCCTCTTTGTGGAATGTGCAAGGAGCAGGACAAAACCCTAAACGCTACCAGCGAGGGAAAATCTTAAACGCAAAATGGCCGGAGAAAAAACTCTGGATAAAATACTATCCGACAGTTGTTGGTGGCCACTAGCAGCAGACACTTACAGGAGACATCGAGCCATCGAAGCAGCCAGGCTCGGATGCTCGTACTAAGAAGTAAGAAGTAAGAAGTAAGTAACTTTCACAATTATTAATCTTTGAGTTTTACTTTATATATCCAGTATAGTAAATTCAGATGTAAAAGTGAAAGTGGAGATACTATAATGTTTTTGATCATTGCAACAGAGATTACTTACAAATGATGCTTTGACAAGATGTGTTGCCCCTCTGCCTTCATCAAAGAGAACAAGTGATCCATCTATGCATCCAAGTAAAAGTTTAGAATCATCATAGCTGAATGCAAGGCAACATACATGAGTCTGCAGAGGAATACATGTCACTGATGTTCGCTGTAGTCTTGATTTGCTAATCTCATATGTACAGCTTTCAACTGTAACTTCCCCCTTTAAACAATGAATAAATAAGGTACACTTTCAAGTTTTAATTATGGATTTAGATAAAACTTACTATAAATTTTCAATAATTAACTTTAAGCCTGTTAAATACTTTCTATATTCTTAACATGCACCATATTATGAAAGAGTCATCAAAATTTATAACATTCTACAATATATGCATTTTTATCATACACAACAAAGTGCAGTTTTTATCACACATCACCTCACAAAACTATCCCTTACGTGAAGATACGAGGTGTGTTAAAAAAGAATCGGACCTTTTTTTCATGCATGATCAAATGAAGTAGGGCATTGACACTGAGTACAGGCATGCAGCGCGCAAGCGCTAACTGCCGCTGTCCCGCTACAACAAATCAGTTGATGTCTGTCTGTGTGTCAGTAAGTACATGTATCGAGTGCCCATCGGATTTCATTTATTGTAAAATGACAGAAAAACTTGAGCAGTGGTACTCCATTAAATTTTACCAACGACTTGGTGATACCCAAGCAAATACTATTTGAAAAATTCAGCAGTGTTTTGGGAACGATGCTATAAGTGTCACACGTATTAAGGAGTGGTATAATCACTTCAAAGATGGATGGCTGCACATCAGTGGACAGCAAACCACGTTCTGGCAGGCCCTCAACAAGCCGTAATGATGAAATCATTGAGCAAGTGCAAACTTTGGTCATGGAGGATCGTCGAATTACCGTCCGAGAGAAAATTGTAGCAGAGGTGGGAAAATAAGCATTGGTTCAGTACATTCTATTTTGACCGAAAAAATGGCTATACAAAGAGTGTCTGCATAATTTGTGCCAAAGCTGTTAACGATGGAGCAGAAGGTACTCCGTTTAGAAGTTTCACTTCCCTACTCTCTGTTTCGGCACCGGCACTAATACCTGCCTAGTTTATTCCTTAAAATATGCTCTGGTCTTACCTTAAGGTCTCTGGCCTTAAACCTGCACTAATACTGCTGAAGAATAAAAGCAACCACTAACATAAAAGAAAACTGATAATTGTAATCAAATTATCATGAAATTATCTTGTTTATCTATTATATAGGAATTAATTTGTGTTGTGGTAAAAATCATCGAGTGGCGGTACTGCAGTACAGTTATAGGCCTATATGATAAAAATATTCTACTATATTATATTGAAATAAAATAGAAAATTTAAGTCACAGTGCCAGCATATAAAAGAAGCTATACGAATTCTACAAGTTTTTAAAAATATTGTGTTGTATTTAATATTGTTCTATTGTTTATATATTTTCTATTCACAGATATCCTTCACAGTATACTTGTTTTAGCATTTAGCCAAGCTTCCCTACTCTCCTGACATGGTTCCCTGTGATTTTTGGTTATTTCCTAAGTTGAAAATGTCACTGAAGGGGACCGATTTGAGTCAAGAGAAGACATCATCCAAAATACGACAGCTGTACTCCATACCAAAAGATGACTTCCAGACATGTTTCCAAAAGTGGCAGGACCGCTGGAAGAAGTGTGAGCAATCTAAAGGGGAGCACTTTGACGGGGATAAATGTTTAAAATCTGCAGATAAATAAATGTATTTTTCCTGAGCAAAGGTCTGCTACTGTTTTAACAGACCTCGTATATCTTAAGACTTGGACCTTAGAAAGCATACATTATAAACGGACTGATACTTCTGTGTTTAATAGAAGTTATCTGTTTCTCAAAGCACGCAGATAAATCAAATGGTCAAAAGTTTTTCAAATTATGCTTAAAATATAAAAAAGTGGAAAACTGTTTAATTAGGTGTAAGGTGCCCAAGGATCTGCAATACCACTGACACTTGAAATAAAATGCAATAAATAATATTAGAGCCAACAATAATTGTCTCTTGCTAACTTGGATATAAACTTAACAGAACATGTGAATATGACGTATGTGATATTCTGCAAAAATAATTATTACTATTGGGTAATACTATGCTCCCTTATGAATCATTTACTCAAACAGATATTACCCATGAAATACGATATTCCTTTTACAGAATCCATAAAAACCATATTACTAAATGCTGTAAAACCACCATAATGAACTAAACTTATAAATTTACAATTGTCACATATTATTTTTCTTTTTTTTTCTAATAGAATACAAGTAACCTATCTTACATATACAATGAATTATTCTCTACTCAGATGATGGAAACTGGGTCATTAAAGGATAATTTAAACTTTATTCCACACAACTTAAATATAATATTTATAATATTCTCACAATTACAACAAACCATAGGCTAACATAATCTCTTACAAACCCTCATCTTCTCAACTACATACTTAACATATCCCTCCATAGGCATCAAATTCACAAACAGAATAATTTTCTAAAAAAGCAAAACAAAAAGTTCTCCATGACTTTAATTTTTCAAGTTGGTGTCAATGCTATTTTTTCTTTGTAACTGATGAAATTTTTGTGACAGGGAAATATTTCAATTAGTATTGTTTTTCTTATATTAAGTGTAAGTTTATTAGAAAATAGTAAAGTTTTTAATTTTGCCTGTTTCATTTTTAGTCCAGATCAGTTTAAAAAGAAAGAAGCAGGGTGAACATTAAAAATATATATATAAACTTGAAAGGTTTGTGTTCCAAAGATGTTTATAAAAAACAAAAACAAAAACTGTATACACAAATACTGCATTAATGCATGTGTACTTTATTTATTAACATATTACACCTGAGACACGTGTTAAAGACAATGATTAATTAGTTGCCTTTAGAAAGTTTAGTTACATTTAAAAAAAATCTCAACTAAGTTTTTTTTTGTTACTATTGACAGATCTTCATGCAATATTTTTTGCAAGTACCAATAAGCAACATCAAAATTTCTAGTAAAAAGATTCGCCACTTAACACACTTTCCTAGCATTAGAACTGATTATCAACTTTAATGACTTTTCCAATATAACAATTTATCATCTCGATAACAAATAAAAGCATTACAGTTGACCAAAAATTCCATCAATAATATGACATTATAATGATCAAATTCCTTCACAATTCATAACTGTTTAAAATGACTAACAAATGACTTCCTAATTTCCAAACTGTGAACTTTTGCGGTACTTATTGCTTCTATTATATCAGCAAATCACTGTTACTAATTAAAAGTAATATAACACATTAATAAACCTACCTTCCTTGAAACTTTTTGTTCTACAGAATAAATAACATTTGACTGAACCTGGCTGAAGGTAACACAAAGTGGGTCAAACTCAGTTCTGTAGTAGCACAGCAACTCTGTCCTAGTCCTGAAAAAATATACAGATATCATTTATTCTTACAAAACATAATTATAAAAGATATTAAATATTAACAGAGTTTAAAAAAATTACAATTAAGAAAATTAATTTTCTTTATAGCTCTTTTCAATATTGCTAACTTCATATAAGTTAACAACAGTTAAAATTTACACTAGATTAATTTAAAGGCAATGAGAGATGATTTTTTACCTGAGTTCACAGTACAAGTAGACAACACATGACTAAATTATACATACCACAGGCACTGCATGATTACTATACAATGTGAACTGCTTAATATTACAATTTGATTATACATTTTTTACAAAACAAAATTTTTACAGTAGTGTGGTCTTCTTCTCCCATCAGGAGAAACACAAATCACCTGTTCTGGTCAGAAAGGAATTACATCCACGTCACCAAAACTTCCTAGGTCTTTCTATACTTCATTGTACAACAGGGGGCAAACGTCCCCAGGCAGTCTGACATCTGGCATTCTACTCAATCCAATTCAATCCATGTCTCTTTGTTTTCTGCAAACGATTTTGGATACTAAAAATTTCCAACTTTTTGTGTGCAGCCTCTAACAGGCCACAAGAATCTCACCTCTGATGCCTGTATCCTACTTGGATGTTTCAGGGCCAAACAACACTGTCACAACCATTAACTTACACAATTTTAGTCACATCTTTGCTTGTTTTCATCAATATGGTTGACAAGTTGTTCCACATATTCATTGAAACTTGGCCAACATCATGATCTACGTCTCAAGTGATTCACAGCCAAGGTAGCAGAAATATGACACCTGCTCTATAATCTTATTATTAATACAATTTTAGTTTCCAAGGGACATTTTCATACAAAAGTCATAGTGTTTATCTTTGGCTCAGAAATTTTCATGTATAATTTGAAATAGATTTGTTGTAACTGAAACATCAGTTTCTGGAACTCACAGCCATTGTTTTGGATGATTATCTGATCATTTGCAAACACCATTGTATTCAAGCATGTTCTACTATTTATTTTTATTCCTGAATCAACTCTTATTTTTATTTCCACTCTCTAACCATGACACCAATATAGATATTAACAGTTTGAGTACCATGTGGCATTTATACAAGACCGCCCCCTGTGATCAGTGGTTAAATAAACACTATTGAAACACTCATTAATATTTACTACAATTTATTACCAAAAAATAATTATACCAAACGTTTTACCAGACATTGTTCTTACGAATATTCTCTTTCATATTTGTATTATTTGTTTTTATATGTTGCAAGTGAATCTGTATACAAATAAGATGATTTGTGTAGTTTTTAGAGAAAAATACTTTGAAATCATATTATTTGAACTAAAACAACTACCTCAGATTAGATTTTACTCATACTGATTTGCTTGTAACTAAGTTATTGTCTTTAGTAAAAAAACGTATGTGAAACTTATAAAAATCACACATTATAATGTGTTTTAGAATGACAAAGTTTGAAGCACAGATGGACATGTAAACTCTATGCTTCATATGCATGTACTAGACCAGTACATATTATTGAGCCAGAATTTACGCTACATTAAAACATATTTATTTTTCAGAATATCAGTGTTTATCTATAATTAGTTTAAAGGAAAACAAAATATTCCAGAAAAATATCAGAAATGGCTAAAGAAACGTTCAAATAACACATATACAGCACTACATAGGATGAATCGTACTGTTATTTCTAGGTTCTCATTAAGTTGAGAATATAATAATTTATAATAAACAAATTTTATAATAAATAATACACTAATATGTTAAACAATATGCTAAATAATAACTAACATGCTAAATAATACATTCACAAATGTACAATAACTCTCAAAAGAATCACAAAATAACTTACAAATAAAGTTATTTATTTCTAATGTACACAAAAACCACAATTCACATGTTGAGCATGCAAAATATAAACAAACACATCGGGCTTGCCAACTGTTTACATTATTTCATATAAACTCTTTTTCCAGTTAGTGCTGCAATCTGAAGGCAAAAACAAGAACCAAAATGCTCGATAAACCTGAATTAATTTTGTGGCATAATAAGAAGAGACACATCTGAAAGCATTGAAAAGTGAGTGCTATTAATGTACGCAATCATCAAAGTGCCAACTTCGCTGGTGGTATACTATTATGCAGGTCCTCAAAGCATTGACAAATGTTGGAGATATGCCACTGCCTTGGCACATTCCTTGATTGATGTAAAATCCCCTCTTATAGACAACACTATCCTTGTATCATAATCTTATAAGCTCTTTATAACATTTATAAGATGCTTAGGATAACCCCTCTTATGCATAATGTCCCACAGAACTGAACAAATATCACAGTTCTTGTCAGTATTGGGTGGTGGCCATTATATAAATAATAGTTTGGTGCTGACAAAATGGCAACTCTGCCCGGCAACTTTTAAAATATTTTAAAACAAACTGAACATTAATAAATTGTTACAGTAAGATAAAAAAATAAAATTAATCAAATTTTACTCATTTTTTGTTTGTACATTTCTTTTGTATTATGCTGCATGCCCTGCATACTTTGAAAAATAAAAACCAAATTCAAATCGAACATTCTGTCTGATTGCAGGCAGCAGTTAGTAGCACTAAATATATTGTGACGGTACAAGAGGAACAGGGTTTTTATATTTAATAATTTGTAGTAAACCATTTTATGTAATACATTGGTACCAGGTCGTGTTAGGTACGAGTTAGTAATTGAAACAAAGGATGGCGTTGATTCATCAGAAAAGCACGTGTTTTTGCAACGCAGCAACCACCACGTGGAAACAATATGGACTGCTTTCCGGTACATTGTAATATTCTGGAACATTCCAGCCAATCAGAAAGCGAGTTGTGAAAAGAACATCCTGTTTGTGACCACGAGACGAATTAAGGGAGAGCATCGCCAAGCCATCTTGGCAGCCTCAGTCGACTAGAACCACTCGAACCGCGCGGTCACGTAAAAGAGTACTCTAATAAATTAAAGTCGGCTGACTAAAAAATATGGTGAATTTAGTTTGAAACAATAGTGAAACATATAATGATGAATAATCAATAACAGTGTTAAACTTATAACAGTTTAAAACCTAAATTTCGAGTGTTCTACTGAGAAAGTGAATAACACGTGGTGGTGCAACTATCAGATATGTCTCCGGAAGGGATAAGTACAATAGACAATCAATTGATCACATTACTAATATCTTACAGTTTCAATTTTTGAATACCGAATTAGATTATTTAAAAGAACATGAGATCTCACAAAAAGATATAAAAGAGAGAAAGAGAGAGTGTGTGTAAATGAAAAACAATATAAAAAAGGGAAATATAATAACTAAAGTACTGGTTTGCGTCCTTACCCTTATAACTTAATGTAATAAGAATAGTCTAATGAATTGTTTGTTGATTATTGTATGACAACGTTTTTTGTCTTATTAATAAAATAAGATGTTTCTTATTATAATCATGCGTTAGTAGTTATTACACCGCACAAAACCCAATAACCTAATTCTATAACTAAAGAGTTCGTCTATACGACCTTGGCTTGACATTGAAGGTAAGTCACGAAACACAATATTTGTCTATTTCTTTATATAATATGATTTAAACTGTTACAAATGGCGCCCGAACAGGGACGGCTTATATAAATTTATTTTATATAAGCTAACCTACTTTTGGATATAGAAATAAGTTATTTTGGGGTAATGGCGTTTTTTTTGTAAGTTACGTATAAGTGCGTGATTACAGGTTATGTTCATAAGTAAGGAAATATAATTGATAATGTAAAACCTTGAGTTAAGTTTAAAATTTTTTTAAATTGTGTATGCAATTTATATAATTTAAAAAACATGGAGAATAATGAAAATGAGGTCAGTTTGACTGACTCAACTGTCATGAGTGAAACAGAAATTCAGTCAACTCCTATATTAAATAAAGAGCATAGTTTAACGGAATCAATTATGATGAGTGAAGTTGGAGCACAATCTACCCCAGCCACATCAATTTAGAGTAATAAATCTGATAATGACATAATGAGTTATTTGAAAAACCAATTTCCAAAGCTCGAAAGTCGTTTTGATGTAAATGATATTAAATTCGATAAACAAAGTGAAAAGTTAGAAAGTAAATTTAATGAACTAAAAAGTGATATAATAATATTGAACAACAAAATATCAAAAGTGAAAGTAATTTGAATAAACGTCTGAATGAGATTGACGAACATTTCAATACAATTAAAGAACAAGTGATAGAGTCTGTAAATGAGCAATTAGATAGTCATATTAACGACGTAAATAAACAAGTGTCAGATGCAGTAAAGGTAAAAGTTAGTGAACAAATTAACAAAGTAAAAGAAAATTTAGAAAGTAAAATAAATGAGTGTCAATCGAATACTGTAGATAAGATTGAAGAAGTTAGTCTTAATATTAAGATATATGAAACTAATAAAATGATACAAAAAGTAATAAAAAATAACAAAAATTTAACCAATGAACAGACTGAATTTTGTGTATCCCCTTTATTAAAATCTGTTATTTAGTTTAGTTTATTTTATATTATTTTGAATGTTCATCATTATTTTAAATTTTGCATTCAGTTTATATTTAGTTCAGTTAATTTTATATTTTGCATTCATGATTGTATTTAGTTTTTAAAGACACCAGACCTTCCCTTGTCTCATGCACACACTCCCCACCCCTCGCCATCACAACACAGATGTTCCAGATACACCCTAAACAGATGTTTACCACCTACACTACTCTAACATCCTGTGTTCAGTAATTTCATTCACTCGCTCTTTGACAATGGCTTAAGTTAGTCGAAACAGCTGTCAGAGTTAATTAAAAAATTTGTGAAACTTACCAAGTGTTTTTATATATTTTACAAAACCTTTATATGAAACTAATATTAACCACAAAATTAATGAAATAGAGAGTAGTTGTAAGATCGAGATACAGTCAATACAAGACACCATGAATGTGATAAACAAAAGTAGCATTCAGTCCAAATGTAGAAATAATAATAAATTCAGTTCTATTGAGCAAAGCATAATAGACGTAAAAGATGAGTTAAATGTGGCAATAAGCCAAAAACTTAATAGTGTTGCTGAGCGAGTAGTAATTACGCGAGACATGAATACTGAGATTGATTTAGAATCGTTTAATTGTGAGTGTAGGGGGGTACACCCCATGCAATTTTTAAATAGAGTAAAAGATTACAATCAATTCTGTAGTAGTAATTGGGAAGTTAAGATGTTAAAAATAATGAAGTGTTTTAAAGGGAGTTCCGCGGTGTGGGCGGAAGTACATAAAATAGATTGGGTAGATTATCAAAGGTTTGAGAGGGCCTTTAGAAATAAATATTGGTCAGAAGAAGAGCAAGAAGTGTTATGCAGTAAAATCATGGGATCCGATAATTTTGGGGTCCACGGGAATAACGTGACGATGTATGTAATGCGGTTATACAACGAGGCGAAATATTTAGAGCCACAGCTGCCATTCCGATCATTTGTACGACACGTAAGTAAACACTTACCTCGAGAAATACACAGCACTCTGATAACACGCAACATTACAGAAATTACAGAACTTGAGAAAATATTAGATATCTTTCAAAACACAAGGGACCGGGAGATGGGTAGGCGTCCGAATCCGCCAGCGTCATGCACCAACGGAAGTCAAACTCAATCGAGGGGGTCGACAACCGCGTATAGAGGTGCAAGGGGAGATAATAGTAACAGAAACGAGGGGTAGAGATGTTCAGAATGTAGGTTTGAAAATTATGCTGTAAGAACGGTCTGTTATAGATGTAGCAAGGCGAGGAGTTGCCAGAGAAATGAAACAGCAGCCAACCAACACAGTCAGCATCAAAGGGGTGAAGATAGCAGCAGAGGAACGCCCAGAGGAGGTGGAAATGCAACTAGGGGTAGAGGCGGGTACTCACAGGGCAGTGCCGCCGCCCAACAGGAAAACTAGGAAGGACAATGGAGGAGAGGACCCAACCATTGTCAACAGGTAGCAGCGGGGTCCAGGATGAGTGTAGCTATTGGAGTCAGCTAGTCAGGACGGACATATCCAAGAAGTTACTGGAAGAAGACCACACAGAGGTCAATGAACCGGAGACAGGATTGACAGAGGTAATTGTCAACATGGAAGATAAGGAGTTTAAAACATTAATAGATACGGGGAGTGAAATATTGGTTATCTCCGAAAATGTATTAGAAGAATTAAAAGAAGTAAATAATGAGAGTTTTTATGCTTCGGCATAAAACCTCTCATTGGGGCACACAATTCTGTACCGTTACAATAAGAATATTCCATCTTTACCAGTTGCGGGAGTTACTATAGTAGGGGTTACCGGGGTTAGGAGTAAATGAGTAACTAAACAAGTTCAATTACATATGTTAATAAACGGGGTTGAATTTGAGAATACGTTCTTAGTAGTCAAAGGGTTAAATTTAGAGGTAATTTTTGGGAATGATTTCCTGAAAAGACATAAAGCAGTGATTGATTTTAATAAACGGGTGGTAGAGTTAGATAATGAAATTAAACCAGTCAGAGTTAGTTTTGAACGGGTGTTAGACAATGTAAGAATATCGGGAATCAAAATAATACAAAAACGGGTCAATAGTAGGGACACAGAAGCGAGAGTGAATATATATAGAGAGGGAGAGAGTAATGAAACTTAAGAGCGAGCGAGGGAGAAGAGGGCACATAAGTTTTTTTATTAGGGTGGAGTTGTAGGGAGTCCCCAACGTGAGGAGTTGTAGGGAGTCCCCAATGTGAGGAGTTGTGGGCAGTAGTGGACCGTTTTAAAGAGGCGTTTGCGGAGTTACCTGGTATAGCAAGGAACTATGAATGTGAGTTGAAGGTATGGGAACACACACCCTTTGTACAGAGAAGTTATCCCGTGACCTATTCTAAGCGAAGAGCTGTTCTGGTAGAGTTAGATAAAATGATAGAGGGAGATGTAATTGAGAGACTGGTGTCACCCTATTCAAATCCGTTAGTTGTGGTTATAAAGAAGGATGGGCGAGTAAGGTTACAGCTCCCGCCACTAGCCTGTGCGCGCGGAGCTTAGGCACCTCCAACGGATGGGGGGGTGGAGAGGGGCGCCTTTTCTACAAACATTGGATGACTCATGCAGCGCTCTCTCTCGCGCATTGTGCGAGAAATGGTCGCGAACACTGGAGTGACTCGTCACGATTTATGTTTTCAGAGTGAGTAGTACGATTGTGGCGGCGCGCACAGGCTAGTGGTGGCAGCTGTATATCTAGATGCCCGGAGAATAAATCAGATTATAATTCCTGACCGGGAGTCACCCGAACCCATGGATGAAATATTTCAAAAATTTAGTGGGGTTAAATACATGACATCGTTAGATTTAACCGCGGGTTACTGGCAGGTCCCGTTAGAGTTAGAGAGTAAGAAATATACTGCTTTTCTGTTCAATGGAAAAAATTACCAATTCAAACGACTACCATTCAGACTCAATACCAGTGTTGCTAGCTTTATAAACTGGTTAGACAAAATTTTGCAACCTAAGAACTTAAAGAGGATAATTAATATGAGGATGCTCCCTGAACATGTGGAACATTTGGAATAAGTGTTACAGTCAACATTTGGAAGAGGGGGGTTGACAGTCAACTGGGAGAAATCAAAATTCTTACAACAAGAAATACACTTTTTGGGTTTCATTATTTCACCTGAAGGAATTCAAGCTAACCCCGAAAAAGTAGAAGCAATCATGAAATTCCCCGAGCCTAAGAACATTAAACAATTATAAAGTTTTTTGGGCTTATGCAATTTTTATCGAAAGTTTCAAAAGAATTATGCGCAGGTAACCTCAAAATTAAGTGCGGTGTTCCAGAAGAATAAACAATGGAAATGGGGCAAAACAGAAAGGGTAGTGTTTAATGAGATAAAAGCAAAATTTATGGGAATGATCATGATGAACCATCCTAATTTTGATCAAAAATTCTATTTACAGGCGGATGCCAGCAACATAGCCCTCGGCGCCGAACTATACCAGCAGGATGAAGACAAGGAACACCGAACAATAGCTTTTGCCAGCCGAACATTGTTAGCAGCGGAGAGAAATTATACCACCACAGAAAAGGAGCTGTTAAGCATTGTATTCGCGGTGAAGAAATTCCGGACATACCTTCTAGGGAATCAGACGATCATCCGAACTGATCACAAGACGCTATCTTTTTTAAATACTTGCAAATTAACACACAGTCGACTAACCAGGTGGGTGTTAGCTTTACAAGAGTACAATTTTTCCTGGGAATAGGCCTACATAAAGGGGGTAGAGAATAAGATACCAAACACTCTATCAAGTAATTAATATTGATTGTTAAACTTTCACTTGTGAACTTACTTTGTTTTTTCCCATACGCGTTCGGCCGTGATGTGCGCCTTCTTCAGCGGTGTGAGACAGAATGTCCGGAACTTGTAACGGTTTTTAGTTGGTAGGTTGAGTGGGGGGGGTGGAAGGGAATCGGCGCGGGGATCCGAATTATTGTATGTTTTATGTATAACTGTGTCAAAGAGTGCGTGTGATTTAAAGTGTAATTGGTTGTTAAGTATGTTGTTTGGTTGTGTTGTGTAGTGTTTGTATATTTCATATTTCTGTCTCACACCGCTGAAGAAGGTGCACATCACCCCGAAACGCGTACGGGAAAAAACAAAGTAAGTTCACAAGTGAAAGTTTAACAATCAATATTAATTAAGGGCTGTGAATGAAGAAGATGAACCATCAAAACAACTCTATCAATGGTAGACATAGAGGGAAATAAAACAGGGAGGGATTTAAAAGAGATAGAAATTTGTAGACTCAGTAGGGAAGATAAGCTTTTTGGGGAGGAATTGAAAGACATTAAAGCAATGCAAAGATCTGATGAGAAGTTGGGTAAAGTAATAGCGAGTTTAGAGTCCGATGTAGATAATTCCGTGTACAGCCAATATTTAAAAATACATCAAGGAAGTTTATTTGAGAAAGTAGAGGGGGTGAGCATGAGTGGAGGTTAGTTATACCAGAGAGGTTAGTGCATAAGATATTATGGGATTGTCACATAAGATATGGGCACTTTGGGGCGAGAAAATGTATAAATGTACTGAAAGAATCGTGTTTGTTTAAAAATATGGAACAGCGAGTTAGAAAATTACTACGGGGTTGTGATTTGTGCCAGAAATCAAAAGTAGTCAACTATCGTTTGGAGAGAGAAATAAAATTTATTAAAGTAGAAAGACCCTTCGATTTAGTGCGGTTGATTTGTATTACCCAAGGGTAGAGGGGGAGTAATGTGTCTTCGTGGTACTGGATATTTTTACTAAATTTGTAAAACTGTAAGCGTGAAGAGGGCGACAAGTAAAGTTTTGAGTGAGAAGATAACGAGGGACTATATGACCAAAATAGGGAAACCCAAAGTAATACTTTCATATCATGGGCCCCAATTCATTAGTGGGACATGGCGACAAACTTTAGGTTGGGAAGGAATTATACCTAAACATACAGCAGTGTACCATCCCCAATCCAATCAGGCCGAAAGGGTGATGAGGGAGATAGGTAGGATTTTTCGGGTGTATTGCCATACCAAACACAGCAAGTGGCCTATGTATGTAAATAAAATTGAAGAATGGTTAAACTGTACTACCCATAAGTCAACCGGATTCACGCCATATGAGTTAGTGAAGGGGACACGCCCACCAAGATTATTGGAACAGCTGTTTAATTATCCACCTGAGAGTAATACAAGAGATATGGACATAAAACTTAGGCTAGCTAATGAGAGTTTCTTGACGAAGGGTAAAAAAAGGAAACGGAGATATGACTCAAAAGGTAAATGGACCAAGTATGAAATAGGTCAACTAGTATTGGTAAGAAGACATGATTTATCAAATGCACAAGATAAAGAAATTAAAAAATTCTTTTTATTGTGTGAGGGTCCGTATGAAATAATAGAGGTTAAGATGGACAACGCATACGTGTTACAAAATCAGGTAACAAGGGAAATAGTGGGTATGCACAACGCTACAAATTTAAAAATTTATTGGTTTAAATAAGAATAAATGTATAACAAATGTCTTTGTATATTTAAATGTTTTAAGAACGTACTCTCCCCCATTTTTGGGCGGTCACGGCCTCACCAGCCCTGATCGTGGATTTTGGCCGTTTAGGGGAGGACCATGGTTGGGGTGAACCTCAGACATGGGGTGAGACAACGATGGTCCTCCTCTACAAAATTGGTGTAAGTAGAAATTATTGATTTTGAAGAACAGGAAGGGGTACCCATAAACATCTTGAGTAGACTTCAGTGTCATAAGTGTATTGTGTTGCACTGCTCAAGATAAAACATAAATTATTGGAATTATGTGAAACAGTATTATTTTAAATCAAACTTTTTCTATAGCTAGGGCTGTTTCAGTAAAAAAAAAAAAAAAAATGGCCCCAAAGCGGTGTGGCGATACTAATCAATTGCAGAGTCGGGGGCCTGCCATGGAGTGTACAGGTGCAATTAAGAGGTTGTCTGGGTAAAAAAAAAAGAGAAAAATATATTTAATTTTAGCGTTTTAGAAAATATATGAATGTATGTATAAGTAGATACATATTTTGTAAGAATAACTGTTAACAAATTGGAGATAATAGACAAGTGTCTGGCATAATTCTTAAACAGAGTAAAGAAACTGTGAATTAATTAAATTATTAATTTGTAACCACTATTTGTGATGCTCAGTAAAGACATTGTAAAGAGAATGTGACGAAAGAAACCGAAGGGTGTTAGATAACACATTGCATGTGTTGTAGTATAAATGTAAATAATGTGCAAGTTTGTTGATTTTATATGTAAACATATTAGTGATAAATGCGATTCCCCATTTTCGGGTGGTCACGGCTTCACCGAATCCTGACCGTGGATTTGGCTTATTCAGTAACCAGATATCTTACTAAATTACTAACAAATTACTAAAATCTTACAGTTTCAATTTTTGAATATCAAATTAGATTATTTAAAAAACATGAGATCTCATAAAAAGATATAAAAGAGAGAGAGAAAGAGAGATGTAACGGTACAGAATTAAGGGGTTTATTTTATTAGTTCATCAATGGTAACAACGGGGAATCGCCCACAAAGAGTTTCAATTTTAAAGCATTGTGTGACTTTCGAAACACCCAGTTGCATGTTTGTTCTGTCAGCTGGGTCAAATACGACAAATCCAGGTGCCTTGGAATGTGTAAGAGCGCGCGCATGCCTGTCCGCACAGAGTGAACGTCATGTACAATTCGCGGCTCGGCGAGCGCAAGTCTACATAGAAAATAACAGATATCACGTGACGCCCGCTCAGCTTATCCCGTAGCAAGTTGCCACGGACGGGAGTACGTTTGGCCATCTTGAAAACATGGAATTCGGCGTCAATCGGCATATAACTTCGGAACCGCGCGGAGGCGTTAGTGCATGGTCCCGCCTAAAATACATTAAAATCATGTAGACCGACCGGCCGAAGATGGGAGAATTGGTGTTGATAGACACAGTTTACCGTAACAGGCTTTCGAGCCAAAAATCTTTTAAAAGTGCTAAAATAATGTGATTAAACTAAAATGACCTAAAGTAACATTCAAAGTGTGAAACCTTCAACCATCTTAAAGTGAATAAAATTTAATCAGTGAGAACTTAATTCGACTTACTACGCGATCAAGAAACAAAACGGGAGTGTTGTCACCACGGGTCTGACCCAACTACAGGGAAGTAACTGCTTTAAAATCGTTTTAAATAAATATGAAAAATTAAGAAAAAGAGCGCTAAACAAACAATGGGGAAAAAGTATGAATAGTGCCTTAGTCGTTATTTAATATTCGGTAATATATGTAATTTAATTCTTAAATATATATTTAATTCATTAATTCTTGTTTTATGTTGGAAATATGATGAAACACTAATAATAGCGTTCAGCAAGCTATGTATTATGTAAAAGCAAAAATTATGTAGAACAGTTGTTCATAAACGAAATCTGGTAAATGTATCAGAGACAAGATCAAACTGATTTTCGATAAGTAAAGTAAAATAGAAAGACAATGTAGAGAATAAATGTTGAATCTGAATAATAAACCAAGTTGATTAACATAGTAAATATGAGTAATCATTACGTAACGAACCCAGTAACCTCTCTTACAGACTATGAGTTCGTGTAAAAGGATCCTGGACCCCGAGCAGGTAAGAAGTAAGAGAAGTGCGAATAATTCAGAATAATACGATTAATATTTATCAAGAAGGTAGTAAGTTAACAATGGCACCCGAACAGGGACAGTTTATATAAATTGTAGTTTGTATAGGTTATGCCTACTCGCAGATGTAAGAGACGTTAGTGGGAGTTACATATGAATTAAATATAGAAAAATAAGGTTATGTTATAATATATGTATTATAAATAAGTAAGAATTAAATAGCCAAAATGAGTACAAATAAAGAGAATAACGAGAACATCAATTTTACTGACAGCCATACTGAAAGTCAAATAAATAGCGACTTAAGGGAGACTGAATCAAGAATAATGAAAGGCGTAATGAGTCAATCGACACCTACACCAGTTAAGAAAGATGATGGGGATGATATGAGGAGTATGATCCAGTTACTGTTAAATAAATTTGAGATGCAAAATAACTTGTAAAATTTGATGAACAAAAGAGTGATTTTGATGTTAAGTTCAATAAAATAAATAGTAATTTTAATGCTAAATTTGATGAACAAAAGAATGAAATTAAGGAAATAAATAGTAATTTAAATAAAAAGTTAAATGAACAAAATAGTGAGATAAAGAATAATTTTAGTGAAAAATTGAATGAGATTAGAAATGAAATAAAACAACAAAATTTTGATCTTAATAAGCATATGAATGAAATTGATACACGTTGTGATAGTATGAAAGAACAGATAATAGAATCAATAAGTAACAATTTCAAGGAGAAGATTAACGAAATGAATAAAAATTTTGAAAGGAAATTAAATCAGATAATGAATAACAAGGTAAGTGACAGTGTTAGAGATATGACAAATAATAATAATGGTAAAATAGTGGAAGTGGTAGCATTAGAGAATAAAATATTGAATAGTGATGATAATTATGAGAGTATAGTGGGGGTAGAAAGTGGTGAAGAGACCGATAAATTAAACGAAAGTAAAGACGATCAGGTAATATATAATACGGTAAGTAGGTGGTGACGATATAATTAAAAATGGGTTGTTAGAGAGTAAGGTTGTGAATATTGAGAGTGCCAATGAAGTGTTAGGGGAAGTAGAATTTAATAACGGAGTGTTAGCGAGTGTTGATGAAATTGAGAGAAAGTGTGATGAGAGGTTAGGGTGGCAAAGGGCAAATTTTTCCCGTGATGTAAGTGGAGTAAGGACTCCGCTAGTAGTTATTTGTGAGGACAAAGGTTCCTCAAGAGGTTATGTGGAAGACAAGGTGTCTTCGAGTAGTCCCGTAATTTTTTGTAGTTCTGGAAAAGCCAGGAAGTGTGATAGTAAGTTTGTTGTGCCCTTTGCATGGAGTGAAGTAGGTCAGAGGTGTTGTGACCGATGTTATGATGAGAAATATGTTGAGAGAGAGAGAATGATAGAGGTATTTAAGTTAAATAGAGGTTATGAGGGGTTAGTTAAGAGATTAAAATTTGAGGGAATAAACGATATGAAATACTTACCGGTTGTAGTAAATGTGGACGGTTATTTTGATGATACCACTGTAGATGATGAACACTTACCTTGTGAGGTGATGGACATAGTAGGCGAGTATGATGATATAACTTACATGGGAATAACGAATAATACTAAGGGAGAATTTACCATACCAAATGTCGACAGGAATTTTGAAATAATAGTCTGCAATAAGGTTTGTAAATACTATATTGATACAATGGAGAAAATTGATGGTGATGGTTATTATAATAATAATAATAATAATAATATGTCTTTAATTGTAAATGAATTGTGTAAACGTAAGATAAGACTAATTTACGATGACGGTGGTTAGAAACAGTGAATGAACATTTAATTATTTTAGTTTACGGTAAATACTAGGCTAACTGTGAAATGATTTATGGTAAACAATAATGAATAATAATTTGGATTGTATATACTTGTGTAGTGAGGTTGTGTTTGTGTAGTAGGTTATGTTGTACCATGTATTTCATGTAAACAATGTATGTATGCAGTAAGATTTAATAATAATATTATTTCATCAAACTAAATAAATAATGAGAGTAATTATTAAGTTTACAATGCAAACGAATTGTAATTATTTTGGAGTAAGGTGATTAAAGTAACTTGGTGTTTTAAGAAACTGATTGATTAAATAAATTTGAGATGAATTAATTAATTAATTAATGTTGTATAAATGAATATTGGTAATAAATTTAAATGATTTTTATAAGATTTGAACTTGATAATAAATAGTAAATGAGTCAAAGGTAGAACGTGTTTAGTTTGTGGAGTCATATGGTTATTATAATGTATCAGAAGGTACACATGGTTTTGTACGTTATATTGGTGGTGATGAAGAATTGTAGTTGGGAGTTCATGACAGGAATGATGTGTTTATTTGATTGAATAATTGACCATATGTAGATGGGAATTGTATAACGAAATGGAAGTAAAGTAAAAGAGTCTGATAATGACATTAAATGAGTTTGAAAGAATTTAACTTAGGTAAGGTGTGGAATTTTTGGGTAAAAATTGAATTTGAAATGTTATGTAAAATAAATGTTGACAATAAATTTGAATTTTTGAGAATTTAATGGTCCAATAAATGATAAATAATCAAAGGTTGAGGAATGAAAGGTTCAATGAAAATTAAAGTTGAAATGTTTGTAAATTGTATTCTGATGCAAATGAGATGTTTATTTTAATAAAATGAGGTTTATATTCTTTATGAATGTTTATGTTGTATTATGTTTATTTGTATTCAGTGTACCTAGAGTAAGGTTATGCTCTCTATATGAGGTGATGCTACGTTGGTAAAGTATCAGCTGATTCATGGTGTTTATATTGTATTTTGTAACCAAGGGTAGCTGTAATGGAGTTGATGATAGAAATAAGTTGTTTATTTTAAAATAATTGTCAAAATATAATTATGAGGATTTATAAGGAAAATTAAATTCATTTAAAAGATATGAATTTTGAAAGTAAATTTGAAGGCTTGATTTAAAGGTCATGGGAGAAATGATGAAGTAAATAAATGCAAAATGAAGTTAGAATTAACTGACTGTTTTGAATAAGGCGATTAAAATGATTAATTGAAAGAGATGATGTAAATTAACTTAAAATAGGAACTTTGGTAATGAACTTAGATTTATTTCACTACATGAATGAAATTTAACTAATTTAATTTTGATTTGAAATGATATTGCCAGGACAAACAAGTAAAAGTTGAGTAAAGTAAGTGAATTGTCTTTATATGTAAAGATGAAATGTTCATGTTAATTTAAAATGATTATACTTGTTGTGAGGTTAGGATTTTGTAGAATAAGGAATGTTTATTTGAGTTAAGGTGTTATGTTTAAGATAGTAATGCACGTGTGTATGCACCCAGTACTTGCTAAAGGCAATCCAGTATGTATAAGGGGAGATATATCAGTTGAGGATCTGGTTTGGTATAAGGCCAGTTATTGATTTGTATCTGAAATGTTGCAAGGTTGGGTGATACTGTGGTGAGTGTCTGTCTGATTTTGCGGTGTTGGGATCTCGAACAGAGAAGTCCAGTAGAGTCATTCAGGTACAGCCACAGTCGCCGAACTCGGGGGGTAGATTACCCATGATTGGTTAAGGAATTAAGGGGGGGATGTTGGCACCACATCCTAGCTGGTCCTCTTAGGTTTTAGCAATGAGAGTTTTTCTGCTTCGGCAGGAAACCTCTCACTGGGGGGGTATTGTAACGGTACAGAATTAAGGGGTTTATTTTATTAGTTCATCAATGGTAACAACGGGGAATCGCCCACAAAGAGTTTCAATTTTAAAGCAGTGTGTGACTTTCGAAACACCCAGTTGCACGTTTGTTCTGTCAGCTGGGTCAAATATGACAAATTCAGGTACCTTGGAATGTGTAAGAGCACGCGTATACCTGTCCGCACAGAGTGAACATCACGTACAATTTTGCGGCTCGGCGAGCGCAAGTCTACATAGAAAATAACAGATATCACGTGATGCCCGCTCAGCCTATCCCGTAGCAAGTTGCCACGGACGGGAGTATGTTTGGCCATCTTGAAAACGTGGAATTCGGCGTCAGTCGGCATATAACTTCGGAACCACACAGAGGCATTAGTGCGTGGTCCCGCCTAAAATACATTAAAATCATGTAGACCGACCGGCCGAAGATGGGAGAATTGGTGTAAATAAACACGGTTTACCGTAACAGGCTTTCAAGCCAAAAATCTTTGAAAAGTGCTAAAATAATGTGATTAAACTAAAATGACCTAAAGTAACATTCAAAGTGTGAAACCTTTAACCATCCTAAGTGCACAAAATTTAATCAGTGAGAACTTAATTCGACTTACTACGCAATCAAGAAACAAAATGGGAGTGTTGCCACCACGGGTCTGACCCAACTACAGGGAAGTAACTGCTTTAAAATCGTTTTAAATAAATATGAAAAATTAAGAAAAAGAGCGCTAAACAAACAATGGGGAAAAAGTATGAACGGCAAGTATGAATAGTGCCTTAGTCGTTATTTAATATTCGGTAATATATGTAATTTAATTCTTAAATATATATTTAATTCATTAATTCTTGTTTTATGTTGGAAATATGATGAAACACTAATAATAGCGTTCAGCAAGCTATGTATTATGTAAAAGCAAAAATTATGTAGAACAGTTGTTCATAAACGAAATCTGGTAAATGTATCAGAGATAAGATCAAACTGATTTTCGATAAGTAAAGTAAAATAGAAAGAAAAGATAGAGAATAAATGTTGAATCTGAACAATAAACCAAGTTGATTAACATAGTAAATATGAGTAATCATTACTTAACGAACCCAGTAACCTCTCTTACAGACTATGAGTTCGTGTAAAAGGATCCTGGACCCCGAGCAGGTAAGAAGTAAGAGAAGTGCGAATAATTCAGAATAATATGATTAATATTTATCAAGAAGGTAGTAAGTTAACAGAGAGAGAGTGTCAGAGAGAGTGTAAATGAAAAACAATATAAAAAAGGGAAATATAATAACTAAAGTACTGGTTTGCGTCCTTATAACTGAATGTAAAAAGAATTGTGTAATGATTTGTTTGTTGATTATTGTTCGATAAAGTTTTTTGTCTTATTACTAAAATAAGATGTTTCTAATTATAATCATGCGTTAGTAGTTATTACGCCGCACAAAACCCAATAACCTAATTCTATAACTAAAGAGTTCGTCTATACGACCTTGGCTTGACATTGAAGGTAAGTCACGAAACACAATATTTGTCTATTTCTTTACATAATATGAGTTAAACTGTTACAATTTATTGTATTTCATTAACTTATCAAAGTGAAAGAAAAATGTTTTATTACTTTAATAAAATACTGATCTCCAACATTCAAAACATGTAAGTTGTTCTGGATATGCCAAATTGGAAATATTAATACAAACAAATTCAATTTATCACTTTACAAACATTTACCTCCACTGTTAATCTATATGTAGCCACACAGACAATGTTAATATAATGTGCGTAACTTAACAAGTCAGCAATGTAATATTTGTGGCTCGGAACACTGTTGTCATGATCATGTACTTAAATTAATTTAGTCTAAGTACTTGTACTTGCTATTTGACAAAATCCTGATTTTTCAGTATGCTCTATATTAAAAAACATTCTTGGTACATCTTTGTATATCTTTTAAATGTTCAATTGGTATGTGATTCAGATTCAGTACTTCGTCTTCTTCAGGTAAGGACTACGTCAAATATGTCTTCTCAGACCTATGCCACCTATGTCTAAGAAGACATATTGAACATGGCCCTTACCAGAAGAAGACTTCAAATACAGAATGAACATGGCTGCAGAAGCCTAAGTGAGAATACGAGGTGCTATCAGGAAGTTCCCGGACTAGGTCTAATAAATTCTTTTTGCTTACCTAGGCCATTAATGCTTCCCATCTCCTTCAAAGTAGTCTCCCTGCGAATTGATACAACGAATCCAGCGTTGTTTCCATGCCTGGAAAGTGTCAAAAAAAGTCTTTTGCTGAAGGCTGTAAAGCACCTCCTGCGTTTTTTCTTAATGTCTTCTACAGTGTCAAAACGGTGACCTTTCATGTGAATTTTTATTTTCGGGAACAGAGAAAAATCACAGGGGGCTAAATCTGGTGAATATGGAGGGTGTGGGATGGTGGCCATATTGTTTTTGGTCAAAAACTCTGTTGTTTTCAGTGAAGCGTGAGCAGGTGCATTGTTGTGATGCAACAGCCAGTTTTGGTCTTCCCACAATTTGGGCCTTTTTCGTCGCACATTTTGTCTCAGCCGCCTCAAAACGTCACAATAAAAATCTGAGTTCACTGTAACACCAGCTGGCATGAACTCGCGATGGACAATGCCTTTGATGTCGAAAAACACAATGAGCATGGTTTTTGTTGCACTTCTGACCTGCCGTGCTTTTTTTGGTCTCAGTGATTGTGGACTTTTCCACTGTGACGACTGCTGTTTTGTTTCTGGATCATAACCATAAAACCAGCTTTCATCACCGGTTATGACCCTGGAGATGAAGGTAGGGTCATTTTCAGACGTTTCTCTGAGTTCACTGCACACATCAACACGGCGCTGTTTCTGATCCACAGACAAAAGCCGAGGGACGAATTTCGCAGCAACACGACGCATGCCTAAATTTTCAGTTAGAATTTCTTGACAGCTTCCATAGCTTATTCCGGCACTCATGGATTGTTTGACGACGGTCTTCGTGAATGAGTTGTCGAATTTTTTCAACATTTTCATCCGTTTTGCTCGTGGAAGGTCGTCCTGAACGGTGATCATCTTCAAGTGACATTCTGCCGGCCTTGAAACGAGCGTACCACTCAAAAACCTGTGTTCTGTGTAGGGAATGTTCTTCAAAAGCTTCTCGAAGCATTGCAAAAGTTTCAGTAGGCGATTTACCAAGTTTAAAACAAAACTTAATGCACACGCGTTGCTCGAATTTATCAGCCATCATAAAATTAGCAAATGAAGGTTAACACACGATTACAAAACACAACGCGTAGACCGAACACAACCTCACAATGCAACGAAACTCGGCAGACTGACTCATTATGTATTACGGAATCGGACACTGGGATGCCAGGTTGTACAGTCACGTCCAACAGCCGTGCCAAGTACAGTCCGGGAACTTTCCGATAGCACCTCGTATATATGACACAGATGCTCAACCATGTCTATGCTCTGTAATATATTATGATACTACAGCATGTTCTTTACATACACCTAAATGATTTTTTTTTAGTAAAATATATGAAACAATATTTCTGACTATAAATAAAGAAATTACATGCTGGTATTCAAAAAAATTCTAGTAGGTGTTGTATACTTTTGTGTTCTTTAGTCACAACTTACCCATTAATACTATACACATGAACATTGGCACGATCTTGATCCTTAACCTGCGGACTCCATGGATAAACTTCATCTCTTGTACATTTCCACCAAATTAGAACCTGTGAATAACAAAATTTAACTAATCATATACATGTGCTTAATCGTACTTATTTGCTAAACTGCTAAGTGTCATGTTCTGGACGAGGCCTTTCAGTGTTTCCACCATTTTCAAGTCCTAAACCACAACGTCCTATGTTTATTTTTTCAAGTCCTATGTCATGGTTTAGGACTTGGAAATGGTGGAAACACTGAAAGGCCTCGTTCAGAACATGACACTTAGCAGTTTAGCAAATAAACATGATGAAGTTGGAGTTACGGAGATTGCTAATTCAAGTAACAAGATTAACATATACTCATTAAATATTAACATGTACTCATTAAAACAAATATTTATCTATAAACTACAGTAGAACCCCGTTAGTCCGAACCCCACTAGTCCGAAATTCCGGATAATCCGAACCACCTCCAGGAACCAAATAGGCAAGGAAAGCTATAAAAACAACTGCAGATTTCATGAAGTGACAAATGATTTCATTACATTTCTAATAAAATGGTTATATTTTGTAAAATCAATAGAAAATAATACTAACCACTGTAATATGTATTGCTACGACAGCACAGAACAATCTACGCGTTTATTGAATGTGCCAGAAGGATCTCGATGTAAGCGTGTGGTGTACGTGCTACTAGACGCATTTTGCGAGAATCTTCTCGACTGTGCCGGGCTTCGCTCGGGCGTTCGGACTGTGTCAAGGCCGTAGTAATTACGTAGTTCACGAGAGATAAGACGTAGTTTGGAAGCTTCTGGTGTGTGAGCGTGACTATAAATACATCAGGTAGCGGCCTTAGTTTTCAGTTCCATGCGAGATATTGGATTGTGCGGTTCGACAGTATTAGTGCGATATATTTACAGAGCGGTTCGAGTTATTACTGTGTACGTTCAAGTAGTTAGTAGAAGTGTTGCGTTTTATATTCGGACGGTATAACTGTAATACAACTGAGTTTTAATATTAGTGGACATTTTATTGCGTGTGAACAATTTTCATTTGATTTGCTGTAGAGATTGTGTTGTTAATTACGAACTGTTTTACTGTAACAATTAAAGGTGTGATTAGTGACTTGATTGGTGTCTTGTACTTATTTTGTTTCCACTGTACCTACGACGATCGAGTAGACCGTCGTAACAGTATTAATCAGTAGGCCTACAATTACTGGAATAAAATTCTTAAACAAAACTACAAAAACTACAAACTACAAAAACAGAATTCAATTATTGTACTGTACAGTACTTAGATTACAGTTTCTATACTTTATTAACAGAATTTCCAAATAAACACTTCAATATTAACACTTCACTTATTCACTGGTCGCACAAAATCAGTTATTCTCTGCTGGCATAAAGACGTGAAGCTAGCAGACGACGCAATAAAAGAAAACATTGATGCCGTGCGAGCTGCCATCTTAAGGAGTCCTCGTCGTTCGGTGCGAAAAATTGCCTCGTCATTGCAGCTCGGACATCGGAGCGTTCAAAGAATACTCCATGAACTTCAATTTCATCCGTACAAACTTCAGATTGTGCAACAACTGAATCCTAATGATTGTGTATTGTGCCTGCAAATTTGTGAACAATTGTTGGCTAAAATCAATGAGAATGCTAATATCATTCAAAATCTTCGGATGTCCGATGAAGCCCATTTTCACTTAAGTGGATACGTGAATAAGCAGAACTTCCGTTACTGGGCTCACGGAACCCTGCTCAGCTTCACCAGCGTCCATTACACAGTACCAAAGTTACTGTATGGTGTGCAGTGTCGTGTCATGGAGTGATAGGCCCTTACTTTTTTGAAGATGAACGAGGCACTGCTGTTACTGTGACGTCTGAACGTTATGTCAACATGCTACAGACATTTTTGGCTCCAAGACTCCATACTTTTCCAAATCTTGACATTCAGCACAACTGGTTTCAACAGGATGGAGCCACCTCACACACTGCCAGACAGCCTATGGCAGCAGTGAAACGTTTGTTTGGGGATCGCATAATTTCAAGGAATGCTAACATCGCTTAGCCGCCCCGATCTCCAGACTTTTCAGTCTGTGACTTCTTTTTATGGGGACATCTGAAGAGCATCGTGTACCAGACTAGACGAAGAACCCTTGCTCAGCTCAAGACATAGATTGAAGAGGAAATCGCCAAAATCCCAGGTAACACATTGCGCCGCGCTATGCAAAACCTACAGAAACGACTTACTGATTGTGTATGGCAAAATGGGCAGCATTTAACTGATGTAATTTTTAAAAGTGATGCCTAATGTAATTTCCAGTTTTGTAGAAAATATTTTGAGCCTCAAATAAAGTTTTGTAATGTTCCTTCATTTTTTCTAATTATTTCAAATTTTCCCGTTTCCCTGCGCCACCCTGTACTTACAACATATGCAACAGTAAATAAAAAAATATGAATATTTTTGTCGAAGTAATGTTTATGACCCTGCAATCTCCAGCCATGTTCAAGACAATAATGATAATAAAAATTAAATTAAACATGTGTTACACTAAATTACACAAAGTAAATATAATGTTTCCAAGCTACTAAGAGGTTACCTGTATTGTAAAGTTTTATCAAAGCAAGGTTTTTAGTATACCATATAAAGGTTACAGATACTAAGATGCGGATGGGAACGTGATATTGATGTGTACCAAATTTTTGGGGACTCCAGGGAAGCATATGATTCTATTAATAGAGACAAACTCTACACTATAATGCATGAGTTTGGAATACCAGGCAAGCTGGTAAGATTAATGCAAGTGACCATGCAGCAGACTGAAGCCCAAATAAAGAAGGATAGCCAACTAACTGAACACATAAATATCACACGAGGACTAAAGCAAGGAGATGGGTTAGCCCCAACACTATTTAATATTGCATCTAAATATGTAATTAGAGGCTTATCAATAAATAGCTCCAATCTGTTAACAAATAAAACTGTACAGATAGCCGCATATGCAGATGACATTAATATCATGTCAAGACGGATCGCGGCAGCTAAACAAATATTTATGGAGCTTAAAAACAAAGCCAAGGAAGTTGGGCTAGCCATAAATATAGATAAAACAAAAATGCTTATCCAAACAAGAAGGGACCAGGTTCATAAGAACATTGAGATAGAGGAGGACACAACTGAAGTGGTGGACAATTTCATGTATCTCGGAGTGAACCTAGCAAATACTGGATAAGAGGAGCCGGAGATCCAAAGACGGACCACCATGGCTAATAAACCAAATATACTGTTACTCACCGTCTATGGCCTTTCCGTGATGTTATTTCGTTGTTTACATGTTTCGAGGCACTTGCCTAATCATCAGAACTTTATAAAAACTAATGTATGTCATCAATGATGACATGTGTCAAAATACTAAAACACAATACGGCATTAAACTATGTACAGAACTTGCTTTAAAATGAGCACGTCAATGTTAGGTGTGCCTTGCAAGACAACACGCGCCGTACTCTTGCAAGGCACACCTAACATTGACGTGCTCATTTTTAAAGCAAGTTCTGTACATAGTTTAATGCCGTATTGTGTTTTAGTATTTTGACACATGTCATCATTGATGACATACATTAGTTTTTATAAAGTTCTGATGATGAGGCAAGTGCCTCGAAACATGTAAACAACGAAATAACATCACGGAAAGGCCATAGACGGTGAGTAACAGTATATTTGGTTAACAAACACGTGGCTTGGGACTACAATAGGAGTTATTCCATTTAAATGGCTAACAAAGCATTCTTCGCAATGCTGCCATCATTTGGGTCTGTGGATGTGCACAGGGAAACAAAAATGAAAATATATAGGACTGTCATCAGACCGGTGTTATGCTACGAGTGTGAGGCATGGACAATCACACAGAAAACAGCCGACATAGTAGACACCTTTGAAAGGAAAATCCTCAGACGCATTATAGGCCCAATAGAAGAAAATGGCTCATGGAGACTGAGATACAACAATGAACTGTATCAAATATATAAAGAGATACCAGTCTCAAAATTTATAAGAATACAAAGATTGCGTTGGGCCAGACATGTTATGAGAATGGAGGATGGCAGGAACCCCAAAAGGGCTTTGCTGGGTACATGGGAGGGAACGAGCCTAGAGGCAGACCGAGGAAGAGGTGGGAAGATGGCGTTGCAGAGGACATGAGGGACATGGGGATAAGAAACTGGAGGAGGGTTGCAATGGATAGAGTAGATTGGAGGCGGAGATTGGTGGAGGCCAGGGTGTAACGGTACATTTCGGCCTACCTGAGGCAATATAAAGAAATTTGTAATTTAAATAAAGTAAATAACCTTTTTTACAATGATTGGGACAAAACGAATAAACGAAAGGTAAAATTCAGTGGTAGCAACGATCGCGACGGTGGTAACACTGCTGTGTGACAATTATTCATGAATATTGAAGCGAACAGAATCAACAAGCTGGAATTGTGCCAAGGTCAACCAATGACACACAAAACACCATAAACAAGTTATGTAATTGAATATCAGGCGATATTACGTCAGCGCCTTACATAACGAAGAATGTAGGTGTGTCAACGCCAGCAGCTTGGTGAGACTCAGAGAACAAAGTCAGTCGGAAAACAACATCTACAAGTGACGGACGCGAGCTGTTTTGTGCGTCCGCAGACTGGCCGGCTGTGCGAAGTTTTAGTCGCCCGCACCTAAAATGTAAATACCACAGTTCAAAAGTTGTTTTAAAACTCAAAAATGATTTACCTACAAATAATATAAACAGACTGTGTTGTGACAAACAAAAAATGTAATAACGTTTCGGCAATAAGAACCGTGTAAAACAAAAAGTGCGAGACAACAATACGGAGGGGACGATTCCAGATCAACTCTTCGAACAGCTAAGTATTCTGCTGAATACTACCATATATTTGAAATCCAATATTTAAAAAGAAAATAAATTACTAAAATACTCTAAATCATAAAATGAGATCTCTAAAGGTTTAAGTAACTGTATGTGTGGGTGTGTGAAAGCGCTGGTTTCCGTTATATTATAAGTAGTCGTAAGTTTATAGATATGTATTCAAATTAATAAATCTTGATAGTATGGCTAGGTGAATCAAATATTGTTAGGAATGTTATTTTGGCATATTTTAGTAAATTTAAACCGAAAGGTAAACAAAAAATTGTCATGCTACAAAAAATAAAGTACCATTTATTTGTGCTTGCAAAATAGGTGTTTGTCATTGCACTGCCTGTCGTTTGTCTCTGCCTAAGTACATCAGACGACACCCTGGTAAATAATTCGAATATACTTAGTAAAGGTAAGTGATCTGGAATTTCATTTATTTAAACAACAATAAACATGTGTAACCTCAGTTGGTACCCTAAAAATGGGACAAAATCCAGTATTTCAATAACTTAATAAAACTCGTAACGTTTTAATGACGCCCATCTAACAGGTACTTTGTAAATTGAGTTAACTCAATTTTCAAACTGATCGAAAATGGCAGAGAAAAGCGAGAGTGTAAATTTATGTGAAGATGTTGTGGAGGGGTCAATTTTAAATGTTACGCAAGACAATTTAATATCGACAAATATTAACGAGAGTGTAGACAATACAACACACGAATTAACGATTGAGACAGTAGACGCAAAGATAAGCGATAATGTAAATATATTTAATCAGTTAGCGTTAATAATGGAGATGATGTCAGGAATGAAAACTGAAATCAAATCAGAAAACAATAATTTAAAAACTGAAATCAAATCAGAAATAAATGCTAGTAACATAGAACTGAAAACAGAAATAAACAAACAAAACCAAAAATTAAGAGAAATAGACAATAAGTTAGAAGAACAGAATAAGGTTAATGTGGGAATGAGAGATGAACTGACTAGTGTTATAAATAAGGTACAAGACGAAATGAGAAACGATAGAAAAATAATTAACGAAAAACAAAAAGAGAAAATGCTAGAGACAAATAAACAATTTGACACATTGACAAGTAAATTTAATGATAAAATTGAAAAGCCAAATGACAAAATGGACTGTAATGTTCAATGTATAATTAATGAGTGTGAGCAAATCAAACGAGCAAGTGAAATACAAGAAAATATAAATGATGAATTCAGAAGTAACTTTGAACAAGTTGATGCAATTAAAATTAATGTAACTAGTTTAAAAAATAAACAAGCAGAACATGAGCGTGAAATAGTTAAAGTCAGAGAAGACTTAAATGTAACCATTAATCAGATATTAACTAATGTGAGTGAGAGAGATTTATATAGAGAGTGGTGTGCAGATCGAGAAATAGAATTATATAAGTTAAAGAGAAATTATAATGAGTTGAGAAAAAGATTAGAAGGGGTGAAGATAAACCGTATAAAATACTTACCTGTTGAAAGAGAGATAGAGAGTTATTTTGATAATATCTTTATAAACGATAATGACTTACCTGACGTAATAGTAGAGGAATATAAAAATGATAAAACAACTTACCTGACGTTGACCAATAATACTGATGGAGACTGGACAATAATAACTTATGTTGACAAGGTTTATGAAATATTAATAGGGAATAACCCTATAAATTATAATGGCATAATGAATGAAATAAAGTTAATGGATTATTATAATAATAATAATAATAAATTGTATGTGGATAACAATGATGCATGTTACAAATATATTAGATATCTATACGATGATGGAGGTTGAAATTAAAATGAGTGTATGGACATTGTTAAATATTGTAAATTTTGGTAATGACCTTGCAGATTTGGACATATGAAGTGTGAAACAATTGAACAGTTATTGACGAATAATTTGTAAATATAATGTAGTGAATTCAATTGTGTGTATTATGAAATGTTAGGTAAATAATGTGTATATGTAGTAGAAAATGTTGTGATAATAATAATAATATTATTAATATTTTGCAGACTAAATAAATAATAAAAATAATTATGAAGACAATAGTTAATGATTTGTAAATTTTTGATAATAATGGAAATATGTTGTGTTTTAATAATCAATTGAAGTAAATAATTTGAGATGTTTAAATTTGTGATTGAATGTTATATGTTTGAATTTTATAATGAATATAAATTGTTTGATGAGATTTCAATTTAATAACAATTAATAAATAAATAAATGTTAAATGGTTTAGTTTGTGGAATAGCATAATGGTTAAAAATATAGATTAATAATAAATTTGAAAATTTTGAGGAACCTAATTACCGCAAAGGATAAATAATGAAATAATGATATATAAAAAAGTTAATGAAAAATTTTCAAGCAAGAATATTTATCAGTTTTATATAAATTATGTAAAAGAGAATTGTTTGTTTAATGTATGCTAATAATCAAGGTTAATGTTTATTTGTTTATTATGTTATGTAATGTATTATACAAGATGTGTGTGTGTGTGGCAGGGAGCTTATCCAGGGGGGTAACAAATTAAAAAATTTGTTGTATTTTAAATAATACATCAGGGGTGTCATACTAGTTAAAGATTTTGTAAGGGAGCGTTACAGTAATAAAAGGGGTAAGATTAGGGGTAAATGCCAAGTTGATAAAGTGAATTATAATGAATAACGTAGAATCACCCAAATTAATGAAAGGGAATAATAAATGAAATGATGTGCTTGCAAAAAAAAAAAAAAAAATTGAGAAACAGATTAATAAAAGTAAAGTGAATTTAAAAGGTAATTTTATGATTTTATATGCAAATTTAATGATGTAAAGTGTGTAACATTTTAAATACGAATTGTTTATTTTAAGATAATAATAACAATGTGAATTATGAATGTACTATGTTTTCTTATGTTATATTGTGTTTGTTAGTGTAAGACAATTTTATGAATTTAAATATTTTAAATGCAAATTGGGGATGACAGAGATGTATAATATGGTAATGGGAGATGTTTATTTAAATTCTGATGGGAATCAGGGCAATAATTTTGAATTTTGGGATTTTAAAGTTAATAAGAGAAAGTAGACAGAATGAGATTATGGAATTTTAAAAATGGGTATCATGTTGTGTTGTTAGGTCTTCATATATATGTTAGAGGTTAAGAGGAAAAACCAGTGCTTCTTAGCGCAAACCAGCACCGCTAGGGGGAAACAGATCAGTTGGGGATATGGTGTTGTATAAGGCCACTAGTTGATATTTGATTTGTTGTTCCAGTGTTTGGTGATGCTGTGGCGGCGGACCTGAGCTGGCCAGAGCGTCAGAGCAGGGGCGTTAAGTATCTGTCTGACTCTATGGTGTTGGGATCTCGAGAGAGAAGTCCAGTATTGTCATTCAGGTGCGGTCACAGTCACCGGACCAAGGGTGAGTTGATTATATTTTTTGTAAACCATACAGGGGGTTGTGGCGACATATCCTGGCTGACCCCTTTAGCAAGTATGAATGTGTCAATGAGATTTTTTATGCTTCGGCATAAAATATCTCATTGAGGGGGTATTTGTAATGGTACATTTCGGCCTACCTGAGGCAATATAAAGAAATTTGTAATTTAAATAAAGTAAATAACCTTTTTTACAATGATTGGGACAAAACGAATAAACGAAAGGTAAAATTCAGTGGTAGCGACGATCGCGACGGTGGTAACACTGCTGTGTGACAATTATTCATGAATATTGAAGCGAACAGAATCAACAAGCTGGAATTGTGCCAAGGTCAACCAATGACACACAAAACACCATAAACAAGTTATGTAATTGAATATCAGGCGATATTACGTCAGCGCCTTACATAACGAAGAATGTAGGTGTGTCAACGCCAGCAGCTTGGTGAGACTCAGAGAACAAAGTCAGTCGGAAAACCACATCTACAAGTGACGGACGCGAGCTGTTTTGTGCGTCCGCAGACTGGCCGGCTGTGCGAAGTTTTAGTCGCCCGCACCTAAAATGTAAATACCGCAGTTCAAAAGTTGTTTTAAAACTCAAAAATGATTTACCTACAAATAATATAAACAGACTGTGTTGTGACAAACAAAAAATGTAATAACGTTTCGGCAATAAGAACCGTGTAAAACAAAAAGTGCGAGACAACAATACGGAGGGGACGATTCCAGATCAACTCTTCGAACAGCTAAGTATTCTGCTGAATACTACCATATATTTGAAATCCAATATTTAAAAAGAAAATAAATTACTAAAATACTCTAAATCATAAAATGAGATCTCTAAAGGTTTAAGTAACTGTATGTGTGGGTGTGTGAAAGCGCTGGTTTCCGTTATATTATAAGTAGTCGTAAGTTTATAGATATGTATTCAAATTAATAAATCTTGATAGTATGGCTAGGTGAATCAAATATTGTTAGGAATGTTATTTTGGCATATTTTAGTAAATTTAAACCGAAAGGTAAACAAAAAATTGTCATGCTACAAAAAATAAAGTACCATTTATTTGTGCTTGCAAAATAGGTGTTTGTCATTGCACTGCCTGTCGTTTGTCTCTGCCTAAGTACATCAGACGACACCCTGGTAAATAATTCGAATATACTTAGTAAAGGTAAGTGATCTGGAATTTCATTTATTTAAACAACAATAAACATGTGTAACCTCAGTTGGTACCCTAAAAATGGGACAAAATCCAGTATTTCAATAACTTAATAAAACTCGTAACGTTTTAATGACGCCCATCTAACAGGTACTTTGTAAATTGAGTTAACTCAATTTTCAAACTGATCGAAAATGGCAGAGAAAAGCGAGAGTGTAAATTTATGTGAAGATGTTGTGGAGGGGTCAATTTTAAATGTTACGCAAGACAATTTAATATCGACAAATATTAACGAGAGTGTAGACAATACAACACACGAATTAACAATTGAGACAGTAGACGCAAAGATAAGCGATAATGTAAATATATTTAATCAGTTAGCGTTAATAATGGAGATGATGTCAGGAATGAAAACTGAAATCAAATCAGAAAACAATAATTTAAAAACTGAAATCAAATCAGAAATAAATGCTAGTAACATAGAACTGAAAACAGAAATAAACAAACAAAACCAAAAATTAAGAGAAATAGACAATAAGTTAGAAGAACAGAATAAGGTTATTGTGGGAATGAGAGATGAACTGACTAGTGTTATAAATAAGGTACAAGACGAAATGAGAAACGATAGAAAAATAATTAACGAAAAACAAAAAGAGAAAATGCTAGAGACAAATAAACAATTTGACACATTGACAAGTAAATTTAATGATAAAATTGAAAAGCCAAATGACAAAATGGACTGTAATGTTCAATGTATAATTAATGAGTGTGAGCAAATCAAACGAGCAAGTGAAATACAAGAAAATATAAATGATGAATTCAGAAGTAACTTTGAACAAGTTGATGCAATTAAAATTAATGTAACTAGTTTAAAAAATAAACAAGCAGAACATGAGCGTGAAATAGTTAAAGTCAGAGAAGACTTAAATGTAACCATTAATCAGATATTAACTAATGTGAGTGAGAGAGATTTATATAGAGAGTGGTGTGCAGATCGAGAAATAGAATTATATAAGTTAAAGAGAAATTATAATGAGTTGAGAAAAAGATTAGAAGGGGTGAAGATAAACCGTATAAAATACTTACCTGTTGAAAGAGAGATAGAGAGTTATTTTGATAATATCTTTATAAACGATAATGACTTACCTGACGTAATAGTAGAGGAATATAAAAATGATAAAACAACTTACCTGACGTTGACCAATAATACTGATGGAGACTGGACAATAATAACTTATGTTGACAAGGTTTATGAAATATTAATAGGGAATAACCCTATAAATTATAATGGCATAATGAATGAAATAAAGTTAATGGATTATTATAATAATAATAATAATAAATTGTATGTGGATAACAATGATGCATGTTACAAATATATTAGATATCTATACGATGATGGAGGTTGAAATTAAAATGAGTGTATGGACATTGTTAAATATTGTAAATTTTGGTAATGACCTTGCAGATTTGGACATATGAAGTGTGAAACAATTGAACAGTTATTGACGAATAATTTGTAAATATAATGTAGTGAATTCAATTGTGTGTATTATGAAATGTTAGGTAAATAATGTGTATATGTAGTAGAAAATGTTGTGATAATAATAATAATATTATTAATATTTTGCAGACTAAATAAATAATAAAAATAATTATGAAGACAATAGTTAATGATTTGTAAATTTTTGATAATAATGGAAATATGTTGTGTTTTAATAATCAATTGAAGTAAATAATTTGAGATGTTTAAATTTGTGATTGAATGTTATATGTTTGAATTTTATAATGAATATAAATTGTTTGATGAGATTTCAATTTAATAACAATTAATAAATAAATAAATGTTAAATGGTTTAGTTTGTGGAATAGCATAATGGTTAAAAATATAGATTAATAATAAATTTGAAAATTTTGAGGAACCTAATTACCGCAAAGGATAAATAATGAAATAATGATATATAAAAAAGTTAATGAAAAATTTTCAAGCAAGAATATTTATCAGTTTTATATAAATTATGTAAAAGAGAATTGTTTGTTTAATGTATGCTAATAATCAAGGTTAATGTTTATTTGTTTATTATGTTATGTAATGTATTATACAAGATGTGTGTGTGTGTGGCAGGGAGCTTATCCAGGGGGGTAACAAATTAAAAAATTTGTTGTATTTTAAATAATACATCAGGGGTGTCATACTAGTTAAAGATTTTGTAAGGGAGCGTTACAGTAATAAAAGGGGTAAGATTAGGGGTAAATGCCAAGTTGATAAAGTGAATTATAATGAATAACGTAGAATCACCCAAATTAATGAAAGGGAATAATAAATGAAATGATGTGCTTGCAAAAAAAAAAAAAAAAATTGAGAAACAGATTAATAAAAGTAAAGTGAATTTAAAAGGTAATTTTATGATTTTATATGCAAATTTAATGATGTAAAGTGTGTAACATTTTAAATACGAATTGTTTATTTTAAGATAATAATAACAATGTGAATTATGAATGTACTATGTTTTCTTATGTTATATTGTGTTTGTTAGTGTAAGACAATTTTATGAATTTAAATATTTTAAATGCAAATTGGGGATGACAGAGATGTATAATATGGTAATGGGAGATGTTTATTTAAATTCTGATGGGAATCAGGGCAATAATTTTGAATTTTGGGATTTTAAAGTTAATAAGAGAAAGTAGACAGAATGAGATTATGGAATTTTAAAAATGGGTATCATGTTGTGTTGTTAGGTCTTCATATATATGTTAGAGGTTAAGAGGAAAAACCAGTGCTTCTTAGCGCAAACCAGCACCGCTAGGGGGAAACAGATCAGTTGGGGATATGGTGTTGTATAAGGCCACTAGTTGATATTTGATTTGTTGTTCCAGTGTTTGGTGATGCTGTGGCGGCGGACCTGAGCTGGCCAGAGCGTCAGAGCAGGGGCGTTAAGTATCTGTCTGACTCTATGGTGTTGGGATCTCGAGAGAGAAGTCCAGTATTGTCATTCAGGTGCGGTCACAGTCACCGGACCAAGGGTGAGTTGATTATATTTTTTGTAAACCATACAGGGGGTTGTGGCGACATATCCTGGCTGACCCCTTTAGCAAGTATGAATGTGTCAATGAGATTTTTTATGCTTCGGCATAAAATATCTCATTGAGGGGGTATTTGTAATGGTACATTTCGGCCTACCTGAGGCAATATAAAGAAATTTGTAATTTAAATAAAGTAAATAACCTTTTTTACAATGATTGGGACAAAACGAATAAACGAAAGGTAAAATTCAGTGGTAGCGACGATCGCGACGGTGGTAACACTGCTGTGTGACAATTATTCATGAATATTGAAGCGAACAGAATCAACAAGCTGGAATTGTGCCAAGGTCAACCAATGACACACAAAACACCATAAACAAGTTATGTAATTGAATATCAGGCGATATTACGTCAGCGCCTTACATAACGAAGAATGTAGGTGTGTCAACGCCAGCAGCTTGGTGAGACTCAGAGAACAAAGTCAGTCGGAAAACCACATCTACAAGTGACGGACGCGAGCTGTTTTGTGCGTCCGCAGACTGGCCGGCTGTGCGAAGTTTTAGTCGCCCGCACCTAAAATGTAAATACCGCAGTTCAAAAGTTGTTTTAAAACTCAAAAATGATTTACCTACAAATAATATAAACAGACTGTGTTGTGACAAACAAAAAATGTAATAACGTTTCGGCAATAAGAACCGTGTAAAACAAAAAGTGCGAGACAACAATACGGAGGGGACGATTCCAGATCAACTCTTCGAACAGCTAAGTATTCTGCTGAATACTACCATATATTTGAAATCCAATATTTAAAAAGAAAATAAATTACTAAAATACTCTAAATCATAAAATGAGATCTCTAAAGGTTTAAGTAACTGTATGTGTGGGTGTGTGAAAGCGCTGGTTTCCGTTATATTATAAGTAGTCGTAAGTTTATAGATATGTATTCAAATTAATAAATCTTGATAGTATGGCTAGGTGAATCAAATATTGTTAGGAATGTTATTTTGGCATATTTTAGTAAATTTAAACCGAAAGGTAAACAAAAAATTGTCATGCTACAAAAAATAAAGTACCATTTATTTGTGCTTGCAAAATAGGTGTTTGTCATTGCACTGCCTGTCGTTTGTCTCTGCCTAAGTACATCAGACGACACCCTGGTAAATAATTCGAATATACTTAGTAAAGGTAAGTGATCTGGAATTTCATTTATTTAAACAACAATAAACATGTGTAACCTCAGTTGGTACCCTAAAAATGGGACAAAATCCAGTATTTCAATAACTTAATAAAACTCGTAACGTTTTAATGACGCCCATCTAACAGGTACTTTGTAAATTGAGTTAACTCAATTTTCAAACTGATCGAAAATGGCAGAGAAAAGCGAGAGTGTAAATTTATGTGAAGATGTTGTGGAGGGGTCAATTTTAAATGTTACGCAAGACAATTTAATATCGACAAATATTAACGAGAGTGTAGACAATACAACACACGAATTAACAATTGAGACAGTAGACGCAAAGATAAGCGATAATGTAAATATATTTAATCAGTTAGCGTTAATAATGGAGATGATGTCAGGAATGAAAACTGAAATCAAATCAGAAAACAATAATTTAAAAACTGAAATCAAATCAGAAATAAATGCTAGTAACATAGAACTGAAAACAGAAATAAACAAACAAAACCAAAAATTAAGAGAAATAGACAATAAGTTAGAAGAACAGAATAAGGTTATTGTGGGAATGAGAGATGAACTGACTAGTGTTATAAATAAGGTACAAGACGAAATGAGAAACGATAGAAAAATAATTAACGAAAAACAAAAAGAGAAAATGCTAGAGACAAATAAACAATTTGACACATTGACAAGTAAATTTAATGATAAAATTGAAAAGCCAAATGACAAAATGGACTGTAATGTTCAATGTATAATTAATGAGTGTGAGCAAATCAAACGAGCAAGTGAAATACAAGAAAATATAAATGATGAATTCAGAAGTAACTTTGAACAAGTTGATGCAATTAAAATTAATGTAACTAGTTTAAAAAATAAACAAGCAGAACATGAGCGTGAAATAGTTAAAGTCAGAGAAGACTTAAATGTAACCATTAATCAGATATTAACTAATGTGAGTGAGAGAGATTTATATAGAGAGTGGTGTGCAGATCGAGAAATAGAATTATATAAGTTAAAGAGAAATTATAATGAGTTGAGAAAAAGATTAGAAGGGGTGAAGATAAACCGTATAAAATACTTACCTGTTGAAAGAGAGATAGAGAGTTATTTTGATAATATCTTTATAAACGATAATGACTTACCTGACGTAATAGTAGAGGAATATAAAAATGATAAAACAACTTACCTGACGTTGACCAATAATACTGATGGAGACTGGACAATAATAACTTATGTTGACAAGGTTTATGAAATATTAATAGGGAATAACCCTATAAATTATAATGGCATAATGAATGAAATAAAGTTAATGGATTATTATAATAATAATAATAATAAATTGTATGTGGATAACAATGATGCATGTTACAAATATATTAGATATCTATACGATGATGGAGGTTGAAATTAAAATGAGTGTATGGACATTGTTAAATATTGTAAATTTTGGTAATGACCTTGCAGATTTGGACATATGAAGTGTGAAACAATTGAACAGTTATTGACGAATAATTTGTAAATATAATGTAGTGAATTCAATTGTGTGTATTATGAAATGTTAGGTAAATAATGTGTATATGTAGTAGAAAATGTTGTGATAATAATAATAATATTATTAATATTTTGCAGACTAAATAAATAATAAAAATAATTATGAAGACAATAGTTAATGATTTGTAAATTTTTGATAATAATGGAAATATGTTGTGTTTTAATAATCAATTGAAGTAAATAATTTGAGATGTTTAAATTTGTGATTGAATGTTATATGTTTGAATTTTATAATGAATATAAATTGTTTGATGAGATTTCAATTTAATAACAATTAATAAATAAATAAATGTTAAATGGTTTAGTTTGTGGAATAGCATAATGGTTAAAAATATAGATTAATAATAAATTTGAAAATTTTGAGGAACCTAATTACCGCAAAGGATAAATAATGAAATAATGATATATAAAAAAGTTAATGAAAAAATTTCAAGCAAGAATATTTATCAGTTTTATATAAATTATGTAAAAGAGAATTGTTTGTTTAATGTATGCTAATAATCAAGGTTAATGTTTATTTGTTTATTATGTTATGTAATGTATTATACAAGATGTGTGTGTGTGTGGCAGGGAGCTTATCCAGGGGGGTAACAAATTAAAAAATTTGTTGTATTTTAAATAATACATCAGGGGTGTCATACTAGTTAAAGATTTTGTAAGGGAGCGTTAGAGTAATAAAAGGGGTAAGATTAGGGGTAAATGCCAAGTTGATAAAGTGAATTATAATGAATAACGTAGAATCACCCAAATTAATGAAAGGGAATAATAAATGAAATGATGTGCTTGCAAAAAAAAAAAAAAAAATTGAGAAACAGATTAATAAAAGTAAAGTGAATTTAAAAGGTAATTTTATGATTTTATATGCAAATTTAATGATGTAAAGTGTGTAACATTTTACATACGAATTGTTTATTTTAAGATAATAATAACAATGTGAATTATGAATGTACTATGTTTTCTTATGTTATATTGTGTTTGTTAGTGTAAGACAATTTTATGAATTTAAATATTTTAAATGCAAATTGGGGATGACAGAGATGTATAATATGGTAATGGGAGATGTTTATTTAAATTCTGATGGGAATCAGGGCAATAATTTTGAATTTTGGGATTTTAAAGTTAATAAGAGAAAGTAGACGGAATGAGATTATGGAATTTTAAAAATGGGTATCATGTTGTGTTGTTAGGTCTTCATATATATATTAGAGGTTAAGAGGAAAAACCAGTGCTTCTTAGCGCAAACCAGCACCGCTAGGGGGAAACAGATCAGTTGGGGATATGGTGTTGTATAAGGCCACTAGTTGATATTTGATTTGTTGTTCCAGTGTTTGGTGATGCTGTGGCGGCGGATCTGAGCTGGCCAGAGCGTCAGAGCAGGGGCGTTAAGTATCTGTCTGACTCTATGGTGTTGGGATCTCGAGAGAGAAGTCCAGTATTGTCATTCAGGTGCGGTCACAGTCACCGGACCAAGGGTGAGTTGATTATATTTTTTGTAAACCATACAGGGGGTTGTGGCGACATATCCTGGCTGACCCCTTTAGCAAGTATGAATGTGTCAATGAGATTTTTTATGCTTCGGCATAAAATATCTCATTGAGGGGGTATTTGTAACGGTACATTTCGGCCTACCTGAGGCAATATAGAGAAATTTGTAATTTAAATAAAGTAAATAACCTTTTTTACAATGACTGGGACAAAACGAATAAACGAAAGGTAAAATTCAGTGGTAGCGACGATCGCGACGGTGGTAACACTGCTGTGTGACAATTATTCATGAATATTGAAGCGAACAGAATCAACAAGCTGGAATTGTGCCAAGGTCAACCAATGACACACAAAACACCATAAACAAGTTATGTAATTGAATATCAGGCGATATTACGTCAGCGCCTTACATAACGAAGAATGTAGGTGTGTCAACGCCAGCAGCTTGGTGAGACTCAGAGAACAAAGTCAGTCGGAAAACCACATCTACAAGTGACGGACGCGAGCTGTTTTGTGCGTCCGCAGACTGGCCGGCTGTGCGAAGTTTTAGTCGCCCGCACCTAAAATGTAAATACCGCAGTTCAAAAGTTGTTTTAAAACTCAAAAATGATTTACCTACAAATAATATAAACAGACTGTGTTGTGACAAACAAAAAATGTAATAACGTTTCGGCAATAAGAACCGTGTAAAACAAAAAGTGCGAGACAACAATACGGAGGGGACGATTCCAGATCAACTCTTCGAACAGCTAAGTATTCTGCTGAATACTACCATATATTTGAAATCCAATATTTAAAAAGAAAATAAATTACTAAAATACTCTAAATCATAAAATGAGATCTCTAAAGGTTTAAGTAACTGTATGTGTGGGTGTGTGAAAGCGCTGGTTTCCGTTATATTATAAGTAGTCGTAAGTTTATAGATATGTATTCAAATTAATAAATCTTGATAGTATGGCTAGGTGAATCAAATATTGTTAGGAATGTTATTTTGGCATATTTTAGTAAATTTAAACCGAAAGGTAAACAAAAAATTGTCATGCTACAAAAAATAAAGTACCATTTATTTGTGCTTGCAAAATAGGTGTTTGTCATTGCACTGCCTGTCGTTTGTCTCTGCCTAAGTACATCAGACGACACCCTGGTAAATAATTCGAATATACTTAGTAAAGGTAAGTGATCTGGAATTTCATTTATTTAAACAACAATAAACATGTGTAACCTCAGTTGGTACCCTAAAAATGGGACAAAATCCAGTATTTCAATAACTTAATAAAACTCGTAACGTTTTAATGATGCCCATCTAACAGGTACTTTGTAAATTGAGTTAACTCAATTTTCAAACTGATCGAAAATGGCAGAGAAAAGCGAGAGTGTAAATTTATGTGAAGATGTTGTGGAGGGGTCAATTTTAAATGTTACGCAAGACAATTTAATATCGACAAATATTAACGAGAGTGTAGACAATACAACACACGAATTAACAATTGAGACAGTAGACGCAAAGATAAGCGATAATGTAAATATATTTAATCAGTTAGCGTTAATAATGGAGATGATGTCAGGAATGAAAACTGAAATCAAATCAGAAAACAATAATTTAAAAACTGAAATCAAATCAGAAATAAATGCTAGTAACATAGAACTGAAAACAGAAATAAACAAACAAAACCAAAAATTAAGAGAAATAGACAATAAGTTAGAAGAACAGAATAAGGTTATTGTGGGAATGAGAGATGAACTGACTAGTGTTATAAATAAGGTACAAGACGAAATGAGAAACGATAGAAAAATAATTAACGAAAAACAAAAAGAGAAAATGCTAGAGACAAATAAACAATTTGACACATTGACAAGTAAATTTAATGATAAAATTGAAAAGCCAAATGACAAAATGGACTGTAATGTTCAATGTATAATTAATGAGTGTGAGCAAATCAAACGAGCAAGTGAAATACAAGAAAATATAAATGATGAATTCAGAAGTAACTTTGAACAAGTTGATGCAATTAAAATTAATGTAACTAGTTTAAAAAATAAACAAGCAGAACATGAGCGTGAAATAGTTAAAGTCAGAGAAGACTTAAATGTAACCATTAATCAGATATTAACTAATGTGAGTGAGAGAGATTTATATAGAGAGTGGTGTGCAGATCGAGAAATAGAATTATATAAGTTAAAGAGAAATTATAATGAGTTGAGAAAAAGATTAGAAGGGGTGAAGATAAACCGTATAAAATACTTACCTGTTGAAAGAGAGATAGAGAGTTATTTTGATAATATCTTTATAAACGATAATGACTTACCTGACGTAATAGTAGAGGAATATAAAAATGATAAAACAACTTACCTGACGTTGACCAATAATACTGATGGAGACTGGACAATAATAACTTATGTTGACAAGGTTTATGAAATATTAATAGGGAATAACCCTATAAATTATAATGGCATAATGAATGAAATAAAGTTAATGGATTATTATAATAATAATAATAATAAATTGTATGTGGATAACAATGATGCATGTTACAAATATATTAGATATCTATACGATGATGGAGGTTGAAATTAAAATGAGTGTATGGACATTGTTAAATATTGTAAATTTTGGTAATGACCTTGCAGATTTGGACATATGAAGTGTGAAACAATTGAACAGTTATTGACGAATAATTTGTAAATATAATGTAGTGAATTCAATTGTGTGTATTATGAAATGTTAGGTAAATAATGTGTATATGTAGTAGAAAATGTTGTGATAATAATAATAATATTATTAATATTTTGCAGACTAAATAAATAATAAAAATAATTATGAAGACAATAGTTAATGATTTGTAAATTTTTGATAATAATGGAAATATGTTGTGTTTTAATAATCAATTGAAGTAAATAATTTGAGATGTTTAAATTTGTGATTGAATGTTATATGTTTGAATTTTATAATGAATATAAATTGTTTGATGAGATTTCAATTTAATAACAATTAATAAATAAATAAATGTTAAATGGTTTAGTTTGTGGAATAGCATAATGGTTAAAAATATAGATTAATAATAAATTTGAAAATTTTGAGGAACCTAATTACCGCAAAGGATAAATAATGAAATAATGATATATAAAAAAGTTAATGAAAAAATTTCAAGCAAGAATATTTATCAGTTTTATATAAATTATGTAAAAGAGAATTGTTTGTTTAATGTATGCTAATAATCAAGGTTAATGTTTATTTGTTTATTATGTTATGTAATGTATTATACAAGATGTGTGTGTGTGTGGCAGGGAGCTTATCCAGGGGGGTAACAAATTAAAAAATTTGTTGTATTTTAAATAATACATCAGGGGTGTCATACTAGTTAAAGATTTTGTAAGGGAGCGTTAGAGTAATAAAAGGGGTAAGATTAGGGGTAAATGCCAAGTTGATAAAGTGAATTATAATGAATAACGTAGAATCACCCAAATTAATGAAAGGGAATAATAAATGAAATGATGTGCTTGCAAAAAAAAAAAAAAAAAAATTGAGAAACAGATTAATAAAAGTAAAGTGAATTTAAAAGGTAATTTTATGATTTTATATGCAAATTTAATGATGTAAAGTGTGTAACATTTTACATACGAATTGTTTATTTTAAGATAATAATAACAATGTGAATTATGAATGTACTATGTTTTCTTATGTTATATTGTGTTTGTTAGTGTAAGACAATTTTATGAATTTAAATATTTTAAATGCAAATTGGGGATGACAGAGATGTATAATATGGTAATGGGAGATGTTTATTTAAATTCTGATGGGAATCAGGGCAATAATTTTGAATTTTGGGATTTTAAAGTTAATAAGAGAAAGTAGACGGAATGAGATTATGGAATTTTAAAAATGGGTATCATGTTGTGTTGTTAGGTCTTCATATATATATTAGAGGTTAAGAGGAAAAACCAGTGCTTCTTAGCGCAAACCAGCACCGCTAGGGGGAAACAGATCAGTTGGGGATATGGTGTTGTATAAGGCCACTAGTTGATATTTGATTTGTTGTTCCAGTGTTTGGTGATGCTGTGGCGGCGGATCTGAGCTGGCCAGAGCGTCAGAGCAGGGGCGTTAAGTATCTGTCTGACTCTATGGTGTTGGGATCTCGAGAGAGAAGTCCAGTATTGTCATTCAGGTGCGGTCACAGTCACCGGACCAAGGGTGAGTTGATTATATTTTTTGTAAACCATACAGGGGGTTGTGGCGACATATCCTGGCTGACCCCTTTAGCAAGTATGAATGTGTCAATGAGATTTTTTATGCTTCGGCATAAAATATCTCATTGAGGGGGTATTTGTAACGGTACATTTCGGCCTACCTGAGGCAATATAAAGAAATTTGTAATTTAAATAAAGTAAATAACCTTTTTTACAATGATTGGGACAAAACGAATAAACGAAAGGTAAAATTCAGTGGTAGCGACGATCGCGACGGTGGTAACACTGCTGTGTGACAATTATTCATGAATATTGAAGCGAACAGAATCAACAAGCTGGAATTGTGCCAAGGTCAACCAATGACACACAAAACACCATAAACAAGTTATGTAATTGAATATCAGGCGATATTACGTCAGCGCCTTACATAACGAAGAATGTAGGTGTGTCAACGCCAGCAGCTTGGTGAGACTCAGAGAACAAAGTCAGTCGGAAAACAACATCTACAAGTGACGGACGCGAGCTGTTTTGTGCGTCCGCAGACTGGCCGGCTGTGCGAAGTTTTAGTCGCCCGCACCTAAAATGTAAATACCGCAGTTCAAAAGTTGTTTTAAAACTCAAAAATGATTTACCTACGAATAATATAAACAGACTGTGTTGTGACAAACAAAAAATGTAATAACGTTTCGGCAATAAGAACCGTGTAAAACAAAAAGTACGAGACAACAATACGGAGGGGACGATTCCAGATCAACTCTTCGAACAGCTAAGTATTCTGCTGAATACTACCATATATTTGAAATCCAATATTTAAAAAGAAAATAAATTACTAAAATACTCTAAATCATAAAATGAGATCTCTAAAGGTTTAAGTAACTGTATGTGTGGGTGTGTGAAAGCGCTGGTTTCCGTTATATTATAAGTAGTCGTAAGTTTATAGATATGTATTCAAATTAATAAATCTTGATAGTATGGCTAGGTGAATCAAATATTGTTAGGAATGTTATTTTGGCATATTTTAGTAAATTTAAACCGAAAGGTAAACAAAAAATTGTCATGCTACAAAAAATAAAGTACCATTTATTTGTGCTTGCAAAATAGGTGTTTGTCATTGCACTGCCTGTCGTTTGTCCCTGCCTAAGTGCATCAGACAACACCCTGGTAAATAATTCGAATATACTTAGTAAAGGTAAGTGATCTGGAATTTCATTTATTTAAACAACAATAAACATGTGTAACCTCAGTTGGTACCCTAAAAATGGGACAAAATCCAGTATTTCAATAACTTAGTAAAACTCGTAACGTTTTAAGGGCCCGACTTGGGCTGTAGTGCCATAGGAGGAGGATATAAAGGTTACTTAAGAACAGTGTTCCACATTATGAAGGCCAAAAGATTTATTTCATGACATAACATCATTGGCTCTGTTTCAGAGGGGTTTGCATTTGTTGTGAATAAAAATCCAATGGTCTCATAATCTTCAGTTTCAAATAACGGGCTACACAGTTGTACAAAAAAAATGTTGTATGCTTACCATATCTCCATTTGTATTGACAGACATTTTTCTTTCTAAACGTCTACCAGATGGACCAGCTAATTCCACAACCTGCAGCTTAGAATCCAATGTACCCCATTTCTTAACTACACCTTTCTTTAGTATGGGTTTAGTAAAATAAACTAACGTCACCTGATTGTCATTGTATGAGCAGAGAGCATGGGTGTTTGTTACCACAACTGCAAAAAAAATAATGCAAATTAATCTTACTATTTGAAGCAAATTCCTTACTTAAAATTAAAAAAGAAGTATTATATGCAAATCTATTATCAGTTTACTTTGTACATATAAACTTGTCTTAAAGGTATCACTTTTCTTTTGTCATTTTTAAGTTTTCAATTCACTTTATTAAAAACATCCTTAACAGTTCAGAACAGCGTGTGGTATTGTAGTATTGTGACCTGTATCCACAGTTTGCGTATGTGTAACCACAATGTTTCTCATTTTTGTAGGTCAGTGAAATAAAGTACCCCATTTAATTACTAGAATATAACTAAAATATTAGTAGCAGACATAGCTACCTTGGGGAATACATACAGTAACTATGTGCAAGATGTTGATTTTAAATAATGACTGCTTTTTTGTTCCACCAAAGTAGTTCCACAAGTTATGGAGGCTAACTAACTACCTTATAAGAGACAATTTGAACACAAGGAATGTAGTGAAGCCATCACTTTGCTTCAGACACCAATTGTTATTTCAGGATCTTATCCCACCTACTTGTTTCCATCAACTCATTTGAGTTGATTTGAGGGCTGAAAAATGCACCTTGATTTTATGGTGCAACCAGGATTGAATCCTGGTCTAAGTAGTCTAGCTATTAATTTTATATAGTAATTCTCCTTGTAAATTAGTTTTTGATTTTGCACGCTAAATACTATATTCTTGTAAACAATTAAATCCTTAAAAGTTGTAAAATAAAAAATCTGTTATTAGTAAAAATATTTTTTTAAATAAATTTTCAACTTGTATTCACCATTTTCAAAAATATTCACCAAGACCTCATATTTCAATTTATAATAAATTCCAAAGAATATCATGATATTTAAAACTCAAACAGTAAGTGGCCAAGAAAAAAGAGTACTCTACCTTTGAACATGACTACAAAATAAGTCAAATTTATACATGAATATCTGAGGGGCCCACAATAGAAAACCTATTGAGTGTTGAAAATGGTGACTCCATTACTCATATAAAAGCACATACTGATCACTACACACAAACACCTAGGCTAATTATTTAAAATTATATTTGAAATATTTTAGCATTAATGTATTTTATGCATGTATAAAAATAATGTTCATAAGAATTACTGAGGAAAGGCAAACACAGTGCAAGAGTTAATGATATGTATGGGGTGGACGGTAGCGCGATGATTTTATTTTTCTAGGTTGGCTAATCTGATTTATATATCGCATCAACGTTCGCGTGATTGTACCTTGCCCAGTGCACATTCAGTATTCTCGGCGTTCGGTTCACCGAACTTTCTCTGTCAAGTTAGTGTCGACATTAAATGTAGGCTTTAGGCCCTTACATTCTCGCTTATGGCCAACTAGCACCATAATTAACTTGTGTTCTCGGTTATGGCCAACTAGCGCCATAACTTCATTCTAATATAAATTCGTATTAATTCAATATGCAGCATTAGCCAGCCTACTTCAATTTTTACAGCTGTAATGTAATCAGTCAATATTAAAAAAAATTCGTATACAGTCCACTTCTTTTTATTTCTTAATGTAATTTTTAATTCATTCTACACATCATCTTCAATCACCATGGAAGACCAGCTAACATAATATAATTCAAGAAACATAATTTTCGCCCACTTGGGCCCAACTAATTAATTCTTCCTGTCCACACTTGTGGAACATTACTTTTATTCATCAGTTTCGGTCCACTCGGACCGGGACCATCCATTTTTTGGTCCACCGTGCCTGGATTATAATCAGCATTTTAGTCCTCACGGTGCGCATCATCCATGGGGGGAAGAAATTATTAATTGAATGAACAATACGACTGTATAATTGATATGATTATGATAAGATATGAATATCTTATGGGGGGTGAAGTTGATCGCCTGCACGTGGTGCCCCCTGCATAAACTAAACGATCAACAAAGGTTCGTCTAAAGCACGCTGACCAAAATGATACAAAAGAACCTTGCCAAAAACACCAACGGCCCTTTTCAGGGCCTTGACACGGACCTAAGTATCCTGTATTGGAATGCCGGAGGTCTTAGCAACGATAAATTTTTACAATTTAAACGAAGCATCTGCCAAATTGATGTGGATCTATACGTTATAGTAGAAGCAGGCGCTGCGACTGAATTCTCTGAATTTTACCAAACTACCGGATACTGCAGCCATATTTTACCTCGATCACGACAAGTCGCCTCGGGGATAATTGTTGGAATTAAAAATAATCTCTGCTCTAAATTTGAGATAATCCATGAGATGCAAGACGATGACAAAGTGGAAATAATTCTAGCCCATATATGGAAAAATAACAAACATTTCACAGTCATAGGATTATACAACCCTCCTGGCAATATTCCATCCCTTGATGCAATTGAATCAATGATCCAAGCAAATAGCATAATCATAGGTGATTTTAACAGCCAATCACCGAGATGGGGATATGACAGGTTAACACCCGCAGGAAGACGCATAGAACTTTTCATCGACGAAAATTTTCTTGACCTGGAAGACACGCCACCAACCTTCCTGTCATTTGCTGGACAGACTTCCCGACCAGATCTCGTCCTTGCGCACCCTAACATCGCACAGAGGACAAAAGTTCACTTGATGGATGACGCAGGAGGCTGTGGACACCGCTCCATTCTCATCAAATGTGCGACAGGAAAAGCCACATACATTAACAAACGTGCCCCCCGGTGGAACTTTAGAAAAGCCGACTGGAGCGAATACGGCAGGATAACAAATGATATTATACCACACGAAATAAATTGGAAATCACCTGAAACAGCTATAGAGTCCCTGAATGATGCTATACTGAAATCTGCTCTATTATGTGTACCAAGGGGTCAAGTAAAGGGTTTTCGACCGTTCTGGAATAAAAGACTTTCATCCCTCAAGAAAACAAGAGACTCTCTGAGAAGGAAAGCAGAGAAATCTAAAGAACTATCTGACTGTATCCAACTCCGAAAATCCCAGGCCATACTACGTAAAGAAATTAAACAATCTAAAAGATCGGCCTTCAAAACCTTCTTATCGGAGCTGGATTTCCGGCGCGATGGAGCAAAAGCACACCGTTTTGTCTCAAGGCTAAATAATGACACTGAAGCCAGAGGACAACAACCTTTCAAAAACGGACTCAATCTTATCACAGATCCCAAAAAAATAGCTAACACCTTTTGCAAGTACTACGCAAATATAAGCCGAACTCGAAAGTCAAGAAACGAACACAGACACCTGAATAAAAAACCTCTAATGCAGTGCCTCAACAAAACCGAACAAAAAATTTGCCTAAGCGATTTTAGCCTCTCCGAACTTGAATTTGCACTATTAAACACAAAGGGCAAGAAGGCAGCAGGAGCCGACGCAATCTACCCAGAACTCCTAAAAAATCTTGGTAACACAGCGAAACTAGCCTTGCTCAATCTCATTAATCTAACGTGGAAAACACGCGTCCCGCAGCAATGGAGGAAAGGGGAGATTATACCTATTACCAAGAAAGGAAAGCCAAGTGATACACCTGAGGGCTACCGCCCCATCACATTAACAAGTGCTTGCTGCAAGGTTGTCGAAAGAATGGTTGTGCGGCGTCTGAACCAGTTCTTTGAAATGAATGCGGTTATTGATGAATGCCAAGCAGGTTTCAGAGCGCACCGATGCACCATGGACCAAGTCGTCTACTTTGCACAAAGTGTTAAGGATGGGTACCACAAGAAAATGTCCTCCCTGGCAGTAATGGTTGACCTAAAAAACGCGTACGACACAGTCTGGAGACCCATGTTGCTTCACAAACTTGCTTTGAGTGGCGTCGCAGGTAACCTTTTTAACTGGATAGCGTCCTTCCTGAGTCAAAGACAAATTCGTGTCCGCTATAATGATTGCCTTTCAGAGTACCGAATCCAACGCCAAGGGCTACCCCAAGGTGCCATTATCAGCTGCAGCCTATTTAACCTTATGGTCAATGACATTCTGGTGGCTGTTCGGTGTGTGCCGGGAGTACAAGCGCTCCTGTATGCCGATGACCTTATCATCTGGGCAACTAGCAGCCATATCATGGGTCTTGAAGCAACTATTAATAGTGCACTTGTTAAACTAGAAGAGTGGGCCAAACTAAATGCCATGACGGTAAATACCACCAAGACGACATACCAATTTTTCTCTCTATCAACAAGGCGGCCTACGGTCAATCTGCGCTATTGTGGATCGGAACTCGAAGAGGTGAACATGTCTAAATACCTGGGTGTTAATATAGACACCAGAATGACGTGGAAGCACCATATAGAACAGTCCGCGAACAGTGCGTCCAGGCGCTGCCGGCTACTTAAACGAGTCACTGCGACTACATGGGGAGCAAATCAAGATGTTCTGACAACTGCATATAAGAGCTACATTCGGCCGCTATTGGAATATGGCGCAGAAGCAACTATTACTGCCTCCAATGCAGCATGCCAGAAACTTCACTTGGTCCAAAATGCAGCCCTTAGAACGATAACTGGTGCGCCAAAATCAACTCCTATACTTGCCATGGAGTCACAACTGCAAGTCGAACCTATCCAAGTAAGACGGGAAAAGCTGTGCCTCATATCCTGGGAGAGATGTAAAAGAGCCTACCAACAACGGTGGAATAACTATAAAACAGCGACAGAAAGGCTGAAAACTCAGAAATGCCCGATTGCGATCTATGAAGAACTCCAACGCAAATATGACATAGAACCAAATGAGGCAGCACCATTTAAACATACCGTGAATTCCTTAGCCAACTCCCAAATGCTAACTTGAAACTCTTCGACCATAATAAGACCAAAACTGAGTCGAATGAAGCCGAGCTTCGTCAAGCAGCCTTACACACTGTACAAAAACATTTTCCTGCTGATCAGTGGATACGAATCTACACAGACGGATCCTCTATACCATCTACAGGGGCAACAGGGGCTGGGTTCTACAGCTCTCTATTTGAAGGCCACCTCGCTGTAGGAGGCCGGCTAAGCAACTATGACGGAGAGGTAGCAGCCATAAAGGCAGCATCTATTGAGCTTGGCAAGATCTCACCACCTAACAAAGCCGTCTTCCTCATAGATTCGACTGCAGCGATTCAAAACGTGACCTCAAATGGTGATACAAACTGCTCCCTGACAATTGAGTGTAGGCGAGAACTGCAGAACCTTGTACAATTAGGCTGGCAGATTGAACTGCAATGGGTACCCAGCCATGTCAACATCATGGGAAATGAAAAAGCCGACATCCTCGCCAAAATGGGCGCAGCACTACCTCAGCCGGAGACCCCCAGCTCATATGCATCTGCGAAAGCACGAATAAATTCCTCAATAAGCCTATGGCTAAAAGAAAAACAATTAAGAGCCTGTGTGGGAAAAAGATGGGCAACATTGGTTACGGACGGCCCCATCAACAGAACTCTACCCCGAGCAACTAGTGTTGCTCTTTTTAGAACTACAACCAGTCATGACTACCTGGCCTCCCACCTGCACCGCATTGGCGTGTTGTCGTCTCCTGAATGTGTTCTCTGTGGATACGCTTCCATGAATGCGGATCACCTAATTGCATGTCCAGCCTTGATCTCAGACACGGAAGTCCAAGACGAAGATGGTACGGCAAGGCTCTCACGTCTCTACTGGTCAGCGCGCCGCCTAATGGCCCAACAGCCAAGGGTGGGCGTTGGCTAGTAAGTAAGTAAGTCTTTTTATTTCTTAATGTAATTTTTAATTCATTCTACACATCATCTTCAATCACCATGGAAGACCAGCTAACATAATATAATTCAAGAAACATAATTTTCGCCCACTTGGGCCCAACTAATTAATTCTTCCTGTCCACACTTGTGGAACATTACTTTTATTCATCAGTTTCGGTCCACTCGGACCGGGACCATCCATTTTTTGGTCCACCGTGCCTGGATTATAATCAGCATTTTAGTCCTCACGGTGCGCATCATCCATTTTTTACCTCCGGACCTGGATTTCCATTTAACATCTTTTACATCTTTTTCTGGCCATCACGGGCGGATTAGCACGTCAGCTAATGTGACCGTGGCGTGATTTGCGTCGCCATTTCGCTCGTCATCTTCGGGCAACGTAATAGCAAGTTCCTGCCGGCTGCAGTGCCTCAAAGTGGTCATCTTTGCCAGCTGTTCACCATCATCACCAAGGAGCCGACGCTGCAGGAAGTCGCCAACCAGGTACCACCAGCAACAGTAAAAAGGTGCGTAAAAAAATGTCTGAAGAAGGCCTCAAAGTGCTGACCAGAAAGAGAGGCGGATTAAAGTCCGCGATAGTGTGGATACAATCCGTGGTAAATTCTTTTGATATTAATTTAACTACAAAACATTTTCTGACTGTAAGATTAGAAAGTCTTAAGAGCTTAGCCTCGAAGTACGACGAAGTACAGTCTGAGATAGAGCTTATCAGTAAAGACGCGAGCACTGCTCAGGCAGACCGAGTCGAGGTTGAGGAAACGATATACTCAACTGAGGCAAACATTTTACAACTCCTTGACACTTTTAATACTCAGACTGTGCCTCCTGTACTATCGACGCCTGTGCATTTAAAGCCGATAAGTTTGCCTTGCTTCTCAGGCAACATACTTGAGTGGCAACATTTCTATTCAATTTTCAATGATCTAGTGCATTCAAGATCAGATTTAATGCCAGTACAGAAACTGCATTACTTGCATTCATCGGTGAAGTGTGAACCATTAGACTTAATTAAATCATTACCAATTTGTCAAGAAAATTATGTAATAGCGTTGAACTTGCTGTCCGAGAGGTACAATAATCCATTTATATTAGCCAAATATTATGTACAGAACCTACTTCAGGTTAAGTCCACAATAAAGGACTCAGTTCAAAGCTTGGCGGAGTTTACGAATACTATAACGTCTTCCGTTAATTCACTGGCGGCAATGAAGCTGTCCGTAAACCTATTTGAGTTTATTACCATACAGTTGCTCTCCACCAAACTTGACCCTATTACTTTAAAACGTTGGAAGGAGTCCATAGACCCTGACAACTTGCCCAGTTTTCAAGACTTTACGCATTTTTTGAATTTGCGCTGACAACTTTTAGAAAATACAATGCCAATTGAATCCGGACAGCAATTCAACAAACCTAGTGTAAAACCAAGCAATAAATTTGAGAAATGTAGCTTAAGAAATACTGCTGGCAGCAGTACCTTTAAGAGTTATCACGCAGCGGCAAGGCATTATTCATGTGTGTGCTGTAAATCTGACCACCCGCTTTACATGTGTAATAATTTTCGCATATTAAGTGCCACTGAGCGGGGGCAATTGGTTGCAAATCATAAATGTTGTATTAACTGCCTTAGAGCAGGTCATTTGATAACAAATTGTAAAAGTAAACAGGTTTGTAAAATTTGTTCAAAGGGTCACCACACCTTGCTGCACGCTAATTACGTGCCGAAATCAGCAGCTGCCAGCAGTAACTATTGCTCATTCAAATTACAGTGTAAAAACAATGTACTTTTATCCACTGCGGTTGTATATGTCATTGATCAGGCTGGCAATAGGCATAAGGCTCGGGCACTTCTTGACGCCGGGTCCCAGATCAATTTTTGTACGAAATCATTTGCGAAAAGGTTGCACCTTAAACTAACCCGATCTAATATTCCAATTACAGGAATAAGCAACACAGCGTGTTGCGCTACTGACATTGTTTCTGTGCGTATTATGTCTCGCTATCAGAGACATAGTTTCGAGGCCAAATGTGCCGTCCTATCTAACTTAACTCATAATCTGCCTTCAATCTCGTTTGACATCAACCGGTTCCACATTCCAAATAAAATTTTTCTCGCCGACCCAGATTTTAATATATCTTCACAGATCGACATACTATTGGGGGCACAATTTTATCTGGATTTAATATTAGCTAATAAGTACACACGCGGACCCAACTTCCCTATCATTCAGGAGACAAAACTGGGTTACATTCTGGCCGGCAATCTGCCCAAACACTGCCACACCCAGGGTCCTGCTGTTTCGTTCTTGGCAAGGAACAATGACAGCCAAATCCTGCAATCTCTCGAGAGATTTTGGGAGGCAGAAACGATCCCCGGCGATACCCCTAATAGCGAGTCGGCTTGCGAAGAGCATTTTGTGCGCTCAACTCAGCGCAACCCCGAGGGTAGATTTATAGTGTCGCTCCCATTCAAATCTGATAAGCCCCACTTGGGGGAATCTTACACAAGTGCCGAATCAAGATTTTTAAGCTTGGAGCGTCGATTCAGGCGCGATCCCAAGCTCGCTCGCGACTACGCGGACCTTACCAAAGAATGTAAGGATCTTGGGCACATGACACTCATCGATCATGGCGCTATCAATTTAGTAGCGTCACACACTTACTACATATACTTATGTGTATACTTATACATACTCATATACTTAATTTGGCTTTGTAAGCTTGGTTGGGATGAACCGATTTCCGGTCAGTCACTTTCGGATTGGCATTCTTTGTGTAACAAATTAAGTCTGATTGGTAAAATAGTGGTCCCGCGATCTATTCGTTGCAATCGTGAGGCGGTTACAGTTCAGTTGCATGGTTTTTCGGATGCGTCCGAGAGAGGGTTCGGCTGTTGTGTGTATATCCGAGTCATTTATCAAGATGCTACTGCTTCCTGTCGTCTCTTGTGTTCAAAATCTCGCGTGGCTCCCCTACGCCAAGTGTCATTACCTCGCATCGAGCTCTGCGCTTGTTTGTTATTGTCGCGACTCGTATCTAAAATTATTCCTGCTCTTCATTCGTTTATTGATGATGTACATTTGTATTCCGATTCTATGGTGGCTCTTTACTGGATTCATGCGCAGTCTACACGTTGGAAAACATACGTCGCTAATCGGGTTGCTGAAATTCAGCGTCGCACGCAAACTTATACCTGGCATCACATTGATTCGCGACGCAATCCTGCTGATATTATATCTAGGGGGTGTTTCCCGGACGTTTTGCGCGATTGCTCGCTTTGGTGGCACGGTCCTGGCTGTCTGTCTCAATCGTCAGATTCTAATCCTGTCCCATCTTTCGTACTGGCCACTCCATCATCTTCGGAAGTCACCGCGGAAGAGAAAACTATACATAACCGTTCGCTAATGTCTACCCTGGCTGTTGACTTATCGTTGGACTTTTCCTCGTTACACCGGCTGACACGTGTATACGCTTACTGTTTTCGTTTCATCAGAAATGTTAGACACTCATCTGCGGACAAACTTTCAGGCGATCTGACCCCTGCAGAAATTCATCAGTCTCTCAATTTCTTCATAAAACAATCTCAATCGATCCACTTCCCAGGCGAAATTAGTTGTCTTCGGAACGGATCTTCTGTTTCCATCAGAAGCAAGTTGGCTTCTCTCGACCCGTTTCTTGACGACTCTGGAGTGATACGCGTGGGCGGACGATTGCAGCATTCCCAGTTACCTTACGATTCGAAACATCCTATCGTACTACCCCCTTCGGCGCATGTCACACGCCTTATCATCGAACGCGAACACATTCGTTTACTTCACGCTGGTGCTCAGCTCGTGCATCATTCACTGCGTCAGCGTTGGTGGATTGTTAATGCCCGGCTAGTCATCCGTTCCATTATTCGTAAGTGTTTCAAGTGTATCCGGTTCAGCGCCACACAGCAGGTCCAGAGGCTTGGCATTTTGCCATCCCCTAGAGTCACTCCTTCAAGGCCGTTTCTATTTTGCGCGGTTGATTATGGTGGTCCCTTCATGATTCGTCATGGCGGGCAGAAGTCTAGAACTCTTACTAAGGCGTACGTGTCTCTGTTTGTTTGCTTGGCAACTAGGGCCATTCACCTGGAATTGGTGTCCGACCTTACTGCCAGCGCATTTATAGCTGCTTTACGTCGTTTTATGGCACGTCGGGGTATACCCAGTCAGCTGTACTCCGACAACGGCACGAACTTCAGGAAGGCCCGCACCATCTTACATGACATTTACAACTTTTGGCACAATAAGGATGCCATCACCTCGATTAAGTCATTCACATCCTCTCAGGGGATATCATGGTCATTTATTCCGCCCTCCTCACCTCATTTCGGTGGCCTTTGGGAGAGCGGCATCAAGAGTTTGAAATTTCATCTGCGGCGCGTGGTAGGCAAATCTATATTAAACTTCGAAGAGTTCACGACCGTTTTATCTCAGATAGAGGCATGTCTGAACTCTCGACCTTTATTTGCTATTTCCTCGGATGTTAACGACCCGGTCCCACTTACACCTGGCCATTTTTTGATTTGCGCGCCCCTAACTGCGATTCCTGACCCAGACCTTTCTCACGTTCCTGTTTCTCGTCTTGGTCGTTGGCAGCTGATTCAGAGGTTTGTCCGGGACATTTGGAAGGCGTGGTCTCGCGATTATTTGCACCAGCTGCAACAGCGTCACAAGTGGAGGTTTGCCAAAGATAATGTTTCCATTGGTGACTTAGCCTTGATCATTGAGGATAACTTGCCTCCATTAGCCTGGAAATTTGGCGTGATCATCGCCACATTTCCCGGCCCAGATAACTTGGTTCGCGTCGTGGACATTCGCACGCCTACGGGTGTTTTGCGGAGACCAATACATAAATTATGTCTATTGCCAGCGCGAGACGAGATTTGACATTATGGTTATAGCGCAATGCGGCTTTATTCCGCCATTGGCTTATTATTTATTACGACCATTTGGTCAACATAATTGTGATAGATTGTCACAATATTTTTTTGTCAACTTTGCGTCATGGCACGCTTCTGATTATTACAGTTCTGGTGATATCTTAATATTTGTATTGTATGTTAATTTTTGTGGCATACTATGTCACACATTTTCATTAATGTTATGGGGTGTATTGCATGTCTTTGGGTGGTCTTATTTATGAAATGTTATTGCATAATATTCGCATGTTTTGCTGTTAAGTAACCATGCATTCATTTCTTTATATGGTTTCTGATAAATATGTACTATTTTGGGAATGTCTTAAATTGTTAAATTGTTTCTGTAATTTCGGTATTCTATTGTTGTTTGACATTACAATTATTTATCTTGTAATTATTCAAGTTATTATTGTTGTATTCACATAAATTATGTCGATGTAAAAACTATTGTAAGCGCCTGCCGTCTGTAACTGTCTCGTCTAATTTATTCACATTGTACTTCATATTTTATTCATTTTTGTAGGTAAGTATGCACAATTCTTTATTTAAAATTATGACATACATGTCATATCTGGGTTACATTCAGCATCTAGCTTGCCCACACATTGTTACATATTGTAAATTCCTGAAACTTCAGGAATAGCATGTCTAGGTCGATACATGTCGCCCTCCTGAATATACAATAAAACATGCAACTGCAACATGTTCAACAACAATTTTGTTCATGTAATGAACTCTCTGTACAGGTCTACGGACCTTAGCTAGCATTAAGTTAACTCTATGACTTGCATATTATGTATTTTCCTTTCATGTTTTATAATGTTACATACTGTGCACACTTGTGTCAGTAATAGTGGTTAACCAGACTTATTGGTACATGAAACAGCTGTTTGCCAAACCTTGGCCTACAGTCGCCTATCTGCATGCTTATCTCTAAACTAGCGGCCGATTGCCGTTATCTAATCTCAACTCAAGGTTCAACTTAGCCTTGAAGCTGATTCTCTTTACTAAGAACTGCACTATTTTAAATTAAATTGTAAATGTATTCTAATTTATTAAAAATGTATTAAAAAATCTTTTTGATTTTTGACGGGCAGTTTATGGACGGTAGCGCGATGATTTTATTTTTCTAGGTTGGCTAATCTGATTTATATATCGCATCAACGTTCGTGTGATTGTACCTTGCCCAGTGCACATTCAGTATTCTCGGCGTTCGGTTCACCGAACTTTCTCTGTCAAGTTAGTGTCGACATTAAATGTAGGCTTTAGGCCCTTACATTCTCGCTTATGGCCAACTAGCGCCATAAATAACTTGTGTTCTCGGTTATGGCCGACTAGCGCCATAACTTCATTCTAATATAAATTCGTATTAATTCAATATGCAGCATTAGCCAGCCTACTTCAATTTTTACAGCTGTAATGTAATCAGTCAATATTAAAACTATTCGTATACAGTCCACTTCTTTTTATTTCTTAATGTAATTTTTAATTCATTCTACACATCATCTTCAATCACCATGGAAGACCAGCTAACATAATATAATTCAAGAAACATAATTTTCGCCCACTTGGGCCCAACTAATTAATTCTTCCTGTCCACACTTGTGGAACATTACTTTTATTCATCAGTTTCGGTCCACTCGGACCGGGACCATCCATTTTTTGGTCCACCGTGCCTGGATTATAATCAGCATTTTAGTCCTCACGGTGCGCATCATCCATGGGGGGAAGAAATTATTAATTGAATGAACAATACGACTACTACAAAACTGATCCTCAAAAATGTCTTACGGAATAGTTTTACAATTACTTCTGTACCTGCAGGAGTTACCCCCTCAAAGTTTTTGAAATATACGACTGTTCAGATCACTCATACACACATGAACATGCATACATATATGTATGGTATGTAGAGAGTGTCCAGTAAAACATGATAGGGAGTTAGTTTAAACTCTAAATTTTAATCTGAGCAGCAATTTTCTTTCGCTCGTTGTACACTACTCAAAAATCAAAGTTAAAACAGTAAACAGGACTACATCAAAGTTATAAACACATGATTGCTCATATGCCCATACATACCCCACTAATTTTTACAAATAAACATTAATTTATAATCATTCATCATATGCAAAATACGAACTGAATATGCTATACTTTTCGTAGCTTCAATTTCAAAGTAGCAGGCACATGTGAAAGTGTATTTTACTACACTTTCAATGTATCCTGTCATATCTACTGTACAATTTTAAATGCAAATGATACAGTAAATTTTCCTCAAAGTCAACACAGGTGTGATATCTATATAAATTGTATACATTTTTAATATGATATTGTAACAATTCTATTGGAATCTATTTTTTGTGTAATGTACTTTTGAAACTTTACATACACTGTAAAATTGTTTGTGTGAATATTGCTATAAATGCGTGAACATACTATCATTATGCAAAAAAGGTTTGGTTAAATTTAAAAATTTTCTCTCTATAGGTCTTCTACAGCATGCAATTAAACTTCACTACCCAGAAAAAACTGAAAGTATAATCTGCAAGTAATACAGACAAGCCAAGTACATACCATCCCCTACATATTCAGAAAGGAGTTTCCCCACCATGTACTTATCGAATATTATCTCTGAGATATCCCCAGTTGCAGGATTGACTACAATGTTTGCTACCATGCCTGAGTTAAACATAATCTGCACCGTACTGCTGTCCCGCCAATGATGGTATACGACTCGTAAGTGGTCTAAACAGTCCTGGAACACAAAGATTGTTACTCTTTTCTACTGTTAGAACAATGATTTGGTTCATGTAATTATTTATTAGTTCACTAATTGATAATTGCGTTACTCCTTAGGGAGATGTAATGTTGTGCACACACTCTCTCTCTCTCTCTCTCTCTCTCTCTCTCTCTCTCTCTCTCTCTCTCTCTCTCTCTCTCTCTCTCTCTCTCTCTCAAAAGCATTACCACAAAGTGTAATAAAATAGGACTGGTTAGTTCAGTCACAGGCTATCAAGCCCAATTAAATTCAGTAATAAAATTAATTTCACAATCATTCTAGCTGCCGTATTTTAGAACATACAAAAAGTTGAATTTTCAGATTTACAAACACGAGTTTTGTTAGTCCATTATATGTAACTAATTACAAAATAATTTATATACAACTTATACAGTTAGTTACATATGGAAGTTACTAGCCTATATAGTTACAGAAATTATATCTGTATATTGTAACAATATAATTATAGCAATTATATAATATCTGCTATTATATTCAGCTGAGAAAAACACTGTTACAACAATGCCATAGATCATGAGCTTATAACAGTAAAATAAATAACTGAAGACAATAAATAATTAATTACAACTTTGATAACAGTTTTTAACAAACAAATACACTCTTATTATAACAATTTCCCAACTTTACAATTGTCCAAAACGTGTATTTATTGCAACAAATAATAAATGTCCAATTACAATCGTGCACACACACACATGCACAGAGTAATTAAAAGTTAACACATTACACTAAATATCCCTGTCCAATAACACATGCTGAATAGCAAACTTACACTGACTGGCCACTTTCAGTCACCAATATGCTCAGCCAAGGCCAGTAAGGCTATAAAATGGGTCTACAATCTTCTCGATGATGTATGAGAAAGATCACACAACTGAAGGGGCCAAGAAACTGGTAAAAATGTCTAAAACTGATGTTAGCCACTTGCAATCGATGCACTATAACTATGGATTATGATATACTATGACTATGACTTTAAAGAAATCTGCCTATCTCATGGGCACAGGGAATCCCATCTCTTTACGCCAGTTTGTCCCAAACTGCCAAACTGTCTACATGCTGTGGTTTACGTTTGACATTTTCAAAACATCTTTTTCATTTTCAGAAGACTTCCTCCATCACTTGCAAACACCTCTCACTCAATTCCACTTTGCTTTCCCATTTAACACCACCAATCCCCTACTTAGTATCCTTTTCAGCGATCTTTGCCTTCTCTGAAACTAGCATCTTCCTATCTCCAAGTTTTTATTCCTTGTATTCCCAGTATGTCTTTTCTTACTTTCATACACTTTGTTTACTTCGTAAATTCTTACATTTTTGTGAATAAAACTATAAAACTAAAAAAATTAAATAAATAGCTCAATCTGCTTTTTGCTTTTATTTTTTTTTGAATCAACAAGGTAATTGTGGAAACATAAGGCTTATGTTAACACATGTATAAAATTTAACAAAGTCATGAAACAATAAAGATTACATCCAACAACACACCCTATACAAAATAAACACTACCAGAAAACTGGCACAAATTTTCACCCTGCAGACGCTAATGGTATTAACATAGTGAGACCTGCCACCTTATGGTCCTTACATGCTGCTGTGTCCTGGCCATGTTTGTGAAAGTTTGAGGGCTAATAAAAACTCTGTCTCTTCACTTACATCCATTCTGTCAACAGTACATTAAAGTACATGTCTTCAGCTTTAATATTATATATATATATATATTTCAATCACTTTCTGCTACAGTCCGTTTCTTGATGTATATAATACTATAATACTTATAACTAAATAAATATATAATACTTATAACTAATACTTATATAAAGCACTCAACATCGAAAATACACAAAATACAAAAACAGATACCACAACCACACACAATAATGCAACATTGAAGGACCAAAGACCAACAAACCACCATAATAACATCCAGAAGCCAACACACAAATACTGCACCAGAAGCAAGATGGCGAAGGTTGAAGATGGGAGAACAGGATCTCCCGAAACATGTCCCTAAAGAAAAAATACATCTTGAGGTAAAATAGTTATAAGTATTATAGTAATATATATATATATATCTCATTTTATATGTAGATAACTCAAAGTTTCTTGCAGCAATTACATAATGTTGTGATGTTATTCAATTGTTTCTTCTGCAAGTAGTGTAATACCGTATTTTCTTTTTAACAACTGACACACGTTTCAATGAAAAATATCAGTATCATAAGAGGTTTGTAAGTAAATTAATAACAATTGAAATAATTCTATGTTAATATAAAAATTAACGAATAATCGAATTTGTATTGATTTTAATGTAAAATAACTGATAATCGATATAGGTCGATTAGTTAACGATTGTTTTAATGTTTATTTTCTTCAGCAGCTGTTTTCTCGGTTATATTTGAAATATTTATTGTTTATATTTTATTAATTTTTATTTCTTAGTAAATTTATAATTTTAAGTAGATTGTCTTGTTTTCTTTTTATTTGGGTTTGTTCCTTAATTAATACATTATTGTTATTGTGTTTGTAAATACAGTCAACATACAGTCCGGGATCGGGTCAATCAGGTTGCGGATCAACCGGGAAAATATGTTATTTAAAAAAATTGTAGTTTTAGCAAAAATGTTGATACATACTATGCTTATAATGACTTTAATTTAATACAGTATTCTTAAGCCTATTATTTTCAGTGTAGTACCGTAGCAAATAAACCACTAGTTGTATTATTATAAGCAAATGGCAGTCTGTTTAATGTGTTACGATATAATTTGACGGCCTCTTAACACTGCGTGAGTGCACGATTAGAAGACGCAACGCACTGAATCAAATCGCACGGCTCATCTTAGCGCAAACTGGCTTTAGGCGCAGAGTGTAGTGGTGTGTGCCAAGTTTGACCTTGACAGACCAGTCAGTCATTCTTTGCATTGTGACTCAATTGTTTTATCGATTCAGAAAAAACTAGAGATCATAGAAAAATTTGAGAAAGGCCAAACTGTTAAATCGTTAAAGGACGAATATGGAATTGGTGATCAAATGGTTCGTGATTTGGTTAAGAAAAAGGTGAAACTTTTAAAATTTGCGTGTTCTTCTGACTCATCATCTGGCAGGAAGAAACGGAAACTATGAAGAAGTCGATGTACGAAGACTTGGACCGAGATTTACTCGAGTGGTTCAATAATCAACGAGCACAAGGGAATCCTATAAGTGGACGAATATGTGCCAAAAAAGCCAAGTTTTTTCGAAGCTTTAGGCCTAGAAGTAAATTTTGACGCATCATCTGGCTGGCTGACACATTTCAAACAATGCCACGGCATAAGAGAGGTGGACATTCGTGGATAAAAATTGAATGGATATCAAACGGCAGCAGAACAGTTTTGCAAAAACTTTAATCGGGATTATTTTGGAAGTGCTTACCGACGAAAACTTTAGCGTCTGAAAATGAAAAAAGTGCGCTGGGACACAAAGTTAGTAAGGAACAAATAATGGTAATGTGTTGATCTAAGGCGACTGGGTGGCAAAATGAGGTCATCTATTTTAAAGAAAACACCAAGTGCTAAGAAGCAAAAATTATTAACAGATTATTTCCAGCGTGCATAAACACTGACTCTGTACATATCGTTCTGCTTCTAAATATACTATTTTAATTGACAAAACGTGATTTGACTAATTTTTATTGTGTAATAAAAGGTATGTACTACTTTATTGTATGCACATATTTTATTTTTAACTAAGACCTTCATTTAAGCACTAGGTTACAATTTTTGCTTTAACCGAGATTTTGACTTATCTGTGATCACCCTGCCGGTAATTATCCCGGATAATCGGGAGTTCACTGTATTAAGATTTTCCCAAATATTCATTTTTTTTACCTTTTTGTATGTTTTTAATTAATTTTATATTTTCAATGTTTGGAAAGTGGTGGTTATTATTTAGACAATGTGTAGCTAAATTAGATTTAGAAATATTTGGTTTTAAATATGCATTGCGGTGTTGACGGAATCTATCTAGTAGTTTTTTCTTTATCTGACCCACGTAAAATTTATTGCAATCTGGACATTCTATTTTATATATTCCATTTTTATTGTGAATATTGAATTTAGTTTTAGGATTTTTTTAATAAAAAATTATATTATCTGTATTATAAGATATTTTTAAATTAGTATCTTTAAATATTTTATTTAGTTTTTGAGTTATATTTCCGTAATAAGTGAAGGTTGTATATTTTATATTATTATTAACAGGTGAATTTTTAAATGTAGTGTTCTTGGGAATTTTATTAGTGATTTTATGTTTAATTTCATTTTCTAATTTATTAATAGTTTTTATTTTGTATCCATTTTTAAAATAAAAAATTGCTCCCCAACATAAAACGGCAGTATTTAATTCCATGATTTACCGAATGCTTAGGATCCCATTAAATAACAAAGAAAGAAGCAAACAAAGAAATATTATCCAACAAATAGCAGTTAAAAATGGATACAAAATAAAAACTATTAATAAATCCTTATCACTGTACTATGAATCCCATTGAACTAATATGGAGCCAGTTGAAAGGATACGTTGCTCACAACACAACATATAAGCTGCATGATGTAAAACAACTGATAGAGAAGGCGATAAATGTGATAACAGCGAACAAGTGGAGTCACTGTTTGGAACATGCATTCAAAGAAGAAGACAAGCTTTGGGATCTAGACCAAATTACCGACACTGTCGTGGACAATCTTATCATCAACACTGCTGACTCAAGTGATAATTCAAGCTCCGACACAGATACGGAAGGCATTTAATTACTCTCTGACAACTGATAATAAACAGTAGGCTACACTGGTAAGTAATTATCACAGCTTCTATTTTTGCTTTAAATATAGGCCTACTTTATTCTCTTTTTCTGTGATATTCAAATAGTGAATAAAAAAGTCATTAGCTCTTTGTGATATAAAATATTTCACTGTCAGTCTGACAGAGTCAATCAAATTTTATTTTGGTCAGACAAACTATTACAATTTATATGTGTTTATACAGTATCAACATTACATCTAACCTGTCTGTACTCCTTCTGTCAGAGTGACACGCCTCTAATTCAAGCAGCAAATAGCGTTTCAGAAGTGCCACGCCTGTTTGATTACATCAGGATTAAGCTAAGTACGGAAACAGTATATATGCCTAATTCTTAATTTGGTAGGCTATATTTACCTCTAATTCTTTTATAGAATCCTTAAGTTTGTATGGCCTCTTGTTTGTGGGAGTCCATGTTATTCCTCTCTTCTCAGCATATGTTTTCTTTCCTGAGGTAAATAACGAATCTGATGCTGTTGATGACGATGATGATGTTTTCTTTTCATTATACCTATGACAATAAAATCCTAATTATTTACAGAGTCATGTGGCAGTACTTAAAATTACAAAGTCTAATACAACAAATACTCCTTAGACTTATAATCATAATTAAAGTTCTCACAGAAAAACAGGTCTAACTCGTCTATTAACATGGAATGGTTGAAGTTTTTTATCTATATAAGATTTAGTAAAAAGAAGCTTTATAAGATAATTTGAAATTACAAACTCATCAGGGCATACGTCATATATTTAGATAAAATATTACAGAAAATAACCTGTTTTGCATTCATAAAAGTGGGAAGACAACACTGAAGAAAGTTGTAACTCATCACTAGAATGCTTCACTAGCAACAAGAATGTAGAAAAAAGAACTGCTACATGGCTCTTTTTACATGAACTCCCCTGATAAAATAAATATCATTTAAATAGATTACATCCACCTTAACCTTTCTATAAATGTCAACTATATCTGGTATTGAATTATATGTCTAACTGTTTTAATTTACCTGGCCTTTAATAACTTGAAATACATGTCAGTTTGCTAATGGTTCACAAATACGATCAATATGAAGAGTAGAATTACTTTAACAATGTAGGATCACTTTAGGAATAGGCAACACTATCATTTAAAGTGTCTCATTTTGTTGTATGTAGACATTAAACTGAATCTAAGGTGTCTTATAAGGTACATAAACTAAAAACAAAATAAATAAGCAATAACAGGCAGAACATCATACAAACTTATAGAAAAGTATATGACTTCATTAAATCTAGCCATAGTAAATTTAATTATACATCCAATATGTTCCAGCTTGTACAAAATTGTAAAAACCAAACCTTTTTTAGCACTAGAATGTAACCTGAAATTAAACTGAGCGAAATAAACTTAAATTATTGTACTAAGTGACTCCAAGTCCTATTAATATAGTTGTGAATTAACAATTTAGTAAAATGTGACAGAATTCCCGGACATTAACGAGTGCTATGTTAAAGACACAAGTATTGAATATATGTTAATACTGTATGAATTTACCTAAATGCCCCAAAATCAGTATCACGAATACTGGTTCCATCTCTCAGACTCCAGAAGTGAACTTCACTCAGAAGTGTGAACATAATTTGTCAACATAACCTACTAAAAATGAAAGGGGCACAAACCAAGTTTATTCCTAAACCACAAGGAGAATCATGTCACACACAGTACTTGTTTTCTCAAAAAATAACATAAAAAATACATTGGTAACTATATACAAACACATAACTATTAATAATCTTCTTTAAAAAAAATTAAACAACATACTTTACACTCAAAACATAAACAAAACTAATGTACACGTCAGGTTAGCCAACATGACACACTATCATTAACCTGCCAAGGCAGCTAGAGCACACAACTGGTTTCAATTCTACCTCATCTTTCTACTCGTGCACCAAATAACTAGAGTTGCTGGTTTGGTAATGGTAATGATGTTGTATCGTAATATGCATATCTCTCTTTAACAATTGAATTGCTCCGCCCAACAACGTTGCAAGCGCCAAGATTTACAAAACGCAGGTTTGTTGAAACAACGTTGCAAACGACAGTCTGAATAGTGTGGGGTATTTTTTGTTTGAGAAAGTTTAGGTTGGATGCTCTGAAATAAGTCTACAATCTCCCGCATGTTTAGTTCCGCGGTAGCAACAACGTTGTAAGTAGGGATGGCAACATTGATTGGTATATCGATATATCGGTCTTCCGATATATCGTAACAGCTATATCGATATACCCGATATATTGCTTGAAATATATCGATATATCGGTAAAATTAGAACATCTCGTGGATCTTATGACTTTCAATGCTCCATTGTTTATTTGTGTACCTTTTCATAACTTCATGTTCATCATTCTTTTATGGAGACGTTTATGTGAAGAGTATGAGATTCATTTTAGGTAAAATGGTTAAATGAACCCTAAAATCATGATTTCTAAATAAACGGTTTGCAGTTTCGTAAGAATGTATGGCTTGTGAACTTTATACATACGTAGTACTGTAACTAATGTTTAGTCTTGTTTTATAGACTAAACATGAACACAACACTTGCCATTGTTTTGTAATTTTGTAACCAGTGACTTATCGAGTTGTATCTGTTGCAATGTTTCTCCAAAGTCGAGCCTAGACATCAACAATCGTATATTTTGGAATGTCTACACTTTGTGTACATGTTACGATTCGCGAAAAAGCGTAGTAGTATATGATTGACATTGCTCTGGCATCATAGCAATACTAACACGTGTAAGAGCCAGACAGTACCATTGAGTGGACAATAGAATACAATTTACTCTAATTACTGTGACTTTTTTCATTGAATTTAGATTTTCTATTCATTTTTTATTTTTTGCATAATGGCTTGTAACAAAAGATTGTACACTGCTGAAGAAATATTAGCAGTTTCAAAGGCAAGAAGAAGAAGACTCAGACTTAGAAGAAGAAGATTTTGACAAAGAAGTTTCCGAGACTGAAGATAACATTCTTATAGACAGCGATAACGAAGATGACGAGTTCGACTTAGCTCAAGGGACACAGGATTGTAGCAGTGCTGATGATCGAAATGCCTATGAAAACACTGATGATGACAGGATTTTTGAATTGGGGAAAGACGAACAAACCGGTACGCTCCAAATTTTCACGAACCTCATCTTTAAATGTTATCACACACCTGCCCGGACCAAATGGAGATGCTCGAGGGATCGTTGATGAGGTACAATTGTTTTCTTTATTTGTAACCGATGAGATGCTGGAAAAAATTGTTCTCCACACTAACAGTGAAATAGAAAGATCGAAGATCAAATACCAATCTGTACAGTGGTTTACATCTCCCACAAACCTGCTAGAGATAAGAGCTCTTATTGGGCTGTTGTATATGAGCGGTGTTTTGAAGAACTCTGGTTTATGTCTTGATGATATGTTTTCTGTAATCTATGGACCGGCTGTATTTCGCTGTTCAATGTCACAGAAAAGATTCTCTTTTCTAATCCAGAACTTACGATTTGATGACAAAACTACGAGAGATCCAAGGAAGGATAAATTTGCGGCGTTTCGAGACCTTACCTTGCATGCGTAAAAGTCCACCTTACCGTTAGAGGGTTAATGAAGTACTAAAACACAATTCCCAATTTGTTACAACCTTATTAAAACATCATTTTAAGAGAAGTGAATTTAATGTTTTACATTTTTTAAATCAATAACAAAAAAACGATATATATCGCGTTTTTAGAGATGTATCGATATAATCCAAAAATATATAAATAACGTATCTCGATAAAAAATATATCGATATATTTAGAAATATATCGATAAATTTCAACTATCGATATATCGTTGCCATCCCTAGTTGTAAGCGCCTAACGTGCCTACCCAGTCAGCGTCATGCTGTCACTTGGTGACGAAAAACGTTTAAACAGTGGAAGAAAAAGGAAGATTTGTGTGTCTTCGTGGAAGAATAAGATAAGATAAGTTTCGAGGGACTCGGGAAATCCGTACGTATCATCATGGAAGAAGCCAGTACCAGGAAAAGTGTCCCCAACTGAGGTAAGCTCAACAACGTTGTAACCGCCACCTGTTGCAATGCACTAGCTTGGGGTCCCGCGAATGATCGTCGCGCAGTATTTCCATTTGAAAGTCGTTCCTTCTGTTTTCTCCATCGTTGAATACAGGATTCATCAATATCGAATTTCCTTGCGGCTTCGCGATTGCATGTTTTTCTACATTTTGTATCACAATTAATTTATAATTCACATCGTACGGGTTACATTTAATTTGATTTGACTGCGTGCCTTTAGTCTCCACAATATCACTCATACCGCAAACGCACTACAAAAACGCCGAATGAAAACAAAGTACAGATAAGCGATGTTGTCACTGTTACAATAGAAAACCACACTGGCAGTTTACCCGTTATTTAGAAACATGTTATTCACACCCCCTCTACTCATCCTTTGTATAGCTGTCTACAGAAGGGTGCGAGCACACGCACTTACACTTTATCTTCCTATTCTTTCTTCAGTTTGCTGTTAAAACATTCGGTTGTAGTCGTAAATCATAACGACAGAGTTCACTACAGCCAGGCAAACTGCTGTTGCTTAGGCAGTAAACAACTTATAGATACCAAAAGCGTTCGTCCCGCCAGACGTCAGGTATAACTTCGAATTTCGTTAGCGCGCGAATGCAAGACGCAGGCCAAATTAGCGACCATGTTTTTAGGAGAAAAAGTGCGGCTTGTATTCGGAACAATACGGTATTTGCATGATATTAATAGTATTAAAATTTCAAGTGTTATAGACCTATTTGATTTAAATATATCCTCAAAAAACAAAATTTGCGATTTAACGGACTTTCGATTTTACGGACACCCCTCAGCCCCAATTAGTCCGTTTAATCGAGGGTTTACTGTATTGCTAAGAAAACTCAGTGAAGGGGTGGGAGAAACCTTCCACCAGTTGAAGTAGCGCGATTTCACAACTTGTACGGCGAGCGCCTTCCAATTAAACAGGCCAAGAAAACTGACTTGGAAGATATGTGCCGATATATTCCTGAGGAATTTGTTGAATTTCATAAAAACCTTCGAGGTGAATAAACATTGTTTTGGACATAGGTACTTATTTACATACTTTAATGTCTTAATAGCTATGTTGAAAGTTTTTATTTGTAAAGACAAGGTTAATATGTTTATACTCATTTTCTCAAAAAATTATTCTGTTAAGTTGACATTTTGTGTGTGTGTGTGTGTGTGTGTGTGTGTAATTTTCATTAAAGAAATATGTACTTAAGAAAATAGTATTCATTTTATCACTAAAAAGTTTAGTTTCAAATAATATCAATAGGTACGATGTGCAACAACGTTGTAACCGACAGGCGCTTACAACGTTGTTGCTCTATAAGGAGGTTAATTTTATATATATTTCTTAAAATAAGTGAACAACAATCGTGTGGCACTGTAAAATACTCTTTTCGAAATTGTTACAATACATTATGGCTAAAAAACTAGCCAAAAGATATATACAACCCATAAAAAACAGTTTTTACCGTTTTTTGAAAAATTGTATTTTTGGCACTTGCAACGTTGTTGGGCGGAGCAATTCAATTGTTAACAGTTTAATTAACCGAATCAAAAAATAATGTGGACAAAATAAAAGCAGCGAAAGTTAAAGGAGCAGTAGCAGCCAAGGACAGTGCAAAATTAAACATGAGGTAGTAGTTCCGATTGACACCCTGTCTGTAAAAGCCGCAAAATACGCAAAAATTTATTTTGGGGCCTAAATAACGTAAAAATGCGTTATTTCGTATTTTACATGAAATACAGATTTAACAAAATTATACATCACTCTTTTTGAAACAGAACTCAATGCTGTAGGCTAATGTCCAACGGCACCTCTGGTGCCGCTCGGCCTGTCGGCGGGCCTCACAGAGTCTTGTCTATTCACGCGCGCGAAGCCCGCGCAATGGCTAGACCGCCCGTCTTCGGCGCTTCGCCCCTCAGACCTTATTACACAATTCTCAAGTCATTAATATCTCTACGACTTCAAGTGGTATATATATATATATATATATATATATCTACAGTATATTCATACGTTACGTATATCATTTGTCTAACATCTAATCTCTGCGCACTAGCAAATGAAGGGATACCTGTGGTTGAGTCAGTATTTTTACTACCTCAGTAAGTAACAGAAAATTTGATGTGATGTTCTCCACAACCGAGTTTTCATGTGGTACTTGCATTTACAAACAGCATGAAGACTACGAGAGTAAATATTTATTAATTGTCATATTATTCTGCATCTAATATGAATAATAGAATACGCTATGTAAGGTACGTTATTGTGTTTCAGTGTTGTATTGCTATAAGTAAGTTTGCATTCTTTTTCTCAACTTGCAAATAAAAATTTCAAGTTTTTCGTTTCCGCACCTAGGCTTGACAATGTAGTTTACGTAGAAACACAAAAACCCCGTTTTTTTAAGGTTTCGTGGCTTTTCCAGACAAGGGCGACCATCGGAACTATTACCAAACATGATACGGTACTGAAATAAATCGGCTTTATAAATCAAATAAATTTTATTTAATCGTTGTTAAAATCAAAACTAGACATGTTTATTTGCACAAAACTCATTCTTAGTCATGTATTTCATTAACTGAATTATCAACAAATTTATGAAACACTTTTCCTACATTTATGAAACAATGCAGGGTTTGTGAAGTAGCAGGTAACAAGAAAACAAGTAGGCCCTACATGGGTAACTACTATATGAACACAGGCACCCAAATACATGAGGATTAACATTTGAATGAGAAACATACTTATTGTTATTATATTTACCAGGAAGCAATTACTGTAAAACACAATGATCTAATTAAATGAATTGATATTTATTAGTACATTAAACAATACAATAAATCACTCATGACAACCGCACATATATTGTAAATAACAATGTAGGTATCTAGGATACATAACTCAATGCGACAGACATAGATGGCGACACACTCAAGTATAATAAAATAATTATTTATTAACACTCCTCCATAATAATTTTATTTCTAAGTCGTGCAAATACTTTCTTCGACAATGGTTTTGTCAAGATATCTGCCAACTGGTCAACGCTGCTTACTTTGTCCAAAAAAACAGTATTTCCAATGTGTTGCTGTACAAATTTTCTAGGAATGTCAATGTGCTTCTTCCCTTTTGTTATTTTGCCTTCTGTAGTATTTTGTAACATTAAAATTGCAGATTGATTATCTATACAGAGCCTTGTAGGAATATCCTTGAAATATCTAAGTTCGATACCAAGTCTCTTTATCCAGCAAATTTCATCAAGCGATGAAACACCAGCTCGAAATTCTGCCTCTGCAGTTGATGTAGCAACAAGTCCCTGCTTTTGGGTGAACCATACAATAGGACCGCCTCTCATAATAATTATCTCCAGTAGTTGACTGTCTTGAGATAATGTCTCCTCCAAAATCTGAATCTGAATAAGCAATGAGTTCAGAATCTCCATTGAAACTTATTCCGAAGTTTACAGTGCCTTTCAAGTATCGAAATACATGTTTTACTATATTCCAGTGCCATACCATGGGATTGTTTGAATATCTACTTAGGTAGTTTACTGCAAAGCTGATATCTGGCCTAGATACTATAGCTAAGTAACGTAAACTGCCTATTGCCTCACGATATGGGACAGATTTATCGAGTGGCTGATCATTATGAAAATGTTCTTCGGTTAACATACGTATTTCCATTGGAGTTGACTTTTGATTTGAATCTTCCATTCTAAATCTTTTCAATATCTTTTCAGTGTAATGATGTTGGCTTACAAAAATTCCTTATGTCTAATTTCAATTTCCATGCCAAGGTAAGTTAATTTGTTGTCTGACCCAGAATTATAAGTAATTTCAAATTCTTTGTTAAGTTTATCTAGTATATCTATCATTTTATGTTTTTCTTTTCCTATAATAGCACCATCATCTACAAAAAGTACAATTATAATGCTTCTGTCACCATTATAATAAATACAAGGATCATCGTCAGAACAAACAAAATTTAATTTCCTTAGGTAGTTTGTGAACTTCACATTCCAATTTTTCGATGACTGTTTAAGTCCATATATACTCTTGAGCAACTCACAGACTCTACCTGAGCCATCATCAAAGCCTACCGGTTGATACATGTAAATCTTCTCATCCAAAAACCCATGTAAAAATGCTGTCTTCACATCAAAAGTCATCAGATGCATTCCATTGGAGGCTGAAATGCTGAGTATCAGTCGAAAGGATGCATGTTTGGCAACAGGACTGAAGGTCTCAGTATAATGGATTCCTTGTTCTTGCTCAAACCCTCTTGCAACTAGCCTGGCTTTGTATCACCCATCTTGTTTTTGGCATAAAACCCACCGACAAGTCAAGGCTTTTTCTTCTTTTGGTAGACTTACTAGTTTCCAAGTTCTCTTCTTCATCAAAGATTCATACTCTTCTAACATTGCTTTCTTCCAGTTTTCATCCTGTAGTGCTTGTAAAATGAAAATATCTTCTACCTCACCTATCATGGCCATATTTACATTTTGGTTTCTGTTGTCTTCAACTACATAATCTACCATCCTTGCTGGCATCCTTAAAGTAGCCCTGTTTCGAAGACTTCTTTTCTCTGGTTGAATACAGACAGTTTGATCTCGTTCCAAACACTTTACACAATGATTTTCTTGACATTCATTTTGCATATTATTGTCAGACACAGAGCTTTCATAAACACTTTCACTATCAGATTTTTCTTCTTCACTTGACACTATGTATTCCTTTTCTTCATTTGACAAGGTAGCTTCAATTTCTGTACAACTAGACTTACTGTTTACTTTTTCATCAAATATCACATCTCCTGATGTTACAACTTCATTTTTGTCTCTTAAGTAAACTCGGTAACTACTTGAATCTAAACTGTATCCTAAGAAAATTCCTTTTTCTGATTTCTTCTGTGTTTTGGCTCTCTTAAAATCCTGAATGAAAACATAACAATCACATCGAAAGATTCTAAGCTTATTTACATAAATTCTGCGTCCAAACCATAAATCCACAGGACTTTTACCTTTCACAGAACTTGTTCCAGTCTGATTCAGTGTAAATGTAGCATAACTAATTGCTTCAGCCCATAAGTTTTCATTTAGATTTCTTGCATGTATAGCTGATCTAGCAGATTCTACAATGGTTCTCATCTCTCTCTCAATTCGACCATTTTGTGGTGCAGTGTATGGGTTCGACTTAATGTGGAAAACTCCAAGTTCTTCACAAAACTTCTTAGTATCTCCATTTTTAATTTCTTTCCCATTATCAGACTTTAAAACTTTTATTTTCTTTCTAAACTGATTCTCAACTAAAGTCATGAAGATTTTCAATTTCTCAAAAGTTTCATTTTTAGTTTTTAAGAAATAGACAGTGCGAAAATGAGAGAAATCATCTTTGAGCATAAAAAAATATTTTGCTCCTCCAAAAGAATTTATATTCATTTCGCACAAGTCTACATGAATTACATCAAGTACCTCTTTTGCCACTTCAAAATTTCTTGGATGTGGGAGACGATGGTGTTTGCCATAAATGCATCCTTCACACACATAGTCATCCCAATCGTCTACATACTTTATATTATTTTTCTTCAAAATATCTCTTACATAACTAATATTCTGATGTGCTAATTTCTCATGCCACTTTTTAATTGACATAGTAACAATACACTTTTCTACGTTTTCATAGCGAAACATCATTCTAAACAATCTTCCATCTCTGTTTGCCATGGCTGTTAATTCACCAGTGTCTGAATCAAAAAAATACGAGCAATTTGTGTCTGCTTCCTGACGATAACCCTTGTCCAAGGCACTAGTGACGGAAAATAAGTTATAGGGTATCTTTGGTGTATACAAAACATTTTTCAGTGTTATGTTACACCAATCTTGACCATTATAAGCTAACAAATCTATGTCTCCGACACCAACACCTATAAGTGTTGAATCTCCAATCATGACTTTTTCTGGTTCTTGTAAAACAGTATAATTTTTCAACCAGTCATTCCTTAAAGTCATATGCTGAGTGGCACCACAATCTTGGTGGTACCATAGATCTTGATAGTCATTCTTCATTGATATATATTGTCTATTAGTAACAAACAATCCAACATTAATCAATTTACTTTTTGACGTAGATTTGTCTGATTTTTCTGACTTACTATCTACATTTTTGGTACAATTTTTGGCAAAGTGACCTTTTTCGTTGCACGTATAATAATAATAATAATATTTATTACCAATTTTCCTTTACATATAATAAAAATTATACAATAAAGGACCTATAGGGGGCATAAATGCCCGTACATAGGTTGGTCCTTAGAATTAATATTTATATACTTAATACTAATTGTGAGTTTTACCTCACCGATCATAGTAATATATTAAAAATAAATTATTTTTAAATTTTAACAAAATTTTAGTTTGTACTATAATACAATTCAATAAATAAATGAAAAAAAAGATAAAAAAAGGTCCATATCATAATAGACTGTTTTTTTGATTATTCAATAACAATGTTCCTAATTTTTTCTTTGATTTTTTTTTTAAGCACTTTTATATTTACACTTAGATTTTTCAGTTCATTAGGTAATTCATTAAAATATTTTATGGCATAATACACATAGCTTCTTTGCCCAATACTTAATAGGTGTCGCGGCAATATAATATTTTTATACCGTGTGTTGATTCGATTTTGTAAAAACTCACTTTTTAGATCATTGTATTGATAAACTATAGAATTCACTACAAACACCTGTTTAATATTTAATGGTTTATTCGAATCTTGTTCATTGACTCCTATAATTTTAAGAATACACTTTTGCAGCCGATCCAATGCATCCAGAGATGATTTATATAGACCCCCCAGCCTATGATAGCATACCCTGCCACACTATGGAATAGTCCATAGTATATTTGTAGTAGTTGCTTTTTTGATAAAATTTGTTTAAGTCTGTAAAAAACGTAGACTAAGTATTTGTTTTTTTTTTTACAATGTTAGCCACATGTACATCCCACTTCATGTTAAAGTCATATGTTATTCCTAGATATTTACTAGTTTTAACTCTTTTCAATTTTTGACCATTTATCTTAATTTCAAAGTCATGCGGAACAGAGTCTCTATAATTTCCAAAGGTGATAAAAACAGACTTGCTTATGTTGAGTACTAGATTATTGTGATAGAGCCAAGAGTACATAATATCTAATTTAGTTGACATATCTGTTGCAAGTTCAAGCCATGTCTTTGCTTTCATTGGTACTGCTGTATCATCAGCATATGCTATTAATACATCTTGTAACACTAGTAAGTCATTGATATATAAAATAAACAATAAAGGTCCTAATATAGAGCCCTGGGGCACTCCAACATTTGTTTTAATAGGCTGACTTCTAGTCCCATTCACCTTTACAACTTGTGTCCTGTCATGTAAATAACTGGCTATCAGGGATAAGCTTACACCTCTTATTCCCATATTCTGTAATTTGGATATAAGTATGCCATGATCGACAGTGTCAAAAGCTTTGGAGTAGTCCAAAAAAGTTACAACAGTTGGTATGCTAATTACACGTGCTTATTACACGGATAATTTTTCTTACAATATTCAATGTAACTTTTACTAGGTTTATTCTTGCAGTACTTCTTTATGTGCCCTTTTTGTCCACATTTAAAGCATTCCTTTATGTTCACTTGTTTTGTTTTATTATTGTTCTGTCCCTTTGATATGAAAGCATTTTGACACTCATTTTTGGCCTGTTCACTTTCTTTTTGCCTGTCTTCTTCAAGTTTCAAACGCTCAAACATGTTGTTCAACGTTTTGTCTGTGGAAATAACATTATCCCAAGACGTTCTAAAATGATGCAGTCTTGTTGGAAGTATACCTAATATCCTTTGCATAATCCAGTTTTCTTTAATTCTTTCACCTAGTGCAGACAATTCATCAGCATATTGTTGAATTGTCATGCAATTTTCCATTACTGATTTGTGCTCATCATACTTATAATTAAAAAATAATCTTTCCAGGCCTTCAACTGAAACGTTTGATTTTTTTCCATATAAGGTTTCCAACTTTTCTAACATAGCATTTGCGGACTGGCACCTTGCAATTTTCTTGGCTATATTACTGTCAACATTCAATCCAATTAATATTTGTTCTTCTAAATCCTTTTCAATCCATTCTTTTACAGCTGCACTTGATTCATCTCCTTCAGGCTTAATTTTAACTGTCGTTGCAATTTGATAAATACCTTTTGATTTTAAGGTTAGGTTAAGTTTGAATATCCATGAATCATAGTTGGAACCTCCTTGCAAATCATCTTTCAACATTTCTAAATTTGATCTGACTAAATCCATTTCTATTGTTTAATGTAGTAGTTTCTTCTCTACAACTGACTTTGTGCACTCAATTCTTACTGACAAAAAAAAGGGTTCAGATTGCGTATTTTTACTGTCCACAATTCGATTCAACAATGTGTTTTATTACTTCTCTGGGCCCATAACCTGTTATTATATTTACCAGGAAGCAATTACTGATAAAACACAATGATCTAATTAAATGAATTGATATTTATTAGTACATTAAACAATACATTAAATCACTCATGACAACCGCACATATATTGTAAATAACAACGTAGGTATCTAGGATACATAACTCAATGCGACAGACATAGATGGCGACACACTCAAGTATAATAAAATAATTATTTATTAACATTAATTAACAATGGTAAAACCATGAATTATTATATTGTTTATAGAAACAACTACCACTGTTTGAAAAACCTCCGCATTGCTTCTTTCAGTTGTTGAAATTGCCAGACAAAGGTGCTAATACAGTATATGAAATGGGACTGTCAAGAATAAGCTGTAATTATAATGATTAATTAGACTTATATATTATAAACAGTGTAATTTACAATGCACTTCTTTTAGAAATTATATCTTTTACAGTTGTTTTGATGGTTCATCAAAAACGTTCGAGAACAATAAGAAACGTAAGTTTTCACAAGTGAAAGTACAGTTACTCACTAATATATCTTTTAATTAATATAGAATATTGAACTTTCACTTGCGAAACTTTCTTGTTTTCTCCCGTATGCGTTTCGGCGTGATGTGTGCCTTCATCAGTGGATTGAGATAGACTGCCAGTAACTCGTAACGGTTTTATTTGGTAGGTTGAGTGGGGGTGGTGTGTGGTGGAAGGGGATTGGCGCGGGGATCCGAATTATTGTTTGTTTTATGTATAATTGTGTCAAAAAGTGTGTGTGATTTATAGTGTAATTGGTCATTAAGTATCCTGTTTGGTTGTGTTGTGTAGTGTTTGTATATTTCATATTGTTCTGCTGTGTTTAGTTTTCGACTTTTGGGTAAGTAGTGTAATATCTCAAGATTAGTATCTATGTTGGTGTAGCTGTGGTTTTTTGTGTGTATGTGTGTGGCAAACGCGGAATGTATATTGTTGTTGTATAAAGCTTTTAGGTGTTCAGAGTAACAAGATGAAAAAGATCTTCCCGTCTGGCCTATATAGAAACTATTGCAATCATTACAGTTTAATTTGTAAACACCTGTTTCGTTGTATTTATCTATGTCCGTGTTTGTATCATTGATATGTTTTTTGATGGTATTGCTTGTTCTGTATGCTATTTTGTACTTGTGTTTCCTGAATGTGTTGGCGATTTTGTGTGTGTTGGAGTTATGGTATGTGAGTGTGATGTATTTAGTTTGTTGTGTGTTGTTAGTATTTAGTGTTTTGTTGTTTTTGTTTATGATGTGTTTGTGTAGTTTGTTTATTAAATTAGGGTTGTAACCGTTTTTTATTACTATATATTTGATTGTGCTGAGTTCACCGTTATAATCTTGTTTACTTAATGGTATTTTTGTTAGTCTATGGAGCATATGGTTGAAGGCCTCATGTTTGTGTTGCGTTGGATGGTTTGATGTGTTGTGTATAACCATGTCAGTTGTGGTTGGTTTTCTGTATATTTTATACGTGTGTGTATTGTTTGTTTTGTTAATTGTTAGGTCCAGAAAATTTATACTATTGTTTTGTTCTATTTCCAGTGTAAATTTTAGTTTGTGGTGTATTGTGTTTATGTATTTGTGGAAGTTTTCGACCTGTCTTGTATTGCCATTGAATAAAAGTAATATATCATCCACATACCTGTGCCAATAAATGATTTTGTTGGTGTATTTGTTGTTGTTTATTATGTGGTTCTGTTCTATGTTGTGTATGAATATTTCAGCCAGTATTCCTGATATGGGGGATCCCATCGGGAGACTGTCTGTTTGTGTGTATATCTTGTTGTTGTATGTGAAGTAATTTTGTTCTGTGATTATTTTGGTGAGTGTGATGATCTCATGTATGTGTGTTTTGGGCGTGTTGTTTTGTCTGAGTATTTGTTCTAGTGTTTGTATGGTTTCTTTAATGGGTACATTGGTGTATAAATTGGTTATGTCAAAAGATGCTAATGTTGAATTTTGTGGGGTGTGGATGTGTTCGGTTTTGTTGACTAGTTCTATGTTGTTTTTGACAGAAGTATTGTTACTGAGATTAATGTTTTTCCTGATTATTTTGTCTAGGTGTTTTGTGATTTTGTGGGAGTTTATTAATAAGTTTATAACTTTATAATAAAAAAGTTATCCTATAACTGTTCAATACTTGATCATGTTTTTCCTTTTGAGATGTTCCTTGCTTCTTCCAGGAAGTGAGAGTTTGTTTTCCTCGTCACCAGTCTTCTTAGGGTGCTGAAGTCGTGGGTACTTTCCCCTGTGATAGAGGTCCTTTGTCCATCTTTCTGCCAAGATGTCCGCTGTCTCGTTTCCCGAGATGCCTATGTGAGATGGGATCCACTGGATAATATCGCTGATATAATATGGATCGACTGAATTATTATAGTTTGATCACGTGCTGTGTGCGTCAGTGACATTGCATTACGGCAGCGTAGAAAAATAAAACACAAAAAGTGATACATCAGGTTTGGTTAGTGTGCCTGAATATTGAATTAAATAGTTTTTTTTTCTTTTGGAAACTGGGAAACACTTTCGGAATTTTTATTCTATTGGAAACTAAATAAAACGCTGTTCACCATTAAATAAATTTACTGAATGTGATAACGCATGATGATTAGTGTTACACAAGACGCATTCTAGCGTTTACACTGTGAACTATGAGGGTAAATAAAATGCAGCCATGTTTCGGTAGCCCGTGTATATTTTTGCGTCTAGTAAAATAAATTTTGCTTATTTAGACACTTTTAAGTTTTAAATACGTGGCATTTTTTTAACTGTTCCGTAGAATATACTTAGTTTTGTAATTCGGACAGCAGTGACCGAGCAAAATTACGTTCCGTGCAAGTTCTCACTACACCCGTTTTCGTGTCGCTAAACAAATAAACAACGTTGACTTCGGTCCTTGGTGGGAGGTTCGAATCCTCGGCATCGAAAGGGCCCTTTAATTTCTTTTATTAAATTTTCAATGTTTGTTGATACAAAGTAAACATGATCTAGAGTTTCAATTTTAGTTTTCTATGTTCCTTAGTTACTCTCTCTGTGTGTAATATTTAAACGTGATTGTGATGGTGGTGTGTTGTGAGGGTGTTTGGGTGGGGGTCGGGGTGGAAACAAGGGGGCCCCGTGGGTTTATCTGTACTGGGCCCCATGATTTCTGTTACCACCCCTGCTGGGACTACCCACACACCTGTGTTCTATAGGTTTATAGAAGGTATGGAAGTCTATAGGTTTTAGACTTATTTGGCTAGTCTTGAATCTGACATTCTTTCTGAGTGTTTTTTTTCAACTGTTGTTTGTAATCTTTTAATCTTTCATTCAAGTTAAAAACTTGTAAGTCTTCTCATATGACCTCATTATTTATATTGCCAAGTTTACAATTCCTTTCCTTTTAACTCCTCTTAAGAATGCCATTTCCGAGGCCTGTATGTCACTTTCTTGTTTCTTGGTTGTCATCCATAATTCTCACCCATAGGACAGTAAAGGGACCACCATAACATTGTAAAACTTTAATTTTATATCTCAAGGTACTGAGTGTGTCATAATTTTTTTAATAAATGACACTTTACAATTTTTGTGAGGGGTTTTCTTTAAATAAATGGCCCTTTAAATTTTTTGCAATTGGTTTGTTTCCAGATGTGTCAAACTGTATTTGTCATAAATTAATGACTTTGAACTATAGAAGTTTTACAATCATTTTGTGTTGGTTGGTTTGGTGCAGACACAACATTAATTTCATAGTGTCCAGTTGGTTTGAGTACAGCTTTACAGATTATCATCTTAGAATAAAATAATAACTGGGATAACTTTCAATTCACCTTCATGGTCTTTAACGTTAACTGTTATTTTTAGATAACTTCTTGAACTTGACATGGAAGGTTTCATCTACAGGTCAAAGAGAATTTCTGACCTCTAATTTAACTTTATCCAGGTACGTCTTTTTTATAAGAGCTTCCTGAATATCTGTCAGTTATAATTTTGAGCTGCCACTGATAAAAGTTACCTTATAACATAGTGTTTTAGGAATTTTCTACCCCCTCCCCCAAAGCTATTGTCCTGAGTAATGTTGGTTATCACTTGAACTTAAATTGAGAGCAGCTAACATGATCACTACAAAAGACAAGAGTATAGCCTTCATGAAAGGAAGGCCAAAATTTAAAGAGCACCAACCGGCTCTTTAAACCTGTAACGTTGGAAATTATTATATCTTTTAATATTAAAAGAGAGCTCATTTATTAATGAAATTTCACAGCAGCGCAGGCACAATATGTTGATTGCCTCCCCTACCACTGCAATTTAAATACTTTTAGGCTGGTATGGTAGCGGTCAAAAGGAATGTTAAGAAACACATGACTCTATGAAGAAATTCAATTGTCCTCTAGATTTTGGGGGAATGTTCACATAACAGAGCATTCAGTATACATTTAGAAAGCAGTGGCAATGAGGAAGAAGACAGTTAAAATTACACAAACTAAGGTATGTGTAATGTAAGAACATTCAGACTATTAAAATAAGTCAGCTTATTGTAAGGTTCCAAATTTCATCTTAAATCAAATATAGAAATTTGAAATAGATTCTGTTTGTAGTTTTGTTTGCTTTTAAATAATATAGCATGAACAGTTCAACCGAATTCTCCAAATTTTGACAAAGTAATATTTTCCTAAAAACCTATCCAATAAAACGGTAGCAAATGACCAGCAAATAATAAACAATATAGGAAATTGTATTACAATATAATTTTTTAAAGTTTTGTTTTATTCCTGTAATTATTACCATACAAAACATGGTAACTGGGCAGCTACACAGGTGTAGCATGCAAGGCATTTGTTACTGATAACAGTTGCTTTGCTTGCCAACGTTAATGTTCGGGTATAACAGCAAAACCACACTATTCGGTTTTGCCATAAAAAACAATACAAAGCTTTTGCAAGGCTGCATTTAAAACTTATGAAACATCTGGAACTCCCTTGAAGTGAGGCTACCATCCAGAATTTCCAGCACTGAAATTTTTATAATTTTAACTTTTATTTCTTAGAATCTTTATAATTTATATTTTTTTATTTCCCTTATAATAATCATTTTTCTTTTACCTTCATTATTTTCATTATAACATGTTATATATGTACTACTGTATAAATAAATTCATTCTCAGAGTGTTTAAAAATTATAATTTATTATTGTATATTTTCTTATTACTAAAATATTTAGTAATTCTGTACTACCCTTGAACAATCACTCTGTATTATTTACCTCTATGTACAGATGACACTGTATCCAAAAAAGTAAAAACATTAAAGATACAGGTAGTTCTTGATTAGGGTCTAATACAAAACAATGAAGGAGTCCATATTTAAAAAGTATTTACTGTCTGTTAACAGCTATTACTACCAGTCAGTAGCTACATTGAAACATTTAGATAGGAAAAGGCAGTAAAGAAAAAGACTTTATGAAATTTGGTTACTTTTTTTCGACAAAAACTTTACATCCTATTAAAGCCTAATTTTCTTAAAAAAACATTCTCAGTGCTTAAAACTCTACAGACTGTCTTGTTTCATAACATTTCTCAATACACTTTTAAAGATATTTAGGTTCTGAAAAAGATTTTTCAGCTGCTGCTTTGATACCATCATTGATAAACAAAACAATCTCAATCAGATTTCTATGTTCAGGAAGACCAAGAACAGTAGGCAGTTCCTCTTTTTACTTTGAACTTGAAATAGGGCAAGCAAATGACAGCAGTTGTCACCCGAATTCTTTCCATAGATTTTTTATAACATGTATGGTGGAACCTCGATATAATGCCCCTGCGATATAAAGCGACCCTTGATATAACGGCCATTTTTCACGGTTCCGGCAAATTCCCCATATAAACAATGTAAAATAAACCTTGGTATTGCACCCCAGTTTTGGTATCCACCCTTGATGTAATGCTCTTTTTGCCAGGGGACAGAAAGGAATTTTAGAAGTCCAAATCATTTGTTCCAAAGTCCAGGGCCATCCTAAACAGTGGTGCAAGGTATGCATTGCAACATGGACAGCACAATCAGTTGCGGCAGATCACATCATCATATATGTTTTATGTTTCATATCAAATCACGTATGTTTTTTTACCCACCCAATCTTAACTTTTAAAGTATCTCAAAACCTTCCTCTTCTACAGTCTGTGGAATAAAGCTCAAGGCACTTTTGTTATTCTCTGTACACTGTTTATTTATTATAATTAAAGAACACTGAATAAATGTTGACAAGTTTTTTCTTCATTTTTCATATTTTCATCCCTAAATTTAGTTCTCAAAGATTTAGAATAACACATTCTCTGTGGTTTACAACATACAATATTATTTTTGTTTACATAACAAGGTTTGCAAGGATCTCAGCTTTATAGGAATTCTTAGAAGAAATCACCCAGACCAACTCTAATATTATGAAGTTTAGGTTACCAAGTGTCACCAAGGCACTACATATGACGTAAATGATTTTTTTTTAGAAATTTCTTTACATTTCTCAAGTTAAACTTGAAATATTTACTTATAGTGACCCTTGATATAAAGCGCTTTTGGTTGGTCCACAGAAGTGCATTATATCAAGGTTTCACTGTATTTTGTTTACATTATTTTCTGTCAGTGGAACGAAGATACTTAAGAACATAGGTAGTTATTTTTACAATTGGAATGAGAGGTCTCCTTTCCCTCTTAAAAGCAAGGCCATCGGTGCCCACCGTGTTTGCCTGTAGTGAAAATGGCACTGATTCTATGTGTGATTAATATTAAATACACTGCTTGTTTTATCATTTCTGCCATGGCATCACACCCTTGCTTTCAGAAAAACAGTTTTACACCATATCGCGTTTTGTGAATATTGGTTTGTCAGAAGGCCCTGCCTGTGCAAACATTATGATCGAAATTCATTTAGGCAGTATTGTCTGTTTTTCTGAATATTTGGGTGTGTTAACAAGGCAAGAAGGCAATTACATTTCATATATATTGCAATGGAACATCGCAGAAAAGGGTCTTTGTAGCTATGACTACATGGTTCCTGTATACAATTTATGACGTTATAGACACGCTGAACATTGATTTTGTTAAAATTTTGTAAAATAGCTGTAAGTTTTGAAATAAGAAATAGGTAATTAACTGTTGTATGTCAAAATTCCCATAAATTTATTTTCTGTCATGTCAAGTCCAAATTTGGTGCTTGAGTGCACGTGTTATTCGTATTTACACGAATAACTTTTGAGTAAATTAACGTATCAAATTGAAACTTAGACAGCTCATACTTCTGAATTAGCGCGACATTTTCATATGTCAAATACTCAAAACATATTATTTTAATATGTATTTTTTAACAGAATTCACTTTTCTAAAGAATCCTTTTCTTATGAAAGTCATAAAACTTTTAGATAAAATCTATACATGCTTTTGCAGTCTTCAGCAAAACTGAGCAGGGCTTATATCTATCTATCTAACCCATCTATCATGTACTATGGGTTTTAACCAATCAGAAGCTTGAGCAGGGTTTATATTGTAATGTACGGTAACATAGTTGAGGTCCCCCAACGTTACATAAAAATTGAATGAAATATGGTCAAGGACCATACCCTGAATTAAGGTTGTTCAATAGTTTATGTGCTTGAGAAGTACCTCAAGTCAAAAGGAGGCAATGACTAATGTTAAATATAAAAGAGCCAGACCAATGAATGATTGAATGTAATAAAATGTTTGTTTTTGTACTGTGACATGTTAAGGTCTACAGAGTATTTATGTTGTATTTTGAATATGCTAAAAATGAACTGATGTTGTTTGATAGTAATACTTCATCAATAATTATGTTTATATTTATATTAGATTTGTCTGTATACAATCCAGTATAGTTACCAATGTTAGGCACTGTACTAAGTTCTAAGTATTGTATAAAGTTGAAAAATACTGTTGTTTTAATTAATGTTTATAAACTGGGCCAGGAGTGTGACCAGTGTTTCAAGTTTAACAAGTAGTTCTGACAATTATATTATAAATTAATAAAGGGTTCCAGAACCAGTTAATTAATATAAAAAAGTAACCACCAGTAAATTAAAATTCATGTAATTAACCATGTAACCAATAATTAATTGTACAGTAGGTCAGGTAAAAAGAAAATTAAGTTAAAAAACCAAATAATGTTATAATGGTTGTAAGTGAATCTATAGGCCTAAATTCCATATTAGTGAAAGGAAATTAATACCTTTTTAGGAAACCCAGTCCAACGAAACTCTGGTAAAACATTTACTGTTTAGGAAGGAAGGTTAGGGGAGAATTTTAGGTGATTCAATATTAATCCAAGCATGGAGTATTTTATTGGAAAGGAGTAGTAATATTCTATAATGCCGGCTCAAGGATATATAGAAAACGTGGTTGTTAAGGCAACTGAAATGTGCAGAAGTTGTTGATTTGAATTAATTCTTTCTGATTGTTACAAGCTATTAGGTTGAGATGGACCGATATATTTAAAAAATATGAATAAATCTAAAAGAAATATGTATCAAAATTGAAAAACCCTTTTTGAAAAACAATTATACTTTAATGCTAATGAGTAATAAAAATTAAATAACCTTCCAAATTGTAAATGAATACAGTTAAAAAGAATTGAAAGCCTCTCACCTCATTCACTAAATAATTCCGCTGGATTCGGTATTAAACCAATTCATACTATAAACCGAAGATCAGTAAAAGAATTAAAGCCTGAACTAACGGAATTATTGAAAATACCAGAAGACTCGGTTTGGCAGAAATAACCTTCATTGGCAGCAGAAGAAGCTGGGATCCTAATTCCATTTCACTGGTACCAAGAATTGTGAAGATCGTAAAAGAAGAATAGAAGCCCGAAGATTTCCTGAGGGTTTACCAGTACACACCACCATCAATTTTATTGAAAACCAGAGCAGTTTCACTGGATGAAGACGAGATAAGCTGAATTTTGGCCACTGTTTACAAACGTCCACCGCCAGACAAAATTTTCGTCGGTTTGGTAAAAAAACAACTTATTTTCATTTCACTGTATTTAAAGTAAATAATTTTATTTTTGTAAATTGAGCAACCTTAATTATGCATTTTACCTGGCCTTACTAATGGTTCCAAGAACTTTACGAACCCTGGGATAAGAATTATTTATTATTATTTTCATGTTTATATGTTTTTAGAATTTGAGTAATTGATAATCGATATATTTCTGGGTGATCGATTTGATCGTATTATTGTTTTTTTGAGATAACGTAGACTGTGAATTAATAGAGAAAATAAATAAAGTATCTTTATTGTATGAGATAACGTTTGAAGTTATTGCAGAATAAATACTATATGTAGTGGGTGGAATAATTTACAAAAGGATTGATTCAAACTCAATGAATAACTAACCTATAAGTACGCTTATTACAAGGAACAGCGCTCAAAGTTTGCAGCTGGTGGGACGGGAGATTACGGAACTAGCTTGTGTTTAGTACAAAATTTGAATGGAATTTTCTACCATCGAGTGACTAGGGTTGACACAAATACCCCTTACATTCAGTCAATACTCCATACATATCGCTAATATTACACAACCATTGAAAACTAAGTTAAGTCTATAGAGTAGTATGATTATAAATTCAAGGAACATAATTTTAATTTTGTTTGCTTAATAATCTATTTTCCGAAGGTTTCATCGGTCACAACCAAAGGATATATTCATTAATAACACATTAATTAAGACGGGTAACAACATTTTATTTGTTACTAATTGCCACCTTCAACGTATTGATTGACGTGATACAAAGGAGTCTCATACAACTAAATAAACTAGTGGATTTAATTGTAACAAATTGGTGAACCCGACAGTGGGTTTTCACACATCCTCATATAACTAAAATTACCAAAAACCAGAATTTCTTTACAATTTGGCGCTTACAACAGTGGGGCTTGAATAAGACGGACGTTTCGCTAATACCTAACATAGATAGGTTATTTACAATATCTATCTATCTAACCCCATCTATCATGTACTATGGGTTTTAACCAATCAGAAGCTCCAATTTTCATTCAGTTTTGTCCCTTGCGGAAGATGTTTCGCTCAGTTCAACCTAACAGCTCGTCCTTAAGAGACGTTGTCTCTGTGCGAGTTTGTCGTAACAATATACATTCTACATAAGGGTTACGAGTACTGGGTCTTAGCAACAAGTTGCCCGTTTGCTAGATCGATTGGGTATTAGAACTCAAAATAATTTAATTATAAATTAGATAATGCTATATCACGATAGTCAAGATTTTTCCGCATAGGAATCAGTGTATTTGCCGAAATACATCTGGGCGAACGCGAGGACACGTCAAGATACCGGAAGGTGTACGTAAAACACACCAAAATTGAATTAATAGTAGTTAAACCCATTATCGTGGCCTGAGATAAATTATATCAGTTATAAACAGAGTGCATGCGTCAGTCGCGAGAGTTATACTTGTCATCATTGCAGCTGATCCAGCAGACAACAAGTGCAGCGAGCAGCAGAGCAAGTCAACGGTTCGTCATTGGAATTCGTCGAACAAGTAAAATAGACTATAAGAAAGAGAAACATTAAAACCATTTTACAGGCACTACTTAAATTTAAGAATAAATAATTTATGTTCAAATCACAGAACGTATTAAATTTGTTTTAAAATAAATACCTAACTCCAGATAAAAGACTGATATTATTTTGCCTTCTAATTTACTAGTGACTCTGATACTAATTTACTATGCCTTCTATTTGTTACGTTGCAATATATTGCGACAGTACAAATAAGTGATGTACTGAGCATTGAATATAAAAATTTAAATATACCTAATAAACTGTAAATAATTAATAATGTATTAGAAATAAGCATGTCAGGGATTGCAAGCTTGGCTCAGACAAAAATATGAACAGGTGTTTCGACCTGAATCAACGTGTACACACACACAAATGTAACTGAAAGTGTGTACACCAGTATTTTGCTAGTGTGTGTGAACACAGGTCTATGCAGGCGAGTTTACCACCCCAAGATGAATAATTGCATAATTACTGTTTTTCCGTAATTATTCATAAACTATAATTAAGAAGTAAAATCCAAAAACACAATAAAATGTAAGAAAATTTACTAAATACTGTGTACGAAAACCATGTGAAAGTGACACACCGTACGAATGTAATAGTGAAATAACTGTGTACAAATCGAAAGGGTTAAGTTGCATGTCCAAAATTACAGTGAACATGTGTTGAAAAAATAGTTATAAGATAAGTATAAGAGTATACTTACAGGACTCTGCAATTCGCAGAAATATAAGAAATAGCAAAATTGACAAAGAGTGGGGGAACTGAACTCAGAGACAGTTTCTGACATGTCGATTTCGTACCACTGCAGATGTTGACCAAGACATGGGTATAAATAGGACACACAAGCTACAGTGGTTCTCTTTCTTAAATCATCCACGGTGCAGTGGGAGCTTCTGCCCGTCCGCACAGAATATTTAAAATTTTGTAAATAGTTTCATCCTTCCAGTTACATACAGTTATGTAACTGGATTGTAAAACAAACAATTTTTAAGTAGTAACAAAAATTACATAAGAAGATCCACATAAGAAGATCAACTGACGTCCGAAACAGCACGAGGAGAAGTTCCAGAGAGCGATATGACGTTGGACAGAGAGAGAGTCGACGCTGGACAAGAGGAGAAGAGAAAGGCGACGCTGGACAGAGAGAGAGTCGACGCTGGACAAGAGGAGAAGAGCGAGTGATGCTGAAGTTCGAGACGAGGACGATTACAGAGGGATCCAATGATTGAGTATGATTGACGACGATAAGGTGATAAACAACTTATTTATCTCTTAATCGAACAATTAACGTAAAGACAATTAAGGACATTCTTGTTCTATTTAAAAGTAAGAGTCAATGTTTATTGTAAAATTAGAATTAAAATCATAGCTGTTATTGAAATAAGATTAACGTAAACAAGAGCTCAAATTAGTATTGAAATGAAAAGAATACAAAGCAGTTAATTAAAAATTAGCGTTTGATATAAATCAGTACTGAGAAACAAAAGATAAATTCAGTAACTATTGATATTTTTGAGTTACATTGCAATATATAAGAAAATATTTAAATATTGATATTTTGAAACACACTAATTGACTGAGTAGTCTGGAAGTGAGATTTTTCGTTAATACAATAATTAGTAGAATAGAATTTTTAGTCAGTAAGGATGTATATAGCATAAGTATTACGGCATAATAACGAAATAATAATGAATGTTTTGAGTCGAAGTAAGTGCCATGTGCACAAATTTTAATAATATCAAATAAATTTGAAATACCGTTACATAGAGTTCGTATTACAGATACACCTGAAACCCAAATTAAATGTTATATTGTTACATAATTTGTCGGTCTTGAACGTGAGGCCAGACACGCCTATTTTTATGTATATCGTATCGTTGCATAAGAAATATCGCTTCCAACGTGGGGCATCACAAATGTAAATTATATTATATTTGTAACGTTATATCATTACAAAATATGGCGTCCAAGATCGTGGGGCTCCGCAAACACAAATAAATTTATATTTACAGTTATATCGTTAAAGTATATATATATATATATATATATATATATTTGTTTATCTTATTAGTACTTATTAGTATAGATAACTTGAACCTTAGAGGCATACTGAAGAAATTGTTAAGGAACAAATTTAAATAACTCTAAGAATACACAACTACTTGTTCACAAGAGTAGTAGGGAACAAGTAGTTTAAATTTGTAGTTGACTTCACACCATTTTGCAGTTTTCATGATAACAAGCGCATACATACATGCACACACACACAATTATAAAAGTAGCCATTTATTCTCTGGTAAACAATGTTAAATATTTAACTTCTGTTAAACAAAATTTTCATTATTACTGTTTTCCTTTCTTTTTGTTCATTTCTGAATATAAAACAGCAGTCATTAACAGGCATTATGAACTGGAGGATGGGAAAGGACTGAGACTAGGTCTGAGATGAAACAGAATCAGTACACACACCTAGTAAGTACAATATTTATTTTTTAATTTAACTCAATGTGTATTTACAGTATTTATCGCCCAGTAATTCTAAACTCAAGTAAATAAAAACAAGCAGTCCTACAAATTCTGACAGACCATAAGTTATACAATATAAAACTTTTACTATGAGTAATATACACTGAAATAAGTAAGCTATAAAACAGAAGGAAAGTAAGAGAAAAAAAGCGCTTTTCATGTCGGAAGGTAACAGTCGAATTATGCAGAGAGTGTATGAGTAGTCTACAATCTTCGAGTAGTAGGTACGGTACAACAATATGAGTATGTGTAGCACAAGGATAAACATCACGATGACGATGTATTGTGTTTTGGTCATGACGATAATTTCCATCTCCATTTTCTCTTGTAGCTCGACTAGCATATCTGTTACCTCTCTGAATGCTGTAAACAGACAATGCAAACAATTATAATGTAATATAGTTTCTGAATGCCTACTTTTAATCTATTTATTTTATTTTTCTACTTTTTTATTGAAATATGGAAATGTTTAATTTCACTCTCTCTCTCTCTCTCTCTCTCTCTCTCTCTCTCTCTCTCTCCCCCCCCCCTCTCTCTCTCTCATAACTTTCTTGCATAAAATAGGTAAACAAACATTGTGTTTGTTTAATTTTTGAAGGATCCATTTCATGAATAACTTGTGACATTATTTGGTACGCAATTTTATTAACATGGTCAGACGTTTACGCTCAATAACAATTAGTACTTTTGGAGGGACAATATGTTATTATAAAATTTTCTCTTAGTATAAACAAATTCTCATAATTAAAAAATAATGCGTGCGTGCGTGTGCACACACACACATTTTGTGTTTTGCTTTTAGCACCAACCTGTGGGTCATAATCTTGACAGTGAACAAAGAATATACGAAGTATCCTACACAGAGAAATGGGAACAGGACCATCCCAGAAATAACAATCAGAGGCAGAAAAATAATTATAATGATACAGAAGAAAACTAAAATAGGTGATAATACACAACTAATTAAATTAAGTGGTGGTTGGTAAGGTATGGTGGTTAAACGAATAGATGTTTTTCAGGTTTTCGTTGGAACAACTTGAAATTTTTGAAAAACTGTAGGCTGGCTTTGAAGTAGCAATCTTAAAAATCCTGAATACACCAAAGCACATAAATAACAAACTACATTCGGCTGGTATTAACATGTGTATCACAGTGACAAATATTTAAAAACACAAAAAAGAATCAAAAAAGATGTCTCTTGGCTGCTCTGCATCTCATATACAGAAGTGTTCAAGAGGATGGTGCATAGAGAAGATGGCATGGTCATGTGACTCCTAACATTACAAAATTTTACTATAAAGTAGACGGATTCAGAAAGATCAAGCACATAGAGAATAAAGAAGGAGGACCTGCAAGAAAGATATGTTTTAATATCAGTCGGCTAGGAACAAAGGTGAAGATCAAGTAGATGAAAAGAGGCAGCTCTGAAAAAAGTAGGATGTGCCTTGGGAGATGTGTAATAAGCAGACAGTTATGGAAGGCTGTAGTAAACTGATGAAAATCAAGGTCGCCAAAAACGGGCTAATGGGGAGTGTGTGTGTGTGTGTGTGTGTGTGAGAGAGAGAGAGAGAGAGAGAGAGAGAGAGAGAGGAATATGGAAAAGTGTCTCAAAAATCTTTCAAGTGCTCTTAATCTCACTACCACCTGGCTACAAAGCAATACTGTAAGCTCTTGTGAGAGCTGATGTCGCTCTCTGTCTCTTTTAAGACTAATGTCAGCAAGGTTTGATTTTAAAGAACATTCCAGTTGCAGAATAACGTTATTTTTCTACTGGGTGGAGCATAACCTACAACTCCAAGTAAACTTTTCCACAATAAGCAAACGCAAGATAATTGGGAAAACATCAGTAACAATTATAGCTGTTGACATAAAAATCTGATGTTATCTTTATTGCTTTTTCTCTTACTTAGTGAGAATCATAACGTTTTTACTTAACTTATGACGGCCCCTCTAGTTACACCATATATATCACTATTGCATTAACGACTCGGAACACTACGTTTTTTATAAGTAAAGCATAAAGTTTTACCTTACAGCCTAAACCGGTTTTCTCCTTTATAAGGCTTCTTCAGAGGCTGCCGTTGGTAGCGCTGTCCGTCTTGTTGTAGGCGACGGAATCGAGTTTCGAAAGATCGATGCTTTCAACCGCAAAGCACTAACGCTACACCTACAGATCGCCAACATATACGGACACAATTACATGACTGAACTAATACATCACACAAATGAATGGACAAAAAACCAATACATAACATACATACAAAACACGACAGAAAAATAAAAACCTGACACCAATCAACACAAATATAATTCCCTCACACAAATTCTACCCACGTACAGTAAACCTCACGAACGTCACACTCACTAAAAACGAACAAACACTCCTTGATAAAGGCCTAAAACATAACATACATTACAAACATAACAACCAAACACTAACAAAACTCATAGTTGACACTGAAACAAATATACAAAACACAGCACCAGAACATCAAGACACACTAAGACATAATATAAACAATATAATAGGAGCACATAAGACACCTGACAACAACAACCACAACTCAGAAATACACACAGCCATCAAACTGAGGGAAAAGGCGCACAAACACATCATCACATTTGAAAAGCAGACAAAGGCAACACGACTGTAATCATCCCCACAGACAACCTACACAAAAAAGTACAAAACTTAATGGAACAGAACAACATCACAGAACTAAAACACGACCCCACCGACAGATACAAAAACACAGTAAAACAACTAGTCAACAAAGCCAAACACATAATGACACACAAACAAAAGCCCTACATGAAACAAATCCGACCATCAGCCCCTACCCTCCAAGCGCTTCCCAAAATCCATAAAGAAGATATTCCGATCCGCCCCATTATCAACTACCGTAATGGCCCTGCACACAAACTCGCAAAATATCTAGACAAAATTATCAGACAATACACACATCTAGACAACAACATTGCAGTAACAAACAACACAGACCTAGTAACAAAAATAAAAGACATACACATCCCCCATAATGCCACTTTAGCCTCCTTTGACATTAAAAACCTGTACACAAACATCCCCATCTCTGAAATAATCACCATCCTACAAAACAAACTCAAACAGAGCAACACACCAGACGAACTTATTTACGAAATATCTAAACTCTGAACATTATCACAAAACAAAACTAATTACTTATAACAATAAATACTACACACAGAACGATGGCTTACCCATGGGCTCCTCCATATCCAGCATTCTAGCAGAAATCTTCCTCCAAAAACAAAAATACTCACAAACAATGACAGACACTCAGATAAAATACTATATTGGCACAGATACGTTGATGCCATTCTAATACTATACAGGGGAAACAAAAGACAATGTGAACAGTTACTAACGCACATAAACAAAATACATAAAAACATAACCTTTACTGCCAAATAGGAACACAACAGTACCATAAACTTCTTAGACCTCTCCATCACAAAACTAGAACACAGGCACAAATTCAGTATATACAGAAAACCAACTACAACTGACACACTAATACACAACACCTCCAATCACCCAATACAACACAAACTAGCTGCCTTCAGAACCATGATACATAGACTTAACAACATCCCCTTAGACGAAAAAGACTACAAAGACGAACTAAACACGATAAAATATCTAGCAGAATCTAACGGATATGACAGAACAATAGTCAGTAAACTCCTACACAAAACACAAAACAAACAAAAGACAAAGACAGAAAACAACAAATTCATAACACTAACATACATCAACAAACAAACTGAAAAAATAGCCCACAAATTCAAAAAAGCAGGATAAAGAATCGCTTACAAAACTACTGACAAAACAGAACACACACTATCAAAACACACACACAAAGCACAAAACAAATTCGATCTACCCGGTGTTTACAAGCTAAATTGTTCAAATTGCAATAAATTCTACATAGGCCAGACAGGACGTAGCTTCAAACAGAGATACGTTGAACACACAAAAGCACTCCACTCCACTACAGAATCCATCTTTGCAAACCACCTCATTGAAGCAAACCACACATATAAAAACATCGACAATAACATGAACATTCTACACGTACACACAAAAGGCCGAAAACTGGACACTCTAGAACAATTGGAAATATACAAACACACAAAAACAAATAAAAACGACATCCTAAACGAACAGACACATTTCATATCGCACGCATTATTCGAACATATCTCACCCCACACACACAGCATCGATCTTTCAAAACTCGATTCCGTCGCCTACAACAAGACGGACAGCGCTACCAACGGCAGCCTCTGAAGAAGCCTTATAAAGGAGAAAACCGGTTTAGGCTGTAAGGTAAAACTTTATGGTTTTACTTATAAAAAACCTAGTGTTCCGAGTCGTTAATGCAATAGTGATATTTAGTTAAGTAACGGACACGTCATGGACAACGAAATCCAAGAATTACACCTTATATAACTAAAATTAGATATTCTGTAACGACTACTTCAATTTACTTATGAAACTTAGATGTAATTTTTGAATCTAACGACTTACGCTGTTGAGAAGTGATTTGCTCAGCAATAGACAAATTATGCGATGGTTAACTGTGATGATGGTACATATGGTCGAGCAGTGGCAAAGCATCCCGAGGGGGTAAGTTTTTGTGTTCGACACGTGAGTCGACCCTACTGATGGTAGGCGACGTCTGTGTAAAAGTTGAGATTAAAAATTCAAACGTTTTCTTCAAATTAATTATTATTTCGTTCAACCGTTTTATCTTGGTACGTTTGCGTATATAGCCTACCAGGTTTAAATAACGATTGGTTGCGAAAAATTCATTTTTATTTTCGCGTTGAAAAATTAAATTTTTAAATGTAGCAATGCAGCGTTGAAGTATACTAAATGTAATCTTACAGAATATATAACTAAATTGTCCGAATTTAACGTACACTGATATTAATCAGTAATATTAGATAAATGATTGTTTTTATTGCTGGGATAACCCCTCCAAAAAGAGTGTACAGAAAGACGAAAACGCCTACTTAACACTTGTGCCACTGTTATGCAAATTTTCAACCCAATTTCAAATAATTGGGTTGTTAAGAAGTGGAACACAAAAAAAAGAAGAGGAAAAGGTGAGGTAACATTATACAGACGAGTTTTGTATAACTAGGCCTATCATAATGTTTGGGTCGGTTTTCTAATAACTGTAGTTTGAGAAAAAAACTGCATAAAAAAAGCAATATCCTAAGTAAATCTTGCATAAGTAATTTTGTTGAATTTAGCGAAACTATTGTGCAACGCACCTTCAAAAAATGTGTGCAAGTATCGGAACATATGAAAATATTATTATTTCCATTTCACGAGTTTTTCAGGACTTTCGGTGCTTATTTTTTATAACATCAAATTAAAACAATGGTTACTTTTTACCATTTCGTTTAGGCCTATAGTACACGTAAACGCAAAAAACGCGGTTTTTGAAAACTTCCTGGGGGTTAAGGAGTAAGTAATGACATCGAGGAGATGTAGTTCTTATTCTACTGAATGGTATTTTACAAGTTCCCCGTCGTCGTTAAGTAGACAATTGAGAAATCTTTCAGTTTAGTGGACAACAATAATTGAAAGTTGTGAGTGAGCTAACGATCCATAAGACTACAGGGATCGATTCTACAGGTAAATCTGTAAACATAGTGTGCCACTTAAGTTGTTATTGTCAACTTAACATAATGGTAAACTTTTAAAATAATTTTCGGGAGGAAACACACACACACACACACACACACACACACACACACACACACACACACACACACACACACACACACACACACACACACACACACACACACACACACACACACACACACACACACACACACACACACACACACACACACACACACACACCAATTACTAATGCACTCACTAATCCACTTATTAATATACATCACTTACAAAAAACACAAAACACAGTACAAAATTCGTAGACACCATATACTGTTCCTAATTGCACGTGTTTGTTGCCAAAGAGTAGAAATGGTGATACATTTTTGCACAGTACCATACAATGGTTTATGCATTTAACATTTTTGTACAGTTAATGCATTACTTTTCCTTTAGAATAATCAATTATTTATTATATAAATAATTTACTTGTCTCCATATTAGTAAATATTATATGTTAGTAATTACTATCTATTTATTATCTAAAAAGTAGACTTTTAGAATAAGCTACTTTTATTACGTAAGTGATACTTTGAAAGAATGAAGCACTGATATCACTTTGTTACTTCCAAAGGTAAATTCTTATCATTCACATAATGTAACTTATTAATTTGTGTTAAAAAAAAACATTCCAACTTCCTGCCTTCAGTAGAAGGCTGCAGGTTAAAGACACAATTTTACCAACAATTCTTCACCATAAAATAAGTTATTTAATAATAAAAGTATTAGATTTTGTCAGTGAGATAACCTTATTGCCATGATTCGAAAATTTTTGTAAATTATTTTATTGTGCAATTATTTTTTGTTCCATTTTCTTTATGGGTTACAAGTCACCATTTTTAACAAGATCATACATAGGCAGGTTTGAAGTAGGGGGATTCCTTGTTAGTCCCTACCTAGGGTTGTAAGGTACATCCACTCCGTACAGTGGTGTAACTCGATGAGGAATTTAAGCTATCTCAGTGAAATTCATAAATGTGGTTTTGTACACAAATATTTTCATCAGTTTTCCAACAAAAATTGCTATATGTATTATAGTATTAATTATAACTTCGCGTGTGTCAGACCCTTAAGAGCACAAAAAAATCAATACTTCTGTGAGCACATTAAAAATATGTGTTTTGTGTGTGTTTGTAAATGATTTTAAAGGGCCTAAAATTCATTATTAACACGTAACGAATAAACGATACCCAAGCTGAAAGTGCCAAGTATCTTTGGGTGCATCTATTGAAGACTCATGTGGGAGAACAACACTCACTCTTAGAATCAGAAAAATCTAGTGGTTGGATTGATAGAAAATCCCTCAAGCTTGGTAGAAATATCGCTAGTTAACCTCTAATGTAACTTAAAAAGTAATTCTCAACGTGTATGAATTATGGCATTTAACTATGGGCTACTGTTAGTGCGAGCAACACTGAAATTTTACAGGAATAATTCAAGCTCCATACACAGTTAATAATTGAATTACATTATATTCCAAGATCTGAAAGTCTCTACTGTAGAAAAAAAGTAATTCAGCGCCTTAGCAGAAAGTATAAATCGAAATTGGAATGTCTTCGTTTCAATCGAAATTTTGAGATCTGCCCCCACAGGCAGGACTTTTGATTTTAGTTGTAATTATGTGTATCTACTTTCCGGTGACCAGGAATTACTTTCAAAATTCTGTATAACAATAGACTTCCGTCTGTAAACAACCTAGTTTTTGTGTACTGCATTGTGTATATTTTCATAAGAAGTAAAATTAATGTTCTTTGTACGTTTGTCGTGACCATTACAAACTAAGAATAGGTTTTCACAAAATTTTCAGTCTATCAAATACTATTAATAAACATAAAATTTGGTAAGCCATTACGTTTAATATCACATTTAATTTTTAATCGCTCTGTTAAATTTAATTAAATGACTGACCATAATAAACAGAAATCGTACCCTGATTCTGACATATAAATGTTTAGTAATGTTCCAGTAGCTGTTGATAGATTTTCAGACAATAAATCTAGTGGGCTTATGTTGAAAGAACTAGTGTATTGCTGAAACACTTCTTAAACAGTTATAACGTTATAAAGTAAAATCCACTTTTCGTGCTTGTTTGCGTCGAACTTTCTTATTTTTAGCTTAACGTTAAAATTAATCTGCCTTCAAATTACTAGTAAAAAGTAACTAGGAAACAAAATAAAAATTCATTTAGTCATAAATTAGTTTCGCATTCCCGACCAAAGAACGGATTGGTCACAAGTTAAAATTTATTTCATTATCGCAGCATGAGTGAAGAAAGTGACTGCGAGATTGAGACAAGCGCCGTCAGTGTTTTGAATGTCGTCGGATTCCAGAACAAGATTACGACTGACATGGATTCGAATTAGTAGGGATAGCATGTACCATTTTTTAGGGATTACTTTCAGTTTCTAATTACTGATACAGTAAAACTTAGTTAATTCGAATTGGTTTTTGGCCTCTTGATTTCTGCCACATCAGTAATGTATAAGAGCCCCATTAAATTCGAAGTTTATGGTGAGGTTTTTGTTAGTTCAAGTAATTCTCGCGACAATAAAATTGTACTTAGTTTTTGATTGAGAATCCTAAATAAATGTATACGACCTATTGGTCGATCGGCTACGATCACGGCTCGTATATTGGATGATGTCTATATTGCAGTTAGGATCCTTTATTCTACTGTCCGTGCTAAAATAGGTCTACATCTATTTGACAGCATACTTTGAATTTTAACTCTCTACCTGTTTTTATTTTTAGGCAAAAGAATTCCCTTTTCCAACCGTACTGTAGTATAGAAACCTTAATCACTTGAAATTCCTCAATAAAACTATACATCAGTTAGTTATTCTTTCGAGTTCATTCACCTAGAATGTAACGTTTACACGTTTCTGTTATTTCTATTTACGGTATTAAGTCTTAAAATACGAATACTGCAAAATATGCATTCAAAGTGCTGTGTTTTGTTTAGACAGGAAACTTCGTTATATCAATCAATTAGGTCTGTCCAAACAAAAGAAAAATAGAAATTTAAGTTTGCGCAAAAGATCGATGTACTCAATGCGATAGAAAAGGGGGAAAAAGAAACCAAAATCACGAAAGAATGTCGTGTGCCCGCGAATACGCAGTTAACTTTGTGTAAGAAAAAAAAACATATTGAAAATTGGACTCAACAAGTATTGGTGACAGAAAAAGAGAGAGAGGGCTGAAACTCGAGAAATTGTTACACATATGTATTGAAATGGTTCCTCAAGTAGGCTACAGTAGTGGTCTACTACTTCTACCGTTACTACCAATGTTAAACAGTGCACATATTTGTGTGTGCTCGCGCGCGCGGTGTGTGAACATAAAAAGTTAGGTCTTTTACTTAAGAAAGAAATTATTTCTATTTTCTGACGTGGATTGCTCGTTTTATAGGTTACTCATTTTTCTTGATGCTGAACAGTCTGAGCTGTGACATTCAATGTAGTAACCAAATTTGAAAAGTAGGGATAAATAAGGCTGTAAGTTGTGTTATATGGTGCCTAGTTTGATTTCAAAGTTTGTACTTATAAACTTAGAACGTTTATTATTGTGTAAGTGAAATATAGAAGTGTAAGGTTTTTTTAATAGCTTTACAGAAGCAGAGAATATGTGAAATTTGTTTAAAGGTTAATCTCAATTTGCATGTTCTCCATTTTCTTATCTCACTTGATTTTTTACATTGAAATCTTTGATGTGGCCTTATTACTACTCTGATACTTGTCTGGTAACCAACAACCGGTTAACGATAACAAATGAATATTACACAAGGGATTGTTACGTGCTCTCCTAATGCTATGATAACAGCGAAAATGTATGACCGTTCAAAATAAAATTTAAATCTAAGGTAAGCCACAAAATTAATAAGTGCCGAATGTTCTTGTACATACAGTAAAACATGAAAGTAAAAGTACCAATAATCACGACAAATATTATGCTAGTAAGAAACTGAAATATTAACCTAGCAAATAAAGTAGGTATGTCAACACAGGAAATTTACAAATAAAAGAAATGAAAATGCTTAATACTTCAAAAGTATTGAAAATAAAAAAAAGAACAAGTTTCCATCATAAATTATATAATTTTAGGTAGACAAACTTGTTAAAAAAAAAAACAAAAAAAAAACAGTAAAATAAACAGACCACGAGAACTATATCATCAGTACCGTTAATACGAATGACAATGTTGCAGATTTCTTAAAATTTTATCGGACAACTTTAATTTATTTTCATCATGAGAGGCATTTTTTAAACTAGAATTTTTAAAATTGAATTTTTTTATTAATATTGATTAAAATTAAATCAATGCATAGATTGAACACTGCTTGCTGGATATTGTAACCTTATTGGATCGTGAATTTATTTTATTCTATACATTTTTATAATCTTAAAGTATTGTTTCAGTTCGTATTAATCATTGGAACATCATCTTTTACGTTAAAACATATTTCACAAATTTCATAAATGTTTGAAATCGTCGGCTTCAATTGTTTTTTTGCGATACATAGAATTTTGGTTAGAAAAACCAATTCCAAGATCAGACAATATCTACATTTTTTTGACTTAAATAGTATATTATGAACTTTTTTTTTACGTTTGACATGATCATGTACAACAAAGGTTTTATTTGTACTAACGTCATCTGGTGTTTTGACAGACTTAAACGTACAAAAATTAATTTTGAAAGTTATTTACAGTGGAAAAATTTGGAAATCAAGCTGAACAAAATCGAGATATTTATTATAAATGCAGAAAATGTATACACGCTTTTTTAAGTAACGTAAGACTGGGAAATTCCAGAAAAAGTATAATTTAAAAAATTTACTATAACGTTTCAACTTAAAATGATTCTCTCAAAATCATCTTACCGTTGTTTTTAGTTATTTCGTGATCAATAAACATTAAGACTACTATTATCGTTATTATTTATTTATAACAGATACGATCGTTATCAAATACTAACCAATCTCTGCCCTTATCCTCATCACATCTTCTGGCGATGTTCTTTCATCTTCTATCAGTGGTGAACAAGTATCGCAATCGGATGATCTACACATGATTTTTTCAATACATAAACACACACACAGGCACTTGTGACTCGCTTAAGTCTCCGCTTTCACGTAGTATTACGAAATGGCAGTGAATAAAGGAGTGTACCTACTGTGTTGTGAAGAATCGCCAGGGACCGTATAACCACCACCCGTACCGCTTGCGTTGGTGGGGGATGAGGGTTGCAAATGCAGGCCATTTGGCAGGTACTCGTTTTTGAGAAGGATGAACTGCTGCATTAACCACATTATAACATTAAAAATACTTTCTTTCTTTACATTTCTAAAATAAGACGTGCTTTGAGTACGAATAACGTAGACGACTACCTCTGAGTTCGTCTGTTAACTTATAAGGTGGTGTTTCCTGGGATCTCTATTTCTATTTTCCCAATTCTACTGGCCCTATTATAATTCTCTCCAAACGTTATCACTATACGTCGTGTCTGCAGCACCTAAACGTTTAACCTTCTGAAGGAAATAACTCTCTGAGCTTTAAATATTTAATGTTTATCTTCTTTATGACTCAAATCTGACTAATAATATGCAAATGTCGGATTTGAAAGACTTGTACCATCAATTTTAATTACTTTGTTTTCCTATTTTTACAGCTTAACCTCCGCGAAGAATACTAACAACACCTTTACTATTTACTGAAATTATTTAAGTTATTTTCCTACCGTATTTTCGCCTTCATTTGATAATGTGTGTGGTTTGATTTAAACTGAGGAGGTTTTACGTGTTTTAGAAAATAATCAGAAAGCTTTCTTTTCTTATTCGTTATTATTCTAGAATCTTTTACAGACTTTTTGTATTCTGAATGAAAATCTTTCATTTAAGGGACAGACGCCATGGAAAGTAGTTTTCTGTACTATTTCAGCTTTTCTAGAGTTAATTTGCGGCTTGGTAATTTGTTCTAAAGTTCGTTGCTATACAGTTAAAATAGGTTCTCCTAACACTGTATTTTAAGCTTGTGAGTTAAATGCTTTCTTAAATACTTTTTTAAAATATAGACAAATTGTTACACCACAGGCTGCAAGTTTAGTATTATTTAGTAGTATATAACTGAGTAAAAAAATCAAAGGAAAATAACATTCTTATTATTTCGCAATATACACAGACCGTTTTAATTTTCATCCATATTTTCACAGACCAACTAAATTTTTCATTTTCCCTATCGTTCATGCATGGAACTTTTTAAATCCTCCAGTTTTCTACAAACACCATAGAATACATGAATGTAATATCGTAAATACAGGGGCGGATTTACCATTTTGCCGCCCGTAGGCAGTATAAATTTTCCGTTCTCCCACAAATCTCTGTTGAGGGGGGTGCGTTTACGGGTTTAACTCAATCCTTCATATTTTCACTTAGCCTAAAATTTGATCTTTATATAATACTTTCTTCCCAGTTTTCTTAATACATTTCTATAGTACAATTTACATAACGTACTAGGAAGAGTACAATAATACATTAAGTTACTGTACCCGTGTTTATTCCAAAACATTTTAACTGAATTAAAACATAGCAATTTAATACAATTTTTTATGAAAGAAGGTACAAAGTTAAAGAGATAAAGAGAGTTGTAATAATAGTCTTTGCCCCTTTGATATTAGATAAAAGAGTTGTAATAAAAGTATTAGGCGGCAGAGCTTTAGAGGTGTTGAATCTCTTGACCCTTTCCTTTTCGTCCTCTTCCTGTCTTTCTCGGGATCAGAATAGTCTAACGTGACTGTTTGTAGGTAACATTTAAAGTGTAAATCTTTGTCGCAGAACGATTCCTCTAATCATCAGGATACTGTATTACGAGGTGCTCTCCTGCTTTCCTCAAGTTGTCGTGATTTAATTCGTAAGTTTCACTTACAACCTTGAACGTTTTGTTATTTCAACATATGCATTCGTCCATTTTCCAATTCAGACTTTAGATTGTCGACAATAATGATAAATACATTTACTCTTTGGTTTTCTCGAGGACTAAAAACCACTTCTTCTTCAACATTACCCCGTCCACGTGGCTTTTTTCTCTTGACCCGACGCTTGTCTTCTTTGTATGCCATTAATTGTTATGGTCCCTGAGCCTTTTTCTCAAAGTAATCGTAGTGATTACGTGTTGACTCGAGATGTTTGATCAGTTGGTCGTACAACTGTACTACGGATCTCAGGTCAGTGTCAATACTTTGTAATTTCTTATTTGTGCCGTTGAGTCTTTGAAGTATGAAATTCCATAATTCTACCATAAAGGCAATTTCTAGGCTGTTCATTTTTGTAATTAGACCCCTTGCATCGGCGCGAGTGACAGGTTTCTACGTCGTATCTTGTTCAATTGATTGCAAGGTATGAAGAATATTTTGCCAGTTATTTCTCAAATACTTCATACATATCGGAAGTAAATGAAGAACCCGTGTAAATTCTCTTTGTGTAAAAAGCCTAGTTACTAAACAATATATTTTTTAAAACTTTCTTATCTTATTGGGACGAAATGGAGCGGCACTTGAAACATTTCTTAGGTATACAAGCAACATAACGGCCGTAAAATTTCACCTTTCCAAAATTTTCCGCCCCTCAAATTTTGCCGCCCGTAGGCAATTGGCAATTGCCTACTTTGCCTATGCATAAATTCGCCACTGCGTAAATATGTACTGTAAATATTACATGAATTTTGTATCGTCTCTTATGTTGTTCCAAATACTTTACTGTACGAGAATATGGATTAGGAATTCGGATGTGTTAAAAAAAGGGTTTTCCATAATTGCACGAGAGTGTAATAGATGGCAGAAGAATGGTAACAGTTTACAGGCCCTCGTACACAATATACTGTAGTTGATACAAAGGCACGGTTGGGAAAAACTATAAACCAATTTTATTGTGTCATTACTGGATAATGTTCTCAGCTAGACTCTCGCTGGTAGACCCAAAGAGAGAACTTGACAGTCAGCAGTCACTTTACCAAACAAAATTTAGAACCATTTACTCCATAACAGATCGCCTTCAAGCTATAAATGAACCCAAAAACACAGCAGTAATACATAAGATCAATTTGCATGACATTAGTCGATTGCAAAAAAGCTAGAACGAAGAATACAAATGAACATGGTATATTTGAAGACTTTATTAGAAACCCGTAAAAATTTATCTGCCGAAAGTTGTTAACTTAGATTGCCCATGTTATAAAATGAAAATAGAAAAAGAAACATATGGAGATATGGAGCTTGATTATTTATAAGCAGTGCGCCGTAGAACGAAATGGCCGCCATCTGTAAACCGGATACATTAAAAATAAAAGAAAATATGTTTTGAACTACCAAAGCATAAGGGAATGGATACACAAAAAATGAATTTTTTTTGAAATGCTCAGGCAACCAATTAATTATTTTCTATACGACGTGGAACAGATTAACTCTTTTGCTTCTACCTCACCTTGGCTTTCTAAATCGTACCACTACTCATTAATTTGATTCTTTACTTTTTTCCTACTATATTTTCAGCAGTTTTGAGAATAGTTTCTTTTATGTGTAACCATCCTTCTTCTACATCATTAGCGGTAGTTTTACTTTCTAACTTCATTTTAATTCCCTGTTGATAGTTATTTTTTGCATATACAGTACACCTTTTAGTTTTTTTTTATTCCATATTTTAAGCAGAGGAGTTTAAATTTTTTTTAACAGCTATTTTTTGTTTTATCTTAGCTCTAAGTAAAAAGCGGTCAGAGTCAGAGTTGGCTGCTCGGTAAGTTGTAACAATTTCAACGTCTGAGACCCATATCTTAGAAATTAATATCTGATCTCCCTGACTAGTATGATCAGTGCCAGGTATTTTCCATGTTCCGTTGTGATTGTAGTTCCTAGGAAACCGTATACATAAGACTTGAAATGATTAATGTTCCATATTGTGCCACTCTGTGGATATTATTATTTGTAATGCCTAGTAGACGCGCTATGTTCACCAAATAAATCCTTGTATATGTCTCTTTTGTCTAGATTAGCATAGAAATCACTCAATATGATAACGGCATCATGTTTTGGAAGTTCATTGCACACTGCTTTTAGTTATTCATAAAATTCATCTTTTGTTTTATCTTCTGCCTTCTCTATCGGTGTGTATATATGTTATGTTATGTTGTGAAAAACACTCTTTAATCTTATGGTGTAAATTCTTTCAGAGAACGGCGAAAAGCCCAGCACTGACTTGTTAATCTTTTTGGACTTTATAAAGCCGACTCCCTGATTTCCTAGACATGTTTCTAGCCTGCAGCAGCCTAGACGTCCCATGTTCTAAATCGTAAAAAGAAATTCATATATAATTTTTTCTTATTCCAGGTCGTTTACACGAGGGCACGTTCATTGAATGCTTCCCAACGATAGACTTTTTACAAGACACGCTTGTCAGCCATGCGCTCAACCCCCAAACTGGAGGAGCAGGAACTTTGATTTCTGGGTGTTCTGCCCCTAAGGACTTGCCTTCACCTCGGCTCACGAGCGTTCGGTGCCCGGTTGCAGTAGGCTATCCTAATTCAGCCCTTGTTTTCAGCCGTTGGCGCACTAGGGGCTCTTTCGCCCCCATACTAACTGTACATCCTGCTGCAGGACTCCATCATGCCAAGCCAGAACCCAAAATTACCTCCAGGTCGTGTTGGCAACACCCCCACCTCTTGTCTCCTTACCGACCCAGTCAGCCGAAGGGATTGGTTACCACAACCTTGGAGTTGGTTAATCGGCGTAACAGGGCTCACCTCGTTATATGGGAATGGACAGGCTAGGGGGACTTCTCTTCACTGAAGTCTAAATTACGCGTCACGTCACGTTGCCTTAGGCCAACTGATCAAATCAGTTTTTAGCCTTAGCTGAACAAATCACTAAAATTAAAAATATACACAAGCCTATTTTAAACCAGGCGTAAAATATGCATATAAAACATGAGTGTTAACGCAAAAAGACGTAAAAAATAAGCGAATACATGGAACCTACATTGTAAGGTTTATAAAGAGCATGACAGCCTGGCTGGGACGCACAATGAGATAGACCAGCACAGAATTCCAAGAAAAATTCTAGAATGGAGACCAATAAGTAGGAGATCAAAAGGAAGGCCAAGGAAAAGATGGATCGACGATGTTGAGTAGGATCTGTGGAATATGGGGATAAGAAGATAGAAACAACTATGTAATGAGAGGGTTGAGTTGAGGAAAATCATTGAAGAGGGTAAAACCCATTTCTCCTTTCAGTAGAAGAAAGAAAGAAAGAAAGAAAGAAAGAAAGAAAGAAAGAAAGAAAGAAAGAAGAAGAAGAAGAAGAAGAAGAAGAAGAAGAAGAAGAAGAAGAAGAAGAAGAAGAAGAAGAAGAAGACGAAGTTAAAAATTATAAGTGAAATCACATTACGAATAAAGGTACTAGAAAAAGAATATATGCTCTCCAGACGTTAACCTTTAGGATAGTGGAGTGGATTGAGATATTTCTACCACGTACTTTTTGCAAACAATCAAAGACGGCCTCGTGTAATTTTTGAGTGAAACCCACCTGTAACGAGCAAGAGGGGGAAGGTTCAAGATGTCCTGGAATGAAGGAAATGAGGATATCTCATGATAATGACAGATAACGAAGATAATGACACTTTGTATACTGTGGAACGTCAGGTGTAGGAATGAAGAGATATCTGTGAGAACATCCTGGATGGATAGATAAAATCGCAAATAGCCATAGCCATGGCAATAGCCGTACAGCAAAGATTATTGGGGATGTGTTCATTGGACCGAAAACAAAGATATAAATTAGATGAAAGTACCATCCAAAAATGGATTTTGGAGAATATGCACTGTTGTTTAATTACAATGCAATTGAGGCTGAGAAGACGATTAACGAGCTCAACCGGGAAAAATGCTCGTCTGAAAACAGATACATAAATCAAAACTAAACGCATACGTAAACGAGGGTCATTCAATAAGTAACGAGACAAATTGTTCTAGCTTAAAACTCGTTTATTGAATCAATACAAAGTGATGGTTACTTTTTAACATAATCCCCCCCCCCCCAACTATAATACAATTATCCCATCGTTCTCCTAACTTCCGAATGCCCCTGGCATAAAATTCTGTGGGTTGCTGACGGAGCCAGTTTAGCACATGAATTTTGACCTCTTCATTGGAACCGAATTTTTTCCCGCGTAGTGCCTCCTTAAGGAGTCCAAACAAAAAAAAGTCTGATGGAGCGAGATCTGGGCTATAAGGTGGATGTGGCAGGACCTCCCAGCCAAGTTTTTTAAGCATTTCTTGGGTCAGTTGAGCCGTGTGTGGGCGAGCGTTGTCTTGAAGGAGAATCACGCCTTTTGTCAAGAGTCCACGACGTTTGGTCCTGATGGCAGGGTTTACCTTGTTTTCCAGCATATCACTGTAATACTGACTGTTGTTTGTTCGTTGGTCTTCCAGATAATCACAGAAAATAGGGCCTTGAAAATCCCAAAAGATCGTCAACATGACTTTACCTACTGATGGCTGCGTCTTGAATTTTTTTCGAGTGGGAGAGCTGGTGTGCTTCCATTCAAGGCTTTGTCTTTTCGATTCCGGCTGAAAATGGTGGACCCAGGTTTCATCGCACGTAACAATTCTTTCAAAAATTGATTCTTTTTCAGTTAAACCACGTGCTTTCCACTGTCTACAGATTTGAAGCCTGGTTTCTTTGTGGGCATCCGTAAGTTGTCTTTGCACCCATCTCGCGCAGGTTTTCTTGTATTGCAGCTTATTCTGAATAATTTTATGGACAGTACCAACACTTACTGAGACTTCTTCAGCAATCATTTCAACAGTTATACGCCTGTTAGCCCGAATAAGCGCGTCAATGCGGGTTTCAAGCGAGGGAGTTGAAACTTCGACCGCTCGGCCACGCCGCTGCTCATCGCTGACATTTGCACGACCACTTTTAAACTGTTCTACCCATTTGTAAATATTCGAACGGTGCAAACAATGATTTCCGTACACTTTTAACATCCTTTCATGAATTTCAGAAGGTTTTTACACCTTCTGCGACTAAAAATCTAATCACTAAACGTTGTTCTTCCGCGGTACAATTATCAAGCGGACTCGCCATTGTTGACTGAGTAAATTAGAGGTTATGTTTACGAAATTTTATTAAACAGCTGATCAGAAGTCATTACCAGGATGCCAACTTGTATTCTTGAAAGTATCGTATTGATTTATCAAGTAGTTTTTGAGCTAGAGCAATTTGTCTCGTTACTTAAATGATTATGATCTTTCAAATGACACCTGTCCATAGCATGTCTATCCAAAAAATGTCTTATCCGTAAATATATGTCTTGTCCATACATTTTGAATAGTGAATAAAATTATGCCAATTACTTTCAGACTTACCTTTATTATTTGATGTCATATTCTTGCCGTATTTTCTCTGTTCGCTTTTGTCATACGCTTAGTTACTTTTTGGTGTTTAATGAAAGCCATCTTCTTTGCCAATTTTGATAAAAACGCTTCATATGAAGGGTTATTCAAACAAGAATTTACCGACTATAACTGTGTTACTGGTATAAGGTAGGAGATGAGTAATAACATAGTACCCATTTTGTTTGAGAGATTAAGGTGGATATTAAAAAACAAAAGACAGAAGATCGTTAGCCTACGAGTATATAGTTTTGTAATCACATAACGAGATAGGTAATAAAATGAAAAGAATCTTGCGTATGGATAGATTTCAGGCATATAAGGTAGAGGTTTTAACAGGAAGATTTAGAATTTAGGTTAAACAAGCAGTGAATTGGTGTAGTACTTTGAATAGTTAGAGCATGATGCGGAGAAAAATTGCAAAAATGTTTTGATTTAATTTTATACACTTTGCGTTAATCTGAAAGCCGGAACAGTTGACTGGCGCAATGACCGGTCGTCTCACATCTGTATACTCTGTGAGCCGTGGTTTCAAGCGCAGCTAGATTTAGCTCGTGTATTTCTCATCAGTTCACATTGATATCAGTTCTGTTAGACTAACCTCCCTACAAAAGATAAATTCAATCCTTTTAGAAATTAAGATTGCGCTTAACGAAATTTAGTTTTTCTCTGATTATTTAATTAAAAATAAAAATTAAGAATAATTTACCTGTGTGATAAGATGAACATGATCATGTGTTTTGTGATGTAAGAAAGGAAGTGTAAGTAGATTTGTTTAAATGCTTTGATAAACTTTTTCAATACATGAAAACCGTTAAGTAGTTAGTTTTAACATGCTTGGTTACATCAAGGAACCGTTAGGTGAAATACCGGAAAGTTGTCTTTTATTGTATGTTTATAAATAGTTACTGAGTAGCCTGTTTTGGCTGTCAGGGGACTAAAGAGGTATACTTTCATTGTCCGTAGCGTAAGTAACGGTTCTTCAATTACCTGCCCGTAAACCCTTTTTTCTCTGTGCGCTTTAAAGCAGTAATCTTTCACCTCTGTCTGCTGTTACTGGTAACTTATATTTACTTTGTATCCGTGACGGGGAAGTGAAAAATAAAATTCAGTTCAATATGTCATTGAGCATGACTGAGTATTTACTTTCACACTAGTTTTTGAGATTACTTTTTAAGGCGATCTAGTGTAGCTTAGGCTTAGGTAGGATAATTGTGAATAAATACTTATCCGAAATTTGGTATAAACTGTATATACAAGGAACTGAAGGACGAAATGACTTAATTAAATATTCATTTCAGAGTCTACAGACAGTAAATTCCATCCATCGAAGCTAGCGACTTGTAGACTCTTGATGAAGTTTTTAAGCCGCCTTCACATATTTTAAATCTGTGAAACGCTTCACACTTCCTTAACCGTGTAGTAATGGTAGAAAGATAATAGTGATATTTTTGACTTCAAACGTAATCATACACTGGGAATTTTATTTATTTCAAACTGACCATTTTTGGATTGCCGTGTGAAACAAAGATTGCTACCATTTATACGAAAAATCGTAAGAAATGTCTTCTTTTAGGAATTAAATACATTGTCTTTATTACTATAAAGATGTCATCTACATTGGGATTTGTTACAATGTTAAGGACGTAGTGACGTTGGTTTTCCAAGATTCATAAAATTTGTAAATATAGCATACATATTATAAATTGCAAACATATATTATTTGGAATCAAATGTTAATAATTTTTGTCCTACAAGAAATTAATTTATTTTAATTATAAGAGATATAAAAACATACTGTAAAAGAGAATGTACTTTAAATTCGTATTACATGAACAATTCATAAGTCAAGTAGTGTTTTGTCTCTAGTTGTTTAATCGTAATCTCATTTTCTTGCTACTGTCGTTACTGATCTCTAATACTTAAAGTGGGTGTTATATTAACTTTCTAATACTTGTACTGTTCTCATTTTAACTTACTGACAGATTCACCTTTGACGTCTTGGGCTACAAAAATGAAAGAATTAGTTGGAGCTCACTGAGACGCGATGAAGCAAATTGACTCTCGCTGAAGCGGAAAATGATCGACTTTTATACACCAACACCAAAAGTCTTCAATATTTTGCAACATGGAAACGGAACACAATCACCAGACGGTTTCTTACACACGAGACGTTCGTGACATTGTGAGTCGAACAAAATGTCTCTAGAGTAATGAAATGCTAAACTCATTCATCGATTTAAAACTTATTCTATGCTTGTAAAAGTAAAAAAAAGCATCGGTCTTTAGATCTCACATGGGATTTCCAGTTCAGTGTAAACATTCAATTCAGATTCCTACCACAGTATGTATGACTTACGAAAACTGTGATATTACGTCCCACATGATTCACAGAAACCACAAAACAAAAACGTGTGGTATACGTATTTTAATAGGCAACTTTTTAAACACTTAAATAAATAATTAAAAAATTGAAGTCAACATCAAGTTGGATTAAAGAAGTCCAAAAGGATTTAGAAAAAAATAATATACACACAGAAGAAGCAACAGACAGAGAAGTTTTCCGGGCAAAAGTGTTAAAAAAGGAGGGAGTCCAGGGTAGGAGAGATAAAAACGCAGGTTGAAAGTGGACTGAAGACAAGAAGAAGAGACACAGTGAGAAGATGAAAGAATATTGGAAAAAAAGGAAAGAACAAGAGTAAAGAATTGAAATTGGCATGTGGTCCTTAGAAGGCCGATACGAAAAAAAAATTAAAATATTACAGGAAACCATTTAATTACACTATTAGTTTTAAGCGTTACACCATTTAATTACATTGTTAAGTTTATAGTGTAATAAATATTTTTATTATTTTATAATTTTGTAAATTTATTCTGTAAGAAAACTTGGATTATGTGCAATGGGTAATTTATGCAAAGGAACGCAGAATGAAAGTACAGAAAATTTATAAATATTGTATTATCGATTTATATACAATACGCACCAGTTTGTATAAGTACAACACGCTTATTTTTAACATTATAATATCGAGGAAGGAATAGTTTACAATATTTTGTTTAAGGAATTCTGTAATTTCCTGTTCATACATTTACACGTCGTTCTCTCCTTAGATAAACTTCATTCAGAAACACAAAGTTTAACAAAGACGTTTGAATTATAAAATTTTCATTCCTCCAAGTTTGCAGACTGGTTTCATTTCCTTTTCATTTCAAAGTGTTTCAATTCTGAAGTGACGTTTTATGTTTTAAAGTCAGTTTGAATGTAATGTCATACTGAGAAGACAGTTAATTATAGATAAAGCGTATTTTACTTGTGTGTGTGTGTTTAGGTATGAAGTTCATTAAAGAGTAAAACTGATTTTCAAAGACGTATAACTTTAAGGAACTCTTTCCTTTTCTGTAACAATACAAAATATGCTACCATTAAATACAGTTATAACGTAAACATTTCGGTAATTCATGACAGTTACTATTAACTTTACAATACTTTTGTGCTTAATGAATTCAATAAAAAAAATATTATGTTCCTTAACTGGCACTAACAAATTTTCTTTGATTCCATGTTGTTGTTTGTAATATACGAATTACTTCACTGTATGTAATTTTTGAATAGCTAATTTCTTTCTTAGTAACCCTTCTGTGAAATTATATTGATAAATTACCACGTTAGCATATTTTCATTAAACAATCGCTGAACTCCCTCCCCGACACACAATATAAAAAGTGATAATAATAATAATAGTTTTATATATATATATAAATATATAATTTGTGATGTTTTCAATTTATTTCTTCTGCAAGTAGTATAATTTTTTTTTTTTTTTTTTTTTTTTTTTTTAAGAATATACGAAATTATACTACTTGCAGAAGAAACAAATTGAAAACATTGTAACGTAACGTTTTATGTTGCCGAAATAGATGAGAATATTCCTATTTATAGTCTGGAATTTATTTCTATCCTCCTTCAGGGTAGCGGATTCCTTTAAAATAATGTCCCACGTTTGGACGCCACTTTGTAACGAAACCTTTTTATTTGATCAATTAAAGATAAAAGAAATTTTGTTTAATTTTAATTTATTGAGAAAATTTTTTTATTATTTTTTAAATATTTATTAATTATTTATTAGTTTATGAGTTATTGTATTAATCCTAGTTGTTATATTAATTCCCTTCTTATTTTACTTATTTTGGTTGGTGATGAATAATTTGTTTAAAACGTTAAATAGATTATGTGATTTGAATAATCGATTTATTGTATTTGTATATTCGGTGTTTTTACTCCTTTCCAGTTGTCGTTCTCTTCCTCCTTGACGTCCAGGTTTCAATTAGTATCTGAAATTCTTTTAATTATATACTTTACAAAGAAATAAAACTTAAATATGGAATATTTAATTTAATTTATTGATCTTATTGCGATTAGTCGACTTTGAGTCGAAACAATTATTCACGGCTCGAACTCTTTATCTCAGGTCGATTTCATCGAGTAATTTTTCCTTTTAATTTAATAATATTTTAACATTAATAGGGTTCTTTTTACTGTTATCAGAAGTCAGAAAAGGGCAATGATGAAAAGTACAATACTTACAACTAAAAACCACAGGCTATGTAGGGGCTGACGTCATCACAGCTGATTGAAGTCGTCTCTCATCAAAATGGCCGATTCCTTCACTAGGATTTATACAAAGATCTTCTCAACGATTTTCCTCCAAATAAATGTTTATTCTTTAAGTGTCCCTCATCAGAGCAGTAGTTATTAATTTTCTTCGTTGTAGTGTGATGATTCAGTGTTCGTAATCCGTTTTAGTTTCGGTAATAGGTGTTGGTTAAAAGTGCCTTCGTTTCAAATAGTTCATCCAGAATGTCGTGAGAATATTCACATTGGAAATTTCTTGATTAGTGCCTGGACCGTTCCTATATCTGGTTTATAATTGCCAATCTTCATAACAGTAATGGTTTGGTTTCTTTTATTTAACTTTTGTATGAACAACTCATATTTTAAATTTCCTTTCTTAAGCTTAGTTCTTGTCAAAAATGTTTTTATCGTTTTTAGCTATATCATTCTGATGTGTTCCCCTTGACGTTTAACAATCAACTCTCAGTTTTTTCTTCATCATTCAAAAGGTCCTGGCTGATTTATTAGTAAATTTACATTGTTTTCAGTCAGCTGATACTTAAGTCTCAAGTTTGATTTTGTTCAAGAGAATTGAATTTTACATTATATTAAAAATTACATTTTGATTATTATCTATTCTTATTAAATTCTAATTACATAATCAATTTCCTTATTTAATTCTGCATAATTTAATACCATACATGATATGTTTTATAGTATTTTTTAACTCAAAAGTCATATTTACATAATATTTGCTTGTAGGCCTTACCTACTTTACTTCCTTACAAATTAAATGGTTTACAGTATATGTTAGATTCCAATTATCATTAAACAAGATCATTGATTGAATTATTATGATTTGGTTTCTTTAATTCTCAGTAATTTGATGATTTACTTAGCTAATTTGAACCCTACCTTCAATTTAGGCTTTTCTCTAGGCTCCAGTGTTAGTACACTTGCCTTTTTCTAATAATATCCTATACATTCCGTAATTACTTTCACAAAGTGTTGTTACATTTATAATAAAGTGTTAGTGTATTAAATTCAACATTTTTCATTCATTTGATTTGTTTCATTAACTTATTTACTATTAATTTATAATGTTTGTGAGGTTTACAATTTGGTCTATGTATTGATGTTAGTTCTATCACTAAGTTTACAATTATTTCAGATTGCTATTACCCTTTCTGACATACAATTCCAATAAAATCCTAACAACTAAATTGCCCTTACTTAACTACAACATACTAGTCTATGATTAACTGACATTATTAAAACATAATAAAGGTATTCTCTTAAACTAAATTTAGTCCCAAGCATTCAATGCTATGGGTCAATGAACTTCTAACACAACAAAACAAATCTGTTTTTATTTAAACAGTTATTAAAATTAACTTTTATTCAGTCTATTTCTGTTTTTGTTTATTGATTTAGGGATTTGCCCTGGTTCCCTTCACTATTCACTGTATTCCCTAATCTTATCTCTAGTAATTTTATCTAGTCTTGGGGAATAAGTAACATCACTTAATTTTCATTATTAGTAGTCACTTTTCACAATAAAAATAAATTACACTTGTCCACCTTTAGTCATATTATCTTGTGACATAATTGCTTTTATCTTTTGTCTTGAGGTTGTCTTATATCTAACATCTTTATTTACACTTAATTTACATTGTTTTTATTTTATTGTATTGTACTTTTCTTATGTTATCTTTTTGGGTTTTTATTTTTATAATGTAGTATTGTTTTTCAATAGTTATTTTTCTATTCTGTGGGTTTGTTTATCCATGGTTTTTCCTTACCTGCTCCTATTCTACCTGGGTATATCTACACTATAAGTTGGACTATAATCATCTTCCTATTATTTATTATAGATTGTATGTTTGGTTTTAATGAACTTGATTTCTTTGGATCTAGAATTTCAGTGTACTGTTGTTCTTGAGTAATTATTATAGTAATTATTCTTTATGCCAGTTTGTTTTTATTTTATATTTGCTTATTCTTGAATTATAATAAGGTAGATTTTCTGTCATGCTACAATATACATATACATATATATTATTAATAACAAAATATAATAAAATGTATAAATTATATAATATTATTGCAACATGCATGTTCAGCTTCATATGGCAATGTTCTTTATAAGCTCAACTTATACATTCCTACGTTATATAGCAGTACTCAATGTTACATTATTTGGAGTGTTATCAAAATCCAAATAGGACTACTTAATTTGGGTTCCTTTGGTATAAATGCGGTCTATTAAATGAATTGGTGACTGTTATTATTTTCTGTAAGGACTTCTTAGGAGAATTATTGATTTACGAGTGTGAATGATTTAAAATGTTAATAAAAACTTGTAAATCTTTTTTGTTACTATCTCCATTGTTTCATCGTTACTGTTAGATATCGCTATCCAGGCTATCTAGGAAACAATACTGAAACTGTAAGAGTTGAGAAAGGTCTTCAGGGGGTTATTGATTATGACCGCTGTAGTAGATTCTTTTGCCAACAATAATGATGGATCATAATGAACAGACTATAGGTACTATATTTAAAAGGCTAATACCACTCCACTTTCGATGTTTTCAATACTCGTTTGTTTTATGTTACTATAGTTAAGTTGATAATGTCAGTATTTTGGTTAATGTGTGACAAAGTAATTTTTAAACTGACAACTCTGTTAAATGGTTTTAAATAATGAAAGGATGAGAGGATGAGTGTCCGGTATATATGTATCTCAAAATCACATTGACAGCTCCTTACAAATTGGTACAGTACTGAAACATTTTGATTCAAGAACCATTTTAAAAACTGAACTTGACATATTGTTGTTTCCTAGGCCACAAACAAGCGTAAACAAAATTCTACAAAGAATCTACTTGTTTTCTGCAACTGTGTGAAATTCAAATATAAAGCTGCATAGAAAGATAAAATAAATACTTGCGATCAGGACTTCAACATCTTTTGAATGAGGCTTCCCGATTGCAGCAAGTTTACGTAATGACATACCACTATGTGTCAAGCTTAAGGCGCAAGAAGCCTTACATTTACAACTATGCAAGCGGAATATACACTTGTACAATGAGACTTGTGGGGAGATCTTACATGCTCATGGCATTGCCTTGAGCTTGCTACAAACCATTTGTATTTTGCGGAAAGCCTTTGGAAAATGAAGCTGAGAATGGAGAGGCAGCAACAAATAAAGCAATCATCTTGTGATTATATTTAGTCTGATTAAAAATATTATCAAATTTTCCACGTCCAGTGTTTTGATGCAGTGAAGTGTATGTTGCTCATCAGAAGTTATATGGTGCAGTGACTATGTAAACTTTTGTATCGGTGGAAAAAGTTCTCATCTCTACTCGCAGACGCCGTTCGGGCAGAGAGTAGCGATTTTTGATACCCTTGCTTAGGAAACGTACAATAGGAAGAAGTAATAGTACCAAGGAAAGGCTGGTATCACCCGGAGTACAGCGAAAGCTCGGCTCTCCATACAATAATTGCCTATGCGAATGTTTGTGGAAATACGAGTATATAGTGACGAATAAAGGAAAAAGAAAAAAGAAAGGAGTGAGGAGAAAAGCAAGGGAAAGAGACAGATGAATAGATAGATAAATAGAGAGAGAGAGAGAGAGAGAGAGAGAGAGAGAGAGAGAGAGAGAGAGAGAGAGAGAGAGAGAGAGAGAGAGAGAAAGAGAGTGGAAATTAGCCAGCCTATAAGGCAAGCAGTACAATTATATTGTACGACCAACAGTACAACAGTTTACATACAATATAAGCATACTAAAGAGCTTAGAAATATACACTGCATAAATTGTATTGAATTTCAATTTCTCCAGCTGTTCTGTAGACAATATGATAATCTCTGAAACATTTCAGACCTTTTTCTAATTTCGAATTAGTTGGTACATAATACAATGTTGTGTTTATGAAGAGTGGTACCGAATTCATAATACGCCACCAAGGGGTGTCTTTAGGAAAATCTAGGTAAACCAAAGCGTCATACTGATTGGAAATACTGTCCGAAGCGGCTAGGTAACTGGTGTACATTGTGTGAGTGCACATAAACAACTCTGTCAGAGATGAAGCTGTAGTCTCACAAGGTGTTTGCATATTGGTAGCATTCACTTTCTCTCTTTCCGCTGTCAGCTGACCAACGAAATCGAAAGCGGTGATCGCGTTAAGTATACCCGTTATGAAGTTGTACTGGCTAGTGTAGACATAGTTCACTCTAGTGTTGAGCATTTTCAGAGCGGCGACTATGGTGCTGTCGTTGGTGTGAGCTATGCCTACGTTCACAGCATTGACTATTGTGTTTAAAGTGTTCAGCTTTCTGTACATGCTGTCTTTCAGTTGTGTCTCGTACGGCTCAGACCGCTGGTGGTAGTCGGTCAGAGTAGCGTCGTAAGCAGTCTGCGTCATTTTGTTAAAATGGGCGACAATTTCTGGCCGTGTGATCGCGTACTGGGTCAGCTGGGAGTTGACAGTCTCTTTCGCGGCTTCCGTGTTATCGCTGTACACAGTTTGAACGCAATCGGATCCACTGGAAGGACTGTTGAGCGACGTGCACACCTGCGAACCAACAGTCATAAGGTCGGCTTTCGTCGACTGCAAAGTACTAAGTACGCCGTCCAGACAGCTGTCGTAATCGGGAGAGGTCTGCTGGCAGGGAAGGTTGTTCTCATCAATCGCCGAAACGTTGCCTCCGATTGCCGCCAGTTGACTGCGATAAGCGACACTCTGTGTATACAAGCTGTAGAAGTGCAATCTTATATTCTCGAAGCCCTCGTCCTTCAAACGTCTCGTGTCGTTAAATGCAGAGTCAAACTGGTCAGCGCTGGCGTTCCTAGTTTCCATGATCAGACGGACACTGGCAGTAACTATACTCTCTATTTCGGCTAGTCTCTGATAGTACGAGTGTGACTCGGTCTCGAAGTCAGCATACTGATACTCTCCGCTGTCAGCACACGACTTGTAGTAACTTAAATCTGACAGCATCTCGTCTTTCAATCGAATAATTTCATGTAGAACTTCACTCCCAACGATAGCCTGTAAAATTCATTTTTCATTAGGACAAATAAAAAGCATGTAATATGAAAAATTGATGCCATTATTATTTCATTAACAGACTATGATAAATATGAAATCAGAAGCAAATACAAATACTACTCGTGAGTGGTTTAATACTGATTATTTAACTTTCTAACTTTCATGCGAAAAATTTTCGAAATGAATTTCATATGAAATACAGAATGTTTCAAAAAGGCGGTGCCAAACTTCTGGAACGATTTACTCATGAAACTGTGTTCCAATAAGCATACGTTGACAAACGCTTCGTCTTCCGTCTGTACGTCTCTATATGTGTCTGTCTAAAAATAATGGATTACTTGTGGAATGAACTGTGTGGTTAAAATTTGGTATACACAGTAAGCGGACTATTTTTTTATAAGCATAAAATAAATCAAAACGTTAACATAACATTTTTTGCAAATGGCGGCTGATTGAAATTTTTAATTACTTTAGATTTCACAAAAGTTTTGTAACAAATTTCATAAGTACTTGTAATGAAAAATGTCTTATTACATAAATAACTTTATGCTTAATACAACGATACTCTGTTTATGGAATTCTGATTAAAAGTGATGGAGTTCCTATTTATTTCCTAACAAAACGTTTTGTTTTCTTTATAAGAACCACAAATATTTTCCGCGTCCTTAGACATTTAAATAAACTGGATTATTTTTGTATGATTCTATAACAATAAATAAAATAAATTTAAATAAATATTTAATTATTTATTTACTTACCTTTCTAAAATACTGACCATGACATATATGCTTTTGCTCTACAACTAAATATGAGTGAACACCCGTTTGAGACAGTTGCCATGTGGTCTACAGTATTATTCAGTAGACATAAATATTGTTACAGAATGGTAAACAACCTAAAGCAAATTCAAACAACTACTCATGGAACTAACCAACCATGGTAAAATAATATAAATACAAAACGGTGTTCTTATGAGGAAAGTAGATCAAATGTTTTGTAATGGAAGAAATGTGGGGCTTATAACTATTTAACTTTTTATCCAAATTCCATAAACCAATGGATTACGAATAAAAGGACTAGTTTTTATATAATGAAATATTTTTCGTTATAAGTATCGACTTTTGTAAAATTTATAATTACAAATTTCAATCAGCCGTCATTTTTAAAATTTGTAAGATAACATTTTGGTTTGTTTACTTATAAGAAATAGTTACAAGTATGCCTACCGTGTACCACCAGATTTTATCATTTTTGCCTCCACATCTCATTTCGTTCGGCATGAATTTTTTTGACACATAGAGACATACAGATGGATAGGAAGCATTATGTTTGTTTTGTTGGACATTTTTCTTTCATTTTAATGAGTAGAATCATTTGCCTGAGTGTGGCACCATCTTTTGGGAATACTCTTTATATACTTGCAAATACAGTGACAAAAGTTACAAATTAGCATATGTAAAAAAAAAAACGAAAAATAAATAACTTTAAACATTTATGAATAATTAGTAATGTATGTAAATAATAAATTCATCGCAAAGATTTGCGATGTAATAGAAATTAAAATTTCAACGATTCAAATTAATATTAACCATGTGAATTACTAGTTCCTCTTGAACTTCGAATAGAGTGTGGAGCAAAAGTCACTTGAAAAACAGGATTAACAAGTCAGTTGAATTTACAAACCCAAATAAACATAAATTTAACCGTAGTTCAATAATTTTTGTTTATAATTTTGCTAACACAAAAGTTTTATCTTCACTTTTGCGATAAAAGTTTATTAATTATTTCAGTGGAAGTGTACGTAATTTTAACGACTGTGTTTATAATATTCAGGTCACTTCATTTTAAGCCACGTTAACCAAAAAAAAAAATTTTCGCTTTAAACACTTCTTATAAAAATATCGCAACTGTTGTTATTAATTAGTGGAATGATAATTTTAATTCAACAGCAACCTTCCCCCTTCCAAGACTTGAATGGACCCTCCTTCCCAAGACTTGAATGACCAAAAGCGTCTCGAACAGAAGAAAATGAATGCACGTTTGTTGAATTATGAGTGGGTTTTATAAAAGCTTGGTGCCTGAACTGCAGGATTTTTAAAGAAAGTCAGTGGAAAGAATTTCGTATTATTAAAAATTTAAAGTATATATTTCACGATCTTACCTTGGGTTAGTTGAAAATGAAGCAGCTCAAAAGCTTCAATTTTTCGAATTGATTTTTGTTCAATATAGGCGATCCGCAGTTATACTGTAAGAACGTGGGGTCTGACGAGGCTGATTTTAAGGCGAGTGGGCAAATTAGTAGACATAACTTTGTATACTTGTATTTTAATAATCAGTGTCTAATTACCTTTGTCTGGGGCGCAATACAATCTTTTGATTTACTTAGACCATTCACCTTTGAAGATACACTAACTGAAGTTAATTATTTGGACATATTTTAAAATTATGTGATTCCAGGAGTCCTGTTGCATGTGGAAAACTGACACTATTTTTGTAATTCAAATCTCAAGTGACTTTTACGCTACTCTGTACATTTTTTATTTAATACATAATCAACATATGGTGACACTCAAACAATTTGCACATTCAAAGACACTAGACGATATTTAAATTCAATAAATAAATACTTGGTTCAGTTCTACAGATACTCTTTGTTTTCTTGATAATTGTTTCGCCAATTTGAACTCCAATCTCTGAAGCGCCATAACTGGCGAAACAGTGGCAGGAAAATAAAAAGTATCTGTAGAACTAAACCAAGCGTTTGTATACTGAATTTAAGTTTAATAAGAATAGTATTAAGATGTTCTACCAAGTGCCAAGCGACCGTTCGATCAGTGTGACACTATATGATTACAAATGACATCAGCTAAGGCGGGCTGACGTGATGAATGCTATTCCATGTTTAGCAGAATTAGAGTAGATTATAAATTCTTTTGATAAAAAAGTTTTAATATAATGTTTTTTGTTGTACCCTTATATAATTAAGTAATTATTTAATGAAATTTAGTTTTCAGTAAACAATTAAAGAAATCAGAGGCAGCGATTTGTAAGAGGAATAACAATGAATAGATATAATTAATTCAACAGAACTTCACAAAATCACATTCACATCTATAGAAAATTCATGAATCTTGTCATGAAAATAATAACTATAATTTATTAATAAAAAGTAAATCAGCTAGACTGAAAAGGAAAGGAAACTTACAAAAATACATAGGAAAAATTAAAAAGACAAAGTATTTCATAAATTCAAAAAATTCGTAAAGGATTGACCCGAAATAACTGACCCTCTGCCTAACTGACGAAACACCTATCAAGTGTAAGTAACTTATGCGTATGGATATGATTTTATATGCCTAAATTGTCAAAAATGTTTACGAATTTGTGCAATATAAATTCAAAATATGTGCTAAAAACTTAAAATGTGCACTAAAATTTTTAAAGTAAAATCGGGGTAGTAGATTGATGTGGGAATACGTGTTACAAGGAAGTTATCACACAAGTCTATGAAGCAATGTGTAGCTTGAGATTCACTATTTGAAGTACCGGTACTAGCAAAGTCCTCTGCTAAATATAGTTGTCGGCACGTCATTTGTCCACACAGATGACATATGTTATTTTATCACTGAATAAAATTTGAAATACTTCCACACGGAGAATAACCAATTGAGGACTCTCTGCCGCATGGAAATGACGAAAGGGAGAGTCGCAACTTGATATCAGTGTCGTGGGCAATTCTTACCAATGTTTTCGGGAGAAATAAGACAGCAGTCTAAAATATGAAATTTTTATCCGCTTACATTAAAAATTAGAAATATATGAATATATAAATTATTATATATAATATATAATTTATCTTAAATTATGTTTGAAAATATACAAAACTATGGAAGTGAAACTTCGAAAAGATTTGCGTTTTTTTTGTTTCGGCAAAATATGTAATTTTTTGTGACAACGTTCAAGATAAGCATTCTTATGTAAAAATACATAGTAACATGAAAATCCTAGACATATTTAGAACAAACTATATATAGATTACTAGCAGCAAATAAGCAAGAAAAAATAAACGATCGAAATTAAATACAATTTTGTACTATTTCAACCTGTTTGATAATCATCAGTCGTATCGTCTTTTATATTTGACGGCACCCATAATGTTTATTTTGAGACGTCCTCCTAAGTCGAGTTTCCTAGTCGCCGTTGATAACCACTGAGGATGCTGCGTTATTGCTTGAGATAAGCCTTTAGTCTTCGTAAAATACCGTGAAACCAGTAAACGTGTAAAAACTGTTGTTTCCAATAATTACAACTATGGACATGTTCGGGTTAACATGACTGAATAAATAAATAATTAAAAACGTTTCGTGTTTTACTATTTCTAACATGGAGAAATAAAAAAAAAGTGAATGCTGACAAAATACTTTGGTCATGAGACGAGTGTACAATCTGAAAATTTCACTTTATCGATATTATTTAAAGCCATTAAGTATACACTTGGTTGAGTCTATAAAAGTTTTATTAATTCTGAGGACAGTTTCACTGGTTACGGCAGCTTCAGAGGTTCTATTTAAACCGATACATGTGAGACAGTTGTCAGGGTTTACAAAACATTTGTGAAACCCAATTCCAAGTTGTATCTGTTATATTTTAATTTGATTAACATGCTTTAGCAAGTGACGAGCGACCGTTGAACCAGTACAATTTACCGATACTGTAATAAATAATGCTTTTCGCTGATTAATTACATACTTCAAGCTACTCATATTATTCTGCTATGTTGAAGACATCTCTGTTTAAGAACTCTGTTTCTGCTAAGTGGGAAATGTTAAATCGACTATGACTAACAAATGAACATCGTTTCTAGAGTCTTACGCTTGCTTAAGTAGTAACCATCATAATCCAACGTTAACAGTAGGGTGTATTACTGTTACAGACTCTCATGAGTGGCATACACCATTCCGAAATTATAAATTTAAACTCAACGTTTCGATCATTTCGCTGATAACCAGTGATCACCTTCTGGCACGCGCGCGCTAACACACACACACACACACACACACACACACACACACACACACACACACACACACACACACACACACACACACACACACACACACACACACACACACACATACGTAACAATCATAGTGACGTTTTGAATTTATTGTTTCATTATGGTAGATGTCCGTGATTTATACATTAAAAAAATTGTTTCTCCATGGTATTATTTTCATGGTATTCTCCAAAGAAGTATTAATTTCAAACTGATTATTTAAAGCAATGTAAATTAGAATTCAGTAATATGGTACATATATTTAAATTAAATTAAAAAATGTTGTTTACCTTTATTGACAGAAGAGTGAAAATCAGAAGATGTGCGAAACCCATGCTTCCAACAAGAAATCTCGAGATGATCTCTCAGTGTAAAAAAAGTCTCGTTGCACACCGCATACATCAAAATAATCTGTGACAGTTTACAACTGATAGCAGTGTTTGTAAAGTTTGTTACCTTCACCTGATTTGCCGTAAACAGGAAAATTAAAAAGTATACTTTTTGTTGAGATAAGATTTACTTCGTTGTACTACCATGTGTTTACATATAACTTGTTCATATTTTTAAAACAACACACCGTTTTGTCCACGTCGATTTATTTTGCCAAACTTTTTTGAAAAACAGTGGATTGCTTATTTACATTTTTATAGAAATTAAATGTAAAAATATCCATCTGTCTATAAAACTAGCTCAAGATGGAAATAGATGGAAGTAGGTTGTTTGTATCTCAAATTTAAAGTCTAATTAAAATAAAACTTAGTTTTGTTTAATTAAGACAGATAAAAGTGGTATTTATTCGGTGTGGCACGAACAGCTATTTATAAAAATACAAGAACAGCGAAACTGAATATGATATTTAGTACAGTGAAAAGTACGTGTCAGATATTTACAGAGTAGTGAGAGAAGGAAAGACAGCTTTATTGAGTAGGCCGAATGACGTGAGAACAGAATTAGGATAAATAGGCAGGTAACCCAAAGAAGGCATATAGGCTTAATAGTATCTCTTCCTCGTTGTTCGTCCGTATTTATGACGTCACGAATCTTCAATAAAATTTTATTGTGATTTGGTTCTCTATACGTTGCTGTCTTCGGTCATCCTCATGAATTGCGTCAGAGGTATGTTTGCTGTTTTTGTTATTATATCAGTGAGCCGCGCAGTGATCTTCTAGTGGATCTAGTGATCTAGTGGTTGAAAGAACTGATAGCAACCATTTCCAGCTTTACAAAAGTCAAGCTGAGTCAACAAATAATTTAGAAAAAATAAAAAAAATTCACACGTTTCACGAATTTCCATCGCATAATAAATTTCGAACATTTTTCAATTAACATTACACAGAATAAAATGAGACGTACATTTCTGAAACACGACATTTTACGTTAATATTTTTGGATGATTTTGTTGTTAAAATTAATCATAATCTTAGAATTCAGTGATTTTAAAATTGATCATGATATAGTTGTTTATGGATTTTTGTGATTTGTTATTATTAAAGCCACAATAATGTAAAAACCATAATATCACGTTAGTATCGGTATTCTTTCATGGTATTAATTTGTAAAACTTTGATTTTCACATTATAATAATCAAAAGAAAACTACTTTATACAGCGTATGTTTAGAGCTTAAGGGAAGTTACAGCCCCTTGGCTATCCTGGATCCTCCAGTAGACCAAAAATTTTAAGTTTTTTAAATTTTAAAATTTTATTTAAAGTTTTATTGTAGTGTTCTTTGTTTGTTAGTTCTGCCAGTAAGGACAGTACTCTTACTTATGTAGTTATGTTGGAGATTTGATATACACATATCCAATGCTAACCAATGAAGTCGATTTACTATTGGAACGTATGACGTTATAGGATCAAAAGGACGCCAAGTTATGTAAGTGATCACTGCAGTACAAAACTATAGCCCTATAGTGCATTCATTGTAGCCAGTCAGGAAACAGAGTGTATGTTAGCTATAAATTTGTCTTATCAGCTCTGTAGGATTGATTTGTGAGGTTCAAGTTACGTAAAAAGCAACACTATAACACGGAACCCGCATGTTATAAGGTTAACATACTTATCTGTAATATAACAAAATTTGTACTATTAAATAAATATTAAATAATATTTCTTTAATTTGTTCTTATATCAAATAAGACGAAACCTAGTGTTAGCTATTTGACTTATTCATGTGGTAATGTGTTGTTATGATGCGGACATAAGTCATTAGCAACACATACTCTTAAGTTCTGTTGAGTAAAAAATAAATAACAAAATATGGTAACGGGCGACGAGGGCTGTGTACAAACTACAAACGTAGACAGTATCATATACAAATGTAAACAGTGAATCGAAATGTAAACAGAAGGTTGATAAGGATGCGCTCGAAGTAGTGAATGGAATGAATGGACCTGTAAATTGCGATATACACCGGGGGTGGGGGGGAGAGAGACATTATTGAAATTAAAGAAAATAATTGAAAAAAAAAAGTTTTAAAGTGAAGATACGCTTTATATCTACAAATTATATTTTAATACCATAGTTAATACATAATTGTAGTTATACTAATTCAGAACTCTTTAATTCATAACTCGCTTAATTTTCTTTCGTACAACAATAAGGAAAATAAGAAATTCAGTTTATTGCACTTAAATGACTTGAACACATTGTAAACAAAGGCGTAAATATTTGTACTATCTCAATCTGTTCAGTACGCTTGGCTTCAACGAATTTGTTTATACAGACATAACAATAAAAGTCAGGTTCTATAGCTTTGCACCAATTAACACAATAATCACTTTCCACTAATCCGCAGCCGCATAGAATAAATCACCAGCTGTTACTGAACTAGGCCCCAGATGTCAAGATGTTCAAATGCACATATTCAATGACCTACCCCAGTATTCGCAGTGTCTTGGGCGAACCCAATGACTACCTGATGCTCTTGTAAGTACTTAGTAGCTTTCCTTGGAGTTTTTATTAAAGATGGGAGACCTTCCTTATTATTTATTTTGGCGGAGGGACGGAATGCAACAATTGTGTAGGCTAAATCGCGGAGCAATTCACAACGGTTGAGCGGGAACGTCTCTGGGGACACTTCACATAGAGAGGCAGGATTTGCACGCCCACAACGGGTTGTTACACTTCCGCCAACCTAGTAAGAGTCCGAGAGGCTGCCATGTGGCGATGCCGGGGCATGCGAGAAAGTAGAGTGAAAGAAGTCACTTACAAAAGGTGGCGCTTGGCACACCTATACCGGACGCAACCTCCAATCCATCTGTCGACATGCGACGGCACGGAGTAGGTGTTTTTGCATGGATTGGTAAGTTGGTAAATTGCGATAGGTCGTAGGGGGGGAGAAGGGCTCAGAGAGCTTATGGGAGGTCGTCGAGCAAAACTCGGTGGTGTCTGCGTTTAACAGGAGGAGGGCCTTCGTCCGTGATGAAGGTGCGGAAATGTTAAGGTTGAGGCACGATTGAAGAGCTTGTACGCAAGAGATCGTACAAACTCGTCAGGCGAAGGAATACTGAACTAGGCCAAAATCCAATATTTGTATCTTCGTTGCCTTGCAGTGTAGCGAACTAGCGGGTGGGATGCTCGTAGAGTAGTCGAGTAAACGTCTGGAAGGGGCATCGGCATCTCACGTAACCTAGAACGTAATTCTGCCACGTAGAATGATCTGTAAACATCTCGAATAACTCACGCGCTGTGGTGTCTTTTGGTCAGACCATTTTGTGTTTATATACTTCTCATGTTAGGCATTTATAGTTTTCCTTGAAATTCTTAAACATTTCCTTCAAATACTGTCTGATGGTATTTGACGACATCATGTAGGCTATAGTGTATAGTTACTAGTTTACCTAACTGTAAATATCTTACCTATTTGGTTTGAGCGCAAGCCTAATTTAAGAGATAATATTATTTATAATCAGTACAAAAAATTAGTTAAATGAATAATACTGATAGGAAGGCTTAGCAGACTGTGGGTTGATGCTTTGCGATAAATCTAGCACTCGATTAATCGTTTCGTGTCTGATTCTCGGGCATACCCTACAACCAAGATGTGTTTTTCAGCCCACAAGTCGATTTAGCCTGTGGAAATAAATATGTGGGATATCTTGCGGTAAGAGGCTTAATGGGCGGCTGACTGACCACACTATCTTCATGTTTGGAGAACGGCACACATTGGCCACCTAACTCTGCTTAGGAGGTAAAAAAAGGGTCATTTTTATTATTAATAATACTGATGTTATTAAATCGCTGTTTATATAGGCCTATATATTTATTATAGTAACCAATATAAGCAACATTATTGTTAACAGTATATCCATATTATTATCTATAATAGCCATTATCCAAATAATTCTATGACTATTGTGATAATGATAACTACGGATATTCTTCTTCCATTTTTCCACGATCAGGCAAGTTTACCTGTTCTGGATTCAGCATTTATCCTTGGTCTTCCAACAGTTCTCTTTCCCAGAGGCTTTAAAAACATACTAAAATTTTCCGTGTTGTTCTTCCTAGAGAAGAACACATTCCCTCAATTATTTCGTAGCTACATACACATGTGACTTCATTAAGTAGCTAAGTAGCTAAGTATTTGTGCAGCTATTTCTGTTATTGGATGTTTTCATCATCTTTGCCGTACACCATCGTTTCTTATAAAGATGACTATAGTTATTAATTATTTTGTTTACCCATTTTCTAAAAGTTGAGCTAAAGTCGCTCTTAAAATTTAGCTTATTAACAAGTCGGCTCTTTTCTATTAATGTCACTCACACATTACTGTGGACGAAAAGGCGAACTTAACTCAACTTGCGTCCGTGACGATGAATTCACTTTGTCTCTCTAGACTCGAATTTTTCCACACTTTATAGTTCTTACTGGAAACAAAGTCTGAAGATGATATCTGTCTGTTCCGGACATCCCTAGTTTTCAATGTGATGTTTTCTTGAACATGTGACTTTAATCTAATGAACAATATTAAATATAAATGTTATTTTTATAAGTATTAAGAAAATAAATTAATAGAACATTGACGTTTAAATTAGTTATGGCTGTAACATTTTATCCGAAGTTAATCGTCCTACTTCTCAGTTCTTTCTACTTCTGAGTTTCACAAATTTTGTACATTAAATGAAAGATTTCCTCGTCAAGCAGCTTCAGTCTAGCCGTGGTGCAGTGCGTAGACTGAAACTTTACAAACCCCGTAACTTAGTGGGTAGATGTTATTAGGTTTTTGGCGACTGTTTCAAAACAATATGTAATAATTTAAAAAATGTATTTACTATAAAATTTTTTTTGTAATGTAGATGCTTCCATTCCATGTTTCCAATATGTAACTGGAAACACATTCTGGATGTAATTTTTCAACCAATCATTAATATTATTTCTTTTATGAATTTGCTAACTGCTATAATTTTTATTGTTCGACTAAGCTTTTCGTCATCACTGACATCATCAGGTCTTAAACAACCTGTTGTTGTCAGTGATGACGAAAAGCTTAGTCGAACAATAAAAATTATAGCAGTTAGCAAATTCATAACAGAAATAGTAAGGATGCCTGCTAATTTAAACAATACGAAGAATCATTAATATTACCGATTACCCTCGCTGAGTAGATTTAACACAAATTAAAGTCAGTAAAAAAAGAAAGATTTAACGCATTCAATGCTAAACACAGATTGTTTGTAATTACATACTGCTTATTACAAAAGGTAATTAAGTAAAATTTTGTTCGAACTCATTACATACACATAAGGCTCATTTTTCAGTGCTATGAGCTATCGTCGGGGAGTGGCTGAAATTTCTAGATATCAACGACATCGGATAGTCACATACAGTAGGCCTACATCTATGGGAGCGCAGCGTACAACTGTCATCAAGTTACTGCGACAACTTCGTGATTGGTTACACATATTCTGTCCCACAAGTGTCAAACCATTCTCTAAATAATACAAGTTTAGTAATATTATTACGGTACCGACAGACTAATTGGCGCTGGTAGAAATAGTCTACATGGTATAATTTCTCGATTCATACTTATACAGTGCTTACAAATTGTGTTTTTTTTTTATGGAATTGTTATTGAACGAACGAAGTAAGTTTTCAGTTTCGCCCGACGGTTCGCTATTTGTATGTTTGTCTATCTACTTAGGGTAGGCCTATGTCTCACGATAACTTTTGAACGAATCAACCGAGTCTTGTAAAACTTAGCGTGCGTGTCCATAGTTTTATCCGGAATACAGATTTATATTGTTTCTGAAATTAATTCCCCCTAAAATGGGGGAGGGGGCAAAAATGAGAGGGGACAAAATGTGAAAAATCGCAAAAGGCTATGTGGGATATCAAAGTAAAGCAAGTTTTAACCTAAATCTAAATATAGTATTTATTTTTGAAACTAAAAATCTTTTGGACGTCAGGGCTAAAAAAGTAGATGTAAATTTTGATAAAGTAGCGAAAATTCTTGTGGAATATCAAAATATACAGAGAAACATTTGACTTAACTAACATCTGAATGCAGTGTTAAGTTTTGGGAACTCCAACTTTGTGAAAATTCAGAGCCGAAAAAAGAGATAAAAAATTTGGAGAACATTGTAAAAATCCATCGGAGTGTCAGACTAAAAGGAATCGTAACCCAAATCAGAATGTTTCAAATTTTTCGTGTTTATTGTATGATTGTGTGCTCTACAATTGTTATATTATTGCTAAAGAAATGGTAGAGTAATCAGAATTTTTGTAATTTTTTCCATAATTGGAAAATTATCTAATACGAAAACGTATGTAGTAATAAATGAACTTATAAATAGTGAGCGAGTTCTGCAGCTCAGGGAGCATACTAGTTTATACTCACAATAAACGAACGAGTGGATGATTTACACATTCTTCGCCGCACGTAGAATGGTTTTCGGTCAAACGTTAACTACATTATGTGACTTCAGAAGTTGTGCTACTAGCACTCCAAAACAAAAACAGAAGAGCGTGTAAGAGCAGGAATGATTGGCACAATATGTGCCACGTTAATGTTGTAGATCGGTATGTGAGGTTCGGCATAAAGTACTGTTGAATTTTATGTTATCTGTTCAAGAGGATTGACGAAATACATTGTTTGTTTCATATTTATTAAAGTTTATAGATTTAAGTAAAAACGGAAAAATATTTTAAAATATTCATAAAAACAAAATATGTTATCAATGTACTGTATTGTAACTACGCTAATACAAAAATAATAGGTAGAGAATACATGAGAATAAAAGGGCATGTATCTGCGAAATGTTTGGAAAGACTGCGGAAGAGAATAACTTGTTAATTCTGTAAACTATACTGCAATTCTTACAGGATTGACGTTGACTGAAAGCGAGTGGGGAAGTGGTGTTTAGTCACTACCAACGAAATGGCCTTCTCGTTGGTAGTGATTTAGTGCGGTCTGATTGACATAAGCTATCCACGGCGGCTTTGTCAACTCGTACTTGTTCTATTGTTTATGGTTTACCACGTACGCTCACTAAATTAAGTAGTAGTGCGTTTACTTTTGTTTGAGTTGAAATTTAACAGTTTTAAAATTTACAATATTATCATATTTTAGTGTTTGTTGTATGAGTTAGTGATATTTTTAAAATTTAGTTATTATTAGTCTAATATTCAGAAGTGATTTTGTGGTAAAATTGATATATTTAGTGTATTAAGTGATAATGACAGTTAATATTATCTATTCAGCTATGTCCTACTCCAGTACGAGTGCTTCAGCTATATGCAAGACAAGAAACAGGAAAGTATTTAATAGACAGGCAAGACAACTTATGTGTTCAGTGCGTGAATATTTTGAAAAAGAAAAAGCAAACGAGGGGCCGTTAATATTCGTGAATAAAGTTTTAGAGCGTACAGCTGCCGCATGGGAAGTACGGAAGAACCGGTAGTACGTATAGGAAAACGGAAAGACGACCCTGCTCATTGATTTTAGTGATACAGAGCCCAAGCTTCAAACCCCTAACAAAAAAAGAAATGTAGAAGAAAATGCAATTCGACAACACATTTAATACCTATATTGTAGAAAAGAGCACCCAAAAATAAATAAGTCGTTGGCAGCAGCTGATCTTTTTACCGGTAGTCAATCATCTGTTAGAAAAGTAATGCAAAATATCGGTTTTAAATTTACAAACATTTCGGCCAGAAAAGTTCTAATGGAAAGTGAAAGTGTAGTTGCTTTATGTTGTTGATTTCTAATAGAAATTCAAGCTAAATCTATAGAACATATAGTACGGTTAGACGAAACATGGAGAAATATAGGTCACCGTTTATTGAAAAGGCTGGACAGATGATATTGCGGAAGACACAGTGAAAGTACCTTTAGGACAAGGGGTATAAATATTACTGGACATGCTGGGATGTCCAAAGTTACCATACCAAATTGTTTTTATGGCTTTAAATTAAAAAGGAAACGAGTGGCCTCCACAAGAAAATGAATTCTGAAAACTTTACCAACTTTACCAAGTGGTTCACAGACTCGTTAATAAAAAACCTCACAGTGTCGTCAAATGCTGTATTGAATAACGCCCCTTATCACTTGGTTATATACTACAACGCGCCAACATTGGCTACACGTAAAGAAGAAATTAATTATTCACTGGCTTCACCAACATGACATCTCTACCACTGTTACCATGAAGAAAAGCAGAAATGTCGGAGTTGGTATCAGGTTGTAAACCCCGATTTCCGGAGTATGTAACTAACAAAGTGGCTGAAAAACATGGCCATAAAGTAGTAAGATTGCCACCGTATCACTGTCATTTTAACCTCATTGAGTTATGTAAAGGGGCATATAGCGAGAAATAATAAGACTTTTACAGGATCAGAAGTAGAAAAATAGACACGAGAAGGTATTACGAATGTTAACTGCAGATGACTGGAATATTAGAAGACGCCGTGGAACAACTGGTAATAAATTTGGTACAAAATCCAGTGACTCGAGCGACTCTGGTAGCGACATAAGTGGCGTAACATGTTAGCGTGGCGTAGCATATAGCGAGAAATAATAAGACTTTTACAGGATCAGAAGTAGAAAAATAGACACGAGAAGGTATTACGAATGTTAACTGCAGATGACTGGAATATTAGAAGACGCCGTGGAACAACTGGTAATAAATTTGGTACAAAATCCAGTGACTCGAGCGACTCTGGTAGCGACATAAGTGGCGTAACATGTTTGGAGTAACGGCACAGGCGGAAAGTTATGGCCAGGAAATTATAATTTTATTTTTAGTTTTGGTATTGTGGTAAAAGCAAAACGCTGACTCAATTTTTACTGTCGTATATTTTTTTATTATTGCTAATTTTTGTTTTTTTAATTTTTGTAACAGATATTTATACACTAAGTTAATGATAATTGCAAATTGTCACATTTATCGTTACATCAAAAATTAAAGATTTTGAACATTTTAAGTTAATTAAAAAACACTGAAGTTAGTTAAGATCTAGTTTATTATTCTCGTAGGAATTCAAAATTTTATTTTAAGAATTATGTTTAGTTACAATTGGATAAATATTCCTTTTTAAGTAAGCCAATATATATAGTCTGCGCGTGCTAGATTTGTTTTATCTGCGTAAATTATGTTTGAGTGAATGCAGTAACGAAACTAACGCTTGGATGAATAACAGAAACACGTGGTTACAAAGTGGCAACATGGTGAAAACGTCATCACAACTGTCAATGCCTCTCTGCTGTAAAAATTCCACTTACAATGTAAAAATTATAATCACCGATAACCTCCGTATTATATACGAAACTTTATAGCGGAGTTTTTCAGTGAAAAGTTACTTTTATTTGTTCAGACAGTACAACACGAAACTTTTAAATTGCCTCGTTTACTCAGCCTCAAACATCTGAAGTTTTTTAAACCAAATTTTTGATCCACTTAATTCTTCTTTGGTTGTTAATAACTTATTTTAAGAAGTTTCACTGGGTGGCAGCTTCATTTGTCATCTTAATTGCAAGGCGTAACAGAGAGAGAGAGAGAGAGAGAGAGAGAGAGAGAGAGAGAGAGAGAGAGAGAGAGAGAGAGAGAGAGAGAGAGAGAGCAGGAGGCGAATACTTGAACAAATACTGGTTGTCCTAGCGGATGATGGATACGCATCTAAATATCTACGTCAGTTAGATGTACAGTTCACATATTTGCAATTTATAAATTCTTTCAGTGTTGTTGTTTAATTTAGAGTGGGCCTATAACCCTAAAAAATTTCGTGGTAGGCATTTACGAGACAAATTGTATGCCTATAGTAGTTCGTTACGGCTAGGAGTACGTCGCCGTGGTACCTGAGCCTGCTAGTGGACAACACATTACTTGCACCATAAACACCATAGTGACTCTCAACACCATACACTACTTGCAGCGTGAGACTTTTAAGTTAGAACGCTTGTCCGGAATGCTAGTGAATGCAACTAGACACTAGTTCAAAAGATATTCTGGCTTGCTTATAAATTAAGATTTTGAATTGGGACTTTAACAAGAATTTAGTTTATACTATGAGAAACTGAGACCACCTGTTTACCTGACAATCTCAAATTCATGAGGACTGCCAGCAAAAGCAAGAATTAATTTTAGCTGTGTAGTAAACAAACAGCTCGAGATAACAACAGACTGCAGTTTTATGTCTCCTTTTTATTTACTGTTGTTACTTTTACCTAAGGAAAATAATACGAAAGGAATGAACATTTCAAAAACATGTCTATAAATAATAGATACAGTCTTAATTTGATAGACATAATTAATTTAAAAATTGAAAGAAATGATAAACTAAACAATTTGATACCAATAATATAGTACCGTAGACAAAAACCCCTACATGTTTCCTAGTTATGTACCTAAAGTAAATATGAAAATTAAAAATCGATAAAAGAGAATGAATGTACATACCATACATTCTAAGAAAAGAAAAATAGATTCATTTTTAGCAAATAAAAAAGAAAAATATGAGGAACTAGATAGAAGTGGCAACCTACCAACTCAAATGCTAAGATTGTGTCTTGGTCAAACCGGCCATTCCCTAAAAATTTGTCTCTCAGAACATGCCAAATTTAAAATTGTCAAGCTCAATATGAAATTAAAATTACAACAAATGATTATAATATGATTTGAAAACACATATTTTAAAAAGTATCCCATTAGTTATAATACAAATACAGAATACAAAATTTTATTAAAATATCACGATAAAATTAGAAATATTGAAACATGATCAGACTCAGAAATACGTAAAAAATAACAAAATTTAATTTCTATTACACTGTTATATAAGGTTATATTAAAACTTGAGGCGTGAAGTATTAAACTTAATTTGTATGAAAACTTTTCACCAGCCTAAGTGTGTGGGGCTAGCATAACACGTGCCGGTATTTTGTATTTTATTTGTATTTGTATTTGTATTTGAATTTTGATTTTGATTTCACAAAATAGGTCGAACATTTTTTGTTCCCTTAAATACATTGGGAAACAGTTAACAATTATTTCCATCCGTTGTTCGTGCCGAGCCTTGAACCTGACCATTAGTTTCGTAATGGGCTGGACTTATTTGCTATTTTTAATTTGCTTAAAAAATTAAAATATGCGATTATATGCAGTGGTCTTCAGCCTATTTGCTTGCAGTTCTCCCTCTTAAATCCATTTAATTAATTTTTTTTTGAGCTGCCATTTCCACCTGAAAGTAATCCTTCTTTCTTCAGTTTTGAAACAACTTTACAAAGATCGAAATACACCTTTAATGACGTAAACATTTAAAACATTAAAAACTGTAGCCTAATAATATCCTTGTAGAAATCGTCTAACCCGATTCATTTTTTTGAAGAACTATTTTATGAGGCGAAGGAAACAACGAAGATAGTGTTACTAGATTATCGTCGCGGTATCAATCATTTTCAATGTGGGTACACATACTGAACTATCTGTAATTAATTAGCAATTAATTTTCTTATTATTTCCTTACACTGCCCACCTAGTGTTTCACTTTGACATTATTTTCAAATTATATGATGATTTTTACTCATACAAAAATAACTTCATAACCTGTGAAAATATTATTTTAAGATTAAAATTCCTAAGCCTGCTCATATAACTGAATTAACTGAAGTTAACGGCTAACAGAAAGGCTATGTAACGCGGAACATAAGCTAATAAAATAAAATGCAACTTTCTAAGTATAAAGTAACTGTAAATTTGTCGATTACTATGTTTATTTTGAAACTCAAAGTTAAAATCAAATAGACACGTCTTGCATTCATTTGTCCACACCACGATAAAAAATAACCTATAACAGTATATCATTAATAAAACAAACAAATAAGAAACACAATTTTAAAATGAAAGTGCTCGTCAACAGAAGTTAGTTTAAATAAACTTGAACTTGGCTATTTAATAACAATGTAATTAGCAAATTTGTATACGCAATATGCAACTGTATTGAGCGCAGAATAAGAATAAAAAACACTCTTAGCTAAAGCGCTTATTGGGTAAGGTAAGTTCTGTATTTATTAAGATATGTTAAACAGTATGTTATCGTGTCTACCGACTGTACTACGTGCTCGAGGACGAGAGCGGGTTTCTTAGTCCTCGGAGTCAGAGATCTACAGCCAGTAGACATACTGTGTGTAGTCTGGACAGCTTTTTAACACTCAGCAAACAAGAAAATGTCTGATTAATGCGATAGAGCCGAAATTAGAATAAAACCTCCACACCCACGTATTTGTAGTCGTCCACAAGCATCCTTCCGACCCACCTCTCTCCTATCTGTCTACGGCACGGCGCAAGTAATACTTAGGATTAATACACCCTTATCCTATCCTTGTTTTCGAAGATCGAATTCACGGCGCAAATAATGTAAACACCTAGTGTTTGTCTTTTGAAGTGCACAGTATAAGGCAGCAAGAGTTATTATATCATTAGCGACGTCTGTTTCCTTGGCGCAAGATAATGCAAATCTATTGCTTTGGGTAACGTAATAAAGAATTTGTCTACCAACTATAAAGTGAGCGTTAACACTCAGATAATCAAAATTACCATAAACTGTTATTTTTTGCTTGTATGTGTTTGCTGTTATTCTCCTACTAATCTGTGTGGGAGAAACAATTTCTATTCAACGTGTGTGTAGACTAATCATTGTGGAAGAAGCAGTTCATTTAAATAATTAAATGTACTCTTACAGGCCATAAAATGTTTAATGTTTTTAGCTTGTAACATGACTTTGGTTAGGCCTACTTATAAACTTTAAAAGATTTTCAGTATAGACTAATTGTCTTATTCAAGGTAATAGCAAACGTTTTGTGATTAGATTAATGTCCAATGTACTTATGAGAAAAAATTGGCTATTCCATCATCTTCAGCTCGTGATAAAGTGAATTTAAGTATAAACGGATAAAGCTTGTACTTGTAAATTTGACTGGTAAGCTGATGTCCTATGCTTCTGTACAACAGTCCTCTCATGTGTGAATGCAGGTGACTTCGACTTTTGCTGACCGAAATGTCAAACGAAATCAGATACCGGTATCTCAAGTCAGAGAAACATAGAGCCACTGAACCACTGAGTAATCCTGAAAGAAGTGTATATATTTGCACAATTATTTACAATGTACAGGTGCGCAATTATTTACATTTTATATATCTTAAATACGACACACACACACACACACACACACACACACACACACACACACACACACACACACACACACACACACACACACACACACACACACACACACACACACACACACACACACACACACACACACACACACACACACTCACTCACACACACACACACACACACACACACACACACACACACACACACACACACACACACACACACACACAGTCTCTTACGTATAGACATATAGACGTATACAAATTTAACTACATAATTTACATTAAATATGTTTAGAAAAAAATTATAGATAACGGAGAAAGATTTATGTCAATCTTCGGAGAATTACCAGTGTGCTAAGAGGAAGAGTAAAACAACTAGAAACAATGGAAAAATTAAAAATGTGTTGGGCACGGTGGTGAGAATGGGAAATACAACAAACGACGAGAATGACATAAGAAACAAGCCACGCACGGGAACATAGGAAAGTGTGGAATAAGGTGATATCTGATGTATCAAAGACACAACTGAGCTGAACACAAGCGACAGATAGGGAAGCGTGGAGAACCGTACCCTCAGCACCACAGATAGAAGAGGGTAAGGGGTAAGCAAGAAAGTGAAACTCGTTTCTCACATTCATACACGGATGATTTTTGTATCACATCTAACTTTCTGTTACAAAAAAAAAATAAACTGTCGTCAGTATTTTTGGTTAAATACTGTATTGTATGATTCAATAATATAACATTATTATTTTGTAAGTTTCCGTTACTACTCGTCTATTGAGTTGAATACATAAAGTAAAAACATGCGATATGTTGTTTCGTGAGGCTACGGCAGAAATAAAAAATAATTTCCTTTGATTTAACCCGACTATGAGAAGTCAGTAATTAAGATCGAATATCAATGGAAAGTCCATTCACCCGTGCTGCAAGGAGAGGTAACAATACTGAACAGAAAAAAACTGCTGATCGCGAACTTCTACATGACTGCTACGTATGACTGGTGAATAGACTATTGGAAATATGCAATATTACTACAGGCACAGAGATTGTAACAGCGAACATTTCAATGCAAACGAGAGTACAACTTCATATTACCGTAGGAAACGTACGTACTTTTTTAAAGCCTGATAAACAATACTGTTTTCAGAAAGCTTGTTTAAATACGAGTTCATATGTACGTAATTACAAACGAATTTGTGCGCTTATGAATGAACAAACTTTGTTCCAAATTGTAAAGTATTGTTAGGTAATAAATCGTAACACAACTGATGAAACAAATAATAATATTAAAATGAGTGGTATTAGATTCTAAAGACGTAAGCTGCAATCTTAGATGCATCCTATTTGATGTTACAGGCCTTTCTACCTTTCTGCTTACTCATGAGAATATACACACAGACGCTGTGTCTGTGTTTTTGTTGACTATTTCGTATGTATTTTAAAAACATATTGGATAAAAACGTATTGGATAATTATATATTTGTTTATGTATGCGCAAGTTTAAAAATGAACTTTAAGGCGTGCCGTGAAAATTGTTTACCCGAGTTGCAATTAACAGCCAAGTGAGAATAGCAGATTAAGTTTACATACGGAAGGGAAGACAGTTCAGTGACTCTGGGTTGACTAAAAGTCTTCAGTCACGTTAATGACTTCGCCGTAACGTCAATCCCGCGGAGACGTACAGCTTTGTGGTTGCACTCTCTTTACTGTGTGTAATTAGAGCTTACGTAGTTATTACTCTGTGTGACGCACTTGCCTTGATTAACACAAATAAAGATAACAGTGTATTAGTGCAAAATATAAAACAGGCTACAATTCACAGTGTAGACTTTTATTTGGATTAAGAATGTTTTCGGATTTTTGTTTATGTTCTTTGTTTTATTAGCTTAATAAAATTTGTTTGTTATATCAGGCATACATATCTTTACAAGCATAAAGTAAACAAAAATGTATTAACTGCACGGCAGTATTTAAACGTTTTCTTCTCATTCTGGCGCCACAGTCCCGCGTAGACCTGCGCCTCCTTTTACGACAGGTCGCTGTAGATCGCATTCAGTCCAATTTCGATCATCAGGTTTCTTCAGATCATTTCAACACAATGTGTCCACCTTAATTTGAGTCTGCCTCTTTTTCCGCCTGGGTGCTTTACTGGTTTGGTCTCCTGCATGTGCATTCATTTTATAGACTGATTTGATTATGGCCCTTCATGTTCATATTTGGCTATTCATAATGTTGTGTTAAATGCTACTATTTCTGACTACTATTCCTAACATTCTTAAGGGTCATATTTGATGTTCGGTACCTGAAGAGATTCAGCTGTAGGTACTCAGACAGGTTTACACAACCGCTTTTTTTATTTTTAAGGTTCAAAAGCGGGGAGTTAGTGGTGGACGGTTTCATCCGCGAGGAGCATTTGGGTTTAGGCCGAGGCACTCGACTACTCTTCAGCTAGTACGGGTTGTCACTTGTCTAGCCGACGCCGCCAACAATCATCAGGCAACAGGCGGCGTCCTATTGGATGTGAGCAATGCCTTCGATAAAGACTGGCACGAAGGCCTGCTCTACAAACTGGCGCATTCGCCACTCCCGTCATCTGTCGTCCACTTGTTCCGATCCTATCTGACGGATCGCATCTTCAGGATCAACGTCGATGGGGCGTTCTCTCGGGTTCGCCCTGTCGCCGCCGGCGTCACTCAAGTATCTGTCCTCGTCCCCGTTCTGTACGTCCTGTACACGAGCGATCTGCCTGTTTATCCCGGGGTCACGTTGTCTCTATTTGCCGACGACGCGATGTTTCATTTTAGCTCGCTTTCGCCTTGGCGGACGAGCGTAATGTTACAACGCCAGTTGGCTATGCTTCCGGACTGGCTAAGGAAATGGCGGATAGCGATCAATACGGAGAAATCCGAGGCGATCTGCTTTACCCTCATAAGTCCATTTCCCGATGCCGATCCCTCTCCTTAGAGGGGAGACCCATCAACTGGACCGCGACGGTGAAGTACCTAGGCGTTCGGCTTGATCGGCGCCTAAACTTCAACGCCCACGTGACCGCAACCACAACAAGGCTCGTGGCGTCAGAGCCAAACTATCACCCATTCTTTCGCGGAACAGCCGCCTGGCTGTCCGTACAAAACTGACTATATATCTACTGTTCTTACGGGCAGTAATTACGTATGCGGCGCCCGCTTGGTGGCCTCTCCTGTCTGCCACCAACAGGTATAGGCTGACGACGTTCCAGAACTGGACCTATGCTCCCTCACGGGGTCCCCGTGGTTTGTGCGAAATTCCGCCATTCACCGGGGTCTCCGTGTTCCCACCTTAGAGGCCTTCGTCTGGTCCTTGGCAACGAATTTGTTCGCCAAGGCGGGCGAGTCCCCCTATCCGCACCTCCAAAGGCTGAACAGCATGGAAAATACACCGCCCCCTCGCCGCGTCAGGCGCCCTAGGGCGCTTTTAGACGACCCCCCTTAGTTTATCACATGACCCCCTCAACAACGAACTGCCCCAAACTTCTGGAATTCTGAAACGATCACATTCCCTACCTGCGACTGCCGACTCTGTAGTCAATCATGCTGCAGCAGATTGCATTGGATAGACATATTATTGCCAGCATCGGCTTTGCCGACTCCGCAGGGCTGTGATCCGGAACACGGGCTCCCGCGAGGTTGTGCAAAACGCCTTCCTTGCGTGAGCCGACTGCCCCGGTGATGAGTCCCTTCGACTCGGCCGCCGCCTTCGGGCGGTCGAGCCTCTTGTCCTCGTCAGCGCGCCTCTAAGTTTTCGTGGGCTATGCCCTCGGGGACCACGGAGCCGCGCCCAGGCGTGGCAATTGGATGAAGCCATGTCAATTGAGATCTCCGTCAGAACCGGCTTTGCTGGCTCGGCAGGGTAATGACCTGAGACACGGGCTCCCGCGAGGTTATGCAAGTGCCTTCCTTGCGAGTGCTGGCTGTCTTGGAGTCATTCCCCATGGTTTCGGCCGACGCCCTAGGGCGCCCGAGCCTCTTGTCATCGCCAGTGCGTCACTACGTTCCCAAAGGCAATGCCCGAGGGGACCATGGTGCCGCACCTCGGCGTGACAATTGGCTGAAGCTAAAGCACATGCTTGCTCCCGTGGTGGCCATGTTAATTAATCATGTACCCGCGGACTGCATCATAACACCCTTGTGCAGAGCAAACGACCGCGCTGACCTGTTGGCACCTGGCGTTCATCAGGCCTAGGCCTGGACAACGCACACAAATTAGGGCGAAAGACGGCCGTGTATCCTCCACATCCATCGGGAGTTAGTCTTAGAGTCCCTAGGTGGATTACCTTAAAGCGCGCAAGGTTAGTCCCTTTGTTTCAGTAGTTGTTACTTGTCTAGTTTACACTTTACGAAAACCTGTTAAATGCAGACAGTTTCAAGTAAAGTTCTGCTATGGTACTTCTCTACTCCAAATAGGGTCAGATCTACCGCACAGATGTGTTTTACTATGTTCTACACCTACTATTTACCTCGAGCATAGTTTGAGGAAGTGACACAACTGTTGTTACATGCCCCGGTGGTACTGCAAAGTGGTGCAGAAAAATCGATGCAACCAAATTCGTACCACACTTATCGATTTATGGTTACATTTATGGCCAACTGCCTATGGGTAACAATTAATGGACAAACAGTACTCCAAGCTGAAAATGCTAAATACTTTGGAATGTATCTAGACAGGAGACTGACATAGAAGAAAAAGATAACATCTAAGAGAACAGAACTTTACCGCAGTATCAGAAAGATCTAATGTTTTCACTGGTAGACTGTTACAAAATCTTAGTTAAATATCGTCAGTAAACGTCTAACATACAAGCCATTCTCAAACTTGGATGGAGTTATGGCATTCAAATACGGGATACTGTTACTACGAGCAACACTGAGATTCTACAGTTCTTTCAGCCAGAGAACGTGGAGATCAATAATACTAAGCTGCATGATTTGTTTCCAACAACAAACAAGAACCATATTGTAGAAGACGTTCAGTGGTGTAGCATGAACTACATATTGAAATTAAAATATCACCCTAACTCTCTACGATTTGTTGAACAACAGCAAAAATGTAGATATAATAAAGAGTAACATGAACTCTTAGATCTGCTCCACAGGTTCAGCGTTTAATCTATTTGTGTACTTTATCTCAGTTCGCGTCAGCATTAAATTGTGGTGTCAGTTGTTCAGTTGTTTACACGCGTACTTTTGATTTTAATTTTATTTTTGTGTGTGTGTGTGCCTTCCCTACGACGAGCGAGAAATTCAGTGAACAAAGAACTGTCGGTGGGCAACTTTTTCAATAATGTCTGTTTACATAATCCGATTTGTTCACTGTACTTTAGACAAATAGATTACAGTACTGAAATAAATGGAAAAAAATAAGAGTATTCCGAATGTAGGTATTTATGAAAGGAAATTGTTCTAGTGAAGTATTTTAATGTACTTGTATACATTAATATAATAATTGCTCCCATTTGTACTACCGAAGTAGCTTAGGAGTAGGCAGGGTAGGCTGCCTTATGTAAGTCGTACGGCATACAAGGAAGCCAGTGTGGCCAGCACTACGCTTCAGCCGCCCATTATTATCCCCAGGATGTTATCCCAGGTACTCATTTTCAATAGGCTGAGTCGACCTGGGGGCTGAAAACGCACCTTGATTTTATGGTGCCCGGGACCTCTATATTAGTAGCCAGGTGCCATACCCATTGGTCTACTGAGCCGCCTCTTGTATACAATTAAAGTGTAAATTCTGCTTCTTTTCCCTTGAAGCATCAGGCCTGCGGCCTATTGCGTCCCTGACCTAGTATCACTCACGGTCCACCACGGCCAGAGAGAAAACAGTGATCTACTAACCATGTGCGGTGGTTGGCCGCACGGTGGAGAGGAAGTCGCCCGTGTGCGCATATGTAAATGTGGATTTGTTACTGATCTATCCCAGGCATATTGCTACTTGTCCCCAGCGATAGGGGTGGACCCTGACTTGATCCTATGATCGCGGCACAGCAAATAACATGTGCCGACCTGCGCCACCAATGTATAAATTTAAACGTATGTTAGCGACTTGATTGCAAATTATGTACCTATTTTAATTATTATTATACAGCTCCTTTAACTTAAATTTTTAAAGCCAATTGTGTTGTAACGACAACGATGATTTGTTGCAGTTCAATGTTGGGTTAATTTCTATAAGACAATTATTTGAAGAAGTCATTCTTAAGTATTCCCCACACAGAGGCGACACGCGAGTCGGGACGATATCTTATTGCACTGCGGTAAATGAAGGTCACACACACGTGCGGGATACCGAAGAGTGCGATATTGTTTACTTGGTATATCGCTTCGTTATTTCGGTATACCGAACGAGACCTCTCGGTATTCCGTGATGTAGGTAGTATATTGGGAAGATCTTGGGAAATTTCGGAGTACTTGTTTAGTTCATACGTTAGTTTAGGACTCGGTTAGTATGGTTACAGCACGTATGAGTCAAGGCCAGTTGTGTTTTCTACTTACCGAATATTCCAAGTGTGGCACTAGTGTAGGCAGTCGTTTCGGTAAGGCAGTCTTACCGAGTACTATACGGACTGTACCGAGTGTCGCGTCTGTGTGGGGGAACCTTTGTTTTCACACAATAGTTTAAATCGAAGTATACACATTAAACGTTCAGAGACGGTACTTATAGAGAGAGACACTTTTATTTACTGTACGTTTTTCAAAAAAAAACTTGAAGTTAAAATGTTATTGTCTCCTGCTAACAACAGAATATGACGGCGGGTCTAATCCATGAACAGACATTATAATATTCCATCAGATTTCCTTTACCATTGCACGATTTGGGGCATTATCCAACTAGGCATAACTCCTTGTTGTAACCATACAAAGAGCAGAGAAAGTATGGTGACTGATGTACTAAAAAAAACTTGATAGGCCTACTTTTAGGAGCACTTATTGTTTCAGCAGCAAATAAAGTACGATTTAGGATATATTAAATGCAGAATACTTTTCTGAAAACCCTTAGATAAATGAAAATTTGCTTAAAGAATCATCGTCAAGACGGACGCTTTCAAGACACAGTAGTGGTTCAACCAACTGAAGAGACTGTTTTTAAAGACTACAAATAACTCCCTTCAAAGTTACTGGGAGGCGTATTGCTGTGGAACTAACGCTCGTTGTCAGCGTTTCCGTGACTCAGTTTCTAACTGGTGTCTCTCCCACTCGTTATAATTTCAGGTGGTTTTAGGTGCGTGATTGTAAGGGTTTAGTACAAGGAAAAGAGATTTTTTCCTTTTTGTTTAAAAGGTATAATCAACAATTATCAAGTACACAGAGAGCAAGAACACTGAATTTAAAACGGTTGCAATTAGAATATTATGACGCCAGTCTAGATAATTTGCAGGTGTTATTTGAGTATTAGTACTTTGAAATTGTCATTAGAAACTATTGGAAGTAGATACTATGACTTTCAAAACTTAAAGTTATTCATGCTGGCAGTAATGTTTTGGTAGTAGTGTGTCAACAGTAAAGTTTTGGTAGCCTGCTTGGCGACGACGGCACACCAAACTTTACAGAGAATAAAGTTGGAAAAAGATTTTGCAGGGTGGAAAGAAGCAAAGCGTAAACTTTGTAAAGAAAGTTCTAGGGGGCTTAGCCTATTCATAGGAGGTTACACCGTGGCTGAACACTGGCTGATCTCTTGCGCTCGGTTATGGGCTGACGCAGTTTCAGTAAAGGAAAGTCAATGATAAAATAATAATATACTTAATAAAAAAATGTAAGAAATAGTGTTATTATTTACTGGTGTGTCAATAACTAGGCGTGTCAAAGTGTTGTCCATTTCCAGCTTTACCACTCAGGATGCCACAACACGGAATGAGTGAAACTTTTGATACTAACAATATCATTAAAACCTGGTTGGAAACCGAGAAAAGCGCTTTTATGCCTATTCGCATTGTTTTAAAAATATTTGTTGTAATGACCAAAAATTTTAATTTCTGAAATTTTGATCAAAAGTACGTTACGACCAGCCGAGACACCCCAACATGGGCCAGAAACAATAAATAAAGAAGCAGTTTAACGAAGTGTCAACTAGACGTTCGCCAGGGACAGTGATATACACTCGACACAACATTACAATAGAAAGCAGGTCGCCTGTGACAGACTCGTATCAACCGAGATTTACAGCCCACAACAAACAGACAATGAGACTTGACACGGTGGCATAGTACGGAGAAATTGTAATGAGCACACGCTACAAGGTTAATTTGAAGAGTGCCAGCAGTAAAAAAAGGGATGTAGTCACAATTGTACTCACCCTGTATGAGAACAAACAACGTCTATCTAATGAATAGAACTGAATGTGCGCACAGCGGGAGGACATCTTACTGGTGACAACTGATATTTACGACAAGGAAGAGGAGTGCCGTCTTGGAAGCGATGACACGCTGTGTCCTAAAAACTGACGAAAAGGGTCATGGCTAGTCCAGACAATGACAAAATGCGACGTATTGTTCGCGTGAGAACAGCAGCAGACTTCCAGAGTACGCTTAGACAAAAGCTTGATCGACAGCCGCGGAATTGCTCTACATTCCAGGAAATGGTACGGAGGCCCTTCGTCGTGTACTTGTGGGGAGAGCTTACAACCAACCATAGTCCGGCATCTTCTCAGAGCACAGGTGGAGAGGACCGTCGCCACGATAGCAACGGGAACAACGAATCAGAAGTAGAGAACCATAGTTCTGCATAAGGGTAGGAGTTCTTCTGACCTATCGGGGTTGACCAAAGGCGTGTTTGCCAGGAAATTGCATTGTGGTACTTAATAAAAACTGTTTACAGAGCACGCGAGAAGGCAGTCTTCATAAACTTTTTGATCATATACTTTGTCAGTCTTCATAAATTTTTCAATCATATACTTTATCTTTGAACAGTCTACATAAAAGTTTCAATCCTATTCTTTTCTCAAGTAAAAGTTCTCAGTTTTAATACATCACAGTTAACATACGTGTAGCGGTTTGGCGTTGAAACTCTGTTACGCGGTACTTTAATCAGTGACTTAACATTTCAACATTGACAGTTATGCAGTAATAGTGTATCCACAGTGACTCAATCACACAATATACATCAGTGATTAATAACTTTCAAGTACACTATCTTACTCAGCTACCACTTATTAAGAACCAAGCTATTCAGTCACAGTTTCATTTAATAACAGAACTTTCATTAATACTTTACCGAACAGCGAAAACGTAACGTTGTACAGTGCGAAGTGTAGAAGACCGATTGGAACAATACACCACGTTATCGAGACACGATATATTAACATATACAAGAAGAAGTTCGATAATAGACAGTAATATATATACACACTAGTTAACAATAAACGTACTCACACAACACATGACTTCATAGACTCTGATAGGACGGCAGACATCAATGAACACATACACCGCGAGTGAATCTGATCCGCGAGTGTGTGTTGAGTGATAGTGACATCGAAGCGACGCGACCTCATACGTATGGATCATCTGCAGGAAGGAGTTACACCGATGGAAATATTGGATAATCCTTTTTACAAGTAATTCTTTATGTTATTCTTGTCATAAGAACTCTACTGTCCTGTCTCTTTCAAAGAAAACACCCTTTGAGAATTCAGATTAATTATCATGGAAAATTTAAATAAAGCTAAACATCTGAGGCAAGAAATGAACGCATTAGTATAAGATTTATATGTTATAGATGTATGTGTATGTTTTCAGCGAACGACGTACAGTATTTATATTGTAATTTGATTCATATATATGTGTTCTTTTATGGATGTATTTTCAAGACATCATTTATATTATATATGTTGAAGTTTCATTAATTGAATGATGTTAATAAACAAGTGTTTATTTTCATTCAGTATTTATGCGTTCATCATTGTCAATCTTACCTCATAACAGACATTAACGTCACTTGAATAAAGTATAGTAAATTTAATATTTATACAACAATTTAGAGTCTCATTACAGTAATTATACTAACTATAAAATAACTAAATAATCATGTAAAATCAAATAATTTGGTATAAATAACCTAATTGGGTGATTACATGATTAAACTCCACAAATTAGTATAATTACAATTACAAATTAATTAATTATGCAAATAATATTTGCATAAATGATAGTTGTATAAATTGGCGCTCCAAGATCGTGGGGAACGGCAATCACAATTACATATTTAATTGCCAATTCCATTTATATACAATTAAATACACACATCATATATAAAATTGGCGCCCATCGCACGGCAAAGAGCAGGCAGTAGATAGGATAAGCATATATATTTCATGTTAGTTGTTAGTTGTAAGAACAAAATATTATTAGTGTGAGGCTAGTTGGACTGAATGTTAACGCGGAGCAAGGCAGCAAAAATGACGACTAGCAGTTCCGATTCCATGAATTTCGATATTAATAACCAGCAGGGTGTACCTGATATCGAACGTGAAGAATCACCAATCGAATCACAAATGACCGAGGAGACGTCAGACGTCAGGGCGCGGGGACAGGAGTCCCAACAACCACGACAGGAGGTGACGCTGCAAGCATTAATGGACTTCATGAACGAGAAGTTCGACAAACAGAAGGAAGAAATTAATAAAAATTTTACAGAGAGGTTTAAAGAACAGAATGAGATATTTGCCAAGCGAAACGAGATGTTTGAAAAACTGAACGAAAAACTAGATAATTACACAACGGAAATCACGCAACACGTGGCCGAGCAGTTCACGCTGTTACGCACAGATATACGTGAACATACGAATACCTGGAACGACAACAAAAACGAAGTCCAGAAGAAGCAGGAAGAAGAAGTGAATAAAAGTTACGAAGAGGTACGGAAAGTACAAGATAATGGTAACGCTGTTGATTTCACAGACGTGTTAACTACTAAGAAATTAGCAACTGTGGGATCTAACGTAAGTGTCAGTAGTAAGCCGAGAAACAGGTGGATTAAGAAGAGAAATGATTTTGTTTCTTTGTATTTAATGACGTCGGAAGATGATTATCCAGACATGGATAGAGATAATAAAAGTTTAATACCATCAAGTAGAATACGTAAAAAGTACAAATTAAACAGCACGAGAATAGATGCTGCATCAGTGAATTCAACGATGAAGTATCCAGCGTGTGGAAAAGGCGTACATCGACTAAGTAGTCGAGCTGCATTAATAAAAAACATGAAAAGAAGGTTCGATATTAAGATGAATACTGCATGTTATGAAAATGAATGCAGATTTAAGCAAGCCATGGATGATGTGAAGCGGAAAAACCTACCAGGTTCGTATACATATTCGTCCTGGACAAGGAATGTTATGAGAAAGAGGGGAGGAAGGAAATCCACTGGACGACTTAAGCATATTATAAGTGCTACCAGTACTGAAAGGCGAGTCCAAGCGCTCGAGGTAAGAATTCTTAAGAATATAGAAAACAAGGTATTATTAGGTGAACACGCGGGTAGTAAAATGACTGTCGAAAAACGGAGTCGTAAACAGGTTTGGAAGAGGCGACAAAAGCAGTGTGGCGCGTGTTTGCCTAGAGAACGTTATTGGAAAGGACGGTATGACATATTTTCTACCCACCCTCATAGAGAGAGAAAGAGACATGTCATAAATCTTGGTGGTGCCAAGTGCAACACACATTGTACCAGCATAACGGGGACGACTAACAGCCTGTTGAGTAAATGTGTGACGCAAACCTCAAGGTCAGCACCCTTACTATTTACAAACAAAATACGTGCGTTAGTAACGGCACAAAATTAACAGGACATGCAACTATGTCTCCACAAATAGAAAGTTAAGAATGAATTAAATGAAAACGTGGAAAGAAGGCGATTTTAAGAACGTCTGAAAATTTAATAATTAAGTTAGATAATATTGAGTAAAACACATTGAATATGATTGGGTATGTGAGAATACATAAACCAAAGAAGATAATTAGATATGAATATTAATGAATGAAACTAAAACGATGCAACATACGAACTCACTGATTGCGATAACAGCGACAGGGTGAGAGGGAAATTTAACGTGCGTCAGTTAAAAAAATATTATGAAGCGAACGTACAACCCACACGAGAAAGTGAAAGTTACACCAACGGTTAGTGGACTACGGAAAGGGAAACGAGAGCATAGGGTGAATGTCCCGCAGAAAATCAGTCCAGCTAGCTAGACAATAAGATGTGTAATTTGTTGACATGTAATTTGAAAATTTTCACATTAATTCTGTAAGTCACGATATGTCTATATAATGACATTAATTACATGTGAATTGACCAACATTAATGAAGAATTTCAATATAAAAGACACTTATTGTGCGAAAGATTTGATCGAGTGTGCAGCAATAAATTGCTAAGATATTATAAACGAACATTTTAATAGACATATAATGATGTAAGGTCAATTACTAAAATATGAGCAGTATATAGTGAGATCATTTATAATCATGATGATATAAAATTAACCTTTAATTGTTCATAGGTATTGTATATAATTTGTTAATCAATATAAGTACTAGTAATGTGTATTATGAGTGATACTCAACGATGATTAGAGTAAATGCATTACCAAAAATACATAAACCTAACATTCCAATCAGACCATTAATAAACAACACACAGGCCCCCTCCCACAAAATAGCAAAACAACTAGACAAAATAATCAGAGAAAACATAAAACTCAGCAACAACACCTCTATCAAAAACAACATTGACCTAGTCAGGAAAACTGAACACATACACATCCCACATAACTCAACTCTGGCATCTTTTGATATAACCAATTTATACACTAATGTCCCCATCAAAGAAACCATACAAACACTAGAACAACTACTCAGACAAAACAACACACCTGAAACACACATACAAGAAATCATCACACTTACCAAAATAATAACTGAACAAAATTACTTTACATACAATAACAAAATATACACACAAACAGAAGGACTCCCGATGGGATCCCCCATATCAGGAATACTAGCAGAAATATATATACACAACATTGAACAGAACCACATAATAAACAACAACAAATACACTAACAAAATTATATACTGGCAAAGGTATGTGGATGATATATTACTTTTATTCAAAGGCAACACAAGACAAGTTGAAAACTTCCACAAATACATAAACACTATTCACCACAAATTAAAATTTACACTGGAAACTGAACAAAACAATAGTATAAATTTTCTAGACCTAACAATTAACAAAACTAGCAATACACACACGTACAAAATATACAGGAAACCTACCACAACTGACATGGTTATACACAACACATCAAACCACCCAACACAACATAAACATGCGGCCTTCAACCATATGCTCCATAGACTAACTAAAATACCCTTAAATAAACAAGATTACACCGACGAACTCAACACAATAAAATACATAGCAATAAAAAACGGTTATAACCCCAATTTAATAAACATACTACACAAACGCATCAAAAACAAAAACAACAAAACACTAAATACCATCAACACACAACACAATAAGTACATCACTCTCACATACCACAACTCATACACACACAAAATCGCCAATACATTCAGAAAACACAAATACAAAATAGCATTCAGAACAACCAATACCATCAAAAAACACATCAGTAATACAAACACAGACATAGACAAATATAACAAAACAGGTGTTTACAAATTAAATTGTAATGACTGCAATAGTTTCTACATAGGCCAGACGGGAAGATCTTTTTCATCCCGTTATTCTGAACACTTAAAAGCTTTAACCAACAACAATATACTCTCTGCATTTGCCACACACATACACACAGAAAACCACAGTTACACCAACATAGACACTAATCTTGAAATTTTACATTACATACCCAAAGGTCAAAAACTCAACACAACTGAACAATACGAAATATATAAACACCACACAACACAACCAAACAACATACTCAATGATCAATTACAATATAAATCACATACACTTTTTGACACAATTATACAGAAAACAAACAGTAAGTTGAATCCCCGCGCCAATCCCCTTCCTCCACACACCACCCCCACTTCACCTTCCACACAACCGTTACAAAATGCTGGCAGTCTGTTACCAAAGCTGAAGAAGGCGGATACTAAACCGAAACGCGTCCAATAAAATTAGTAAGTTTCACATGAAAAAAGTTCATTTTTAGTTAAGTGTTAGTTAAGTGATATATATATATATATGTATTTACATGTTCATAAATTGTTGTTTTTAATTGTTTGAGATAAGATAAAGATATTACCTATGATAATATTATTAAGACGATACATGATTAATTACATTTCAGGTTAAAAAACCATTATTTCATGTATTAGATCATAAATGGATAACATAGATATCCACAGCTATTATTATTATTACAAAATAATTATATGCCTAATTATATGCACACCATATGTGAAAATGCGTTCATTCTTACTCAGATGCACGGCAATAAATTCCTAGAGTCAGTTAATAACAAAATATAGAGAATATATGCCAGTATACGCCGAGCAGAGGAAAGTGGGTCAATGACCGTGAACTTCTCAAGGAGGACTCCCACGACAAACTCAGAGCGCGAAAATCGAATTAGAGTGTCTTCTGCTAATCCAACATCCAATCCGATTTGGGGACCTTGTAATGACCAAAAATTTTAATTTCTGAAATTTTGATCAAAAGTACGTTACGACCAGCCGAGACACCCCAACATGGGCCAGAAACAATAAATAAAGAAGCAGTTTAACGAAGTGTCAACTAGACGTTCGCCAGGGACAGTGATATACACTCGACACAACATTACAATAGAAAGCAGGTCGCCTGTGACAGACTCGTATCAACCGAGATTTACAGCCCACAACAAACAGACAATGAGACTTGACACGGTGGCATAGTACGGAGAAATTGTAATGAGCACACGCTACAAGGTTAATTTGAAGAGTGCCAGCAGTAAAAAAAGGGATGTAGTCACAATTGTACTCACCCTGTATGAGAACAAACAACGTCTATCTAATGAATAGAACTGAATGTGCGCACAGCGGGAGGACATCTTACTGGTGACAACTGATATTTACGACAAGGAAGAGGAGTGCCGTCTTGGAAGCGATGACACGCTGTGTCCTAAAAACTGACGAAAAGGGTCATGGCTAGTCCAGACAATGACAAAATGCGACGTATTGTTCGCGTGAGAACAGCAGCAGACTTCCAGAGTACGCTTAGACAAAAGCTTGATCGACAGCCGCGGAATTGCTCTACATTCCAGGAAACGGTACGGAGGCCTTCGTCGTGTACTTGTGGGGAGAGCTTACAACCAACCATAGTCCGGCATCTTCTCAGAGCACAGGTGGAGAGGACCGTCGCCACGATAGCAACGGGAACAACGAATCAGAAGTAGAGAACCATAGTTCTGCATAAGGGTAGGAGTTCTTCTGACCTATCGGGGTTGACCAAAGGCGTGTTTGCCAGGAAATTGCATTGTGGTACTTAATAAAAACTGTTTACAGAGCACGCGAGAAGGCAGTCTTCATAAACTTTTTGATCATATACTTTGTCAGTCTTCATAAATTTTTCAATCATATACTTTATCTTTGAACAGTCTACATAAAAGTTTCAATCCTATTCTTTTCTCAAGTAAAAGTTCTCAGTTTTAATACATCACAGTTAACATACGTGTAGCGGTTTGGCGTTGAAACTCTGTTACGCGGTACTTTAATCAGTGACTTAACATTTCAACATTGACAGTTATGCAGTAATAGTGTATCCACAGTGACTCAATCACACAATATACATCAGTGATTAATAACTTTCAAGTACACTATCTTACTCAGCTACCGCTTATTAAGAACCAAGCTATTCAGTCACAGTTTCATTTAATAACAGAACTTTCATTAATACTTTACCGAACAGCGAAAACGTAACGTTGTACAGTGCGAAGTGTAGAAGACCGATTGGAACAATACACCACGTTATCGAGACACGATATATTAACATATACAAGAAGAAGTTCGATAATAGACAGTAATATATATACACACTAGTTAACAATGAACGTACTCACACAACACATGACTTCATAGACTCTGATAGGACGGCAGACATCAATGAACACATACACCGCGAGTGAATCTGATCCGCGAGTGTTTGTTGAGTGATAGTGACATCGAAGCGACGCGACCTCATACGTATGGATCATCTGCAGGAAGGAGTTACACCGATGGAAATATTGGATAATCCTTTTTACAAGTAATTCTTTATGTTATTCTTGTCATAAGAACTCTACTGTCCTGTCTCTTTCAAAGAAAACACCCTTTGAGAATTCAGATTAATTATCATGGAAAATTTAAATAAAGCTATTCATCTGATGCAAGAAATGAACGCATTAGTATAAGATTTATATGTTGTTTATCTATGTTTGTATATGTTGATTGTGTTATAGATGATGTGTATGTTTTCAGCGAACGACGTTCAGGATTTATATTGTATATTGTTGTTCATATATATGTGTTCTTTTATGGATGTATTTTCAAGACATCATTTATATTATATATGTTGAAGTTTCATTAATTGAATGATGTTAATAAATAAGTGTTTATTTTCATTCAGTATTTATGCGTTCATCATTGTCAATCTTACCTCATAACAGACATTAACGTCACTTGAATAAATTATAGTAAATTTAATATTTATACAACAAATTAGAGTCTCATTACAGTAATTATACTAACTATCAAATAACTAAATAATCACGTAAAATCAAATAATTTGGTATAAATAACCTAATTGGGTTAGTCCAGACAACCCTTAACATGATTAAACTCCACAAATTAGTATAATTACAATTACAAATTAATTAATTATGCAAATAATATTTGCATAAACGGTAGTTGTATGTTGTCATAATTTTTAATCTATAAATGAATGGTTTTTGTCTTGTCACATTTTTAGAAATGTTTATTATTTCTTAAAAAGTTCAGTGTTTTTTGAAGTTTTACAAATTTTCTGTACTTTAAAAAATAAATAGGCCTGAGCAATGGCTATTCTAGGGCTTGCAATGTGGAAGGGGGAGCGTTGTAGTAAGTTGAAGTAACAAAAATTACACATAAAAAAGTATTGTGGGTGCTACCGTGTAAGTGTTAAAGAAAACTATAATTAAATATAAAAAAGTAATTTTAATTACAGAGAATAATATAATCTCAAACTTGAAAAAAGAAAAAAAGAAATACTTAGGTTTCTGAGAGTCCTAGGCTTCCGGCCCGAGGGTAGAACCGCCAGTGTTTGTAAGTACCTTATAAGTGGAAAACAGTGAATTCAATTAAGGATGAGTAGCAAAAGTACAAGAAGGCTAAGGATGCCAGCAATGATCAAAAACAGTGGTCAAAAGGGTAAGGAAAAATTACGCAAACCAAAATGGAGTTCCATATCACCATCCTCTCTTCTAATATTTCTAGTTCTAATGGTATCCAGTAAGCATATACACAACAAATAATGAAAGCCTCCAAACTAGTTAGATTCACTAGTTCGCAGTCCATAATCGGTGTTTAATAACACTCCATGAACGCCCATAATTTAAGCGCATTTAATAACACTCCATAATGCGCAGACTCGATAATAGCTTGTATAATTCGTTGTACTGACTGACTCACTTTGTGTATTATATAAACCTGGGGCTTAATAAAAATGAGGTTTCTGGAGTGTACAAACGCATGCTGCCCGTGTGAAAAGGTGTCTGTCTATCGTACATACTCTGTAGTACGAGATAAGGCAAATGTACGCGTCGCCTTAAAATATATTTATCTGAGGAAAATCTTTGTATTTGAGATATTTGTCTGAGATGTATTTACCTTTGTTATCTAAGGAAATCAAAAAATATCTAAGTTATTTTAAACACAGAGAATGAGCATTCTGAGCGGATTATAAATCGAATCTGACAATGACAAGCTCTAAAAAATGTGGTAATTTTTTTGCCTTTATTTGTTTGTTGCACTTAACTTGCTTCACAGGATATCAAATTTAAAGTAAAAACATAAAGCTAAATTTTGATGGCCGATGTTAAAATGTTCATGTGATAAGTAGTATAATTTTATAAGCTACACATGGACAGACTAACTTCAACAAATTTCTAGTACTTCTGCAGCAAGTAGATTAAATATTTCATTGTAGTGTTATTTCCTCCATGTCATTTATCATGCGGAACTAAAAACTGAAAGTTTACACTAAGACTTTTCAGCTTTCAGAATAAAGACTTAAGTTTCATAATTAAAAGTTTCTCTATCGTGAAGAGAGTGTGGGGTAAGACAAGTTTCATTCATCTTCATTTTTACTTGAAGAACGCATTGCATTTCGAGAAATATGAACTATTCTTGTTAACGCTAAACTTTTACAGCTGCCGACTGCTTTCTTCCAATAACGCTCAAGGGAATAATTTAAGTTTATAAACCTTTTTTACCATAGTAATTAATTTTTAAACATCCATATAAAGTACAGGAATAATTTATTTTTTGAAGAAATAATATTTTAATTTTTCCAGCTTTAGGCATCAATGTGGTAACCATATATTTCTGCCTAATAATTCATAACTCATATTTGTTTTTCTTAATTTAAGCAATACATAACACTGTAAAACTGGTTTATTTACGATAAAAACAAGCATTGACGAATACAAAATTTTACTTCATCGTCAAAAATTTGATAATTAATTTATTTCTTTAAGAACACAAAGTGTTCAGTATGTTGTGTTCTAACAATTTTAAGTTGCCAGAGGATAAGTGGTGACACCGAACTATTACCTGAAATAAAATCTTGTATTATCACTTCCGTTTTCTTGTTGTGGTTACTGTGGTTACCTGATATTGTGCCTACTGAAACTGTATTACGTAACAAAATTGCTCAGACAGTGACATCAAAGAGGTAATGTGCGCTACCATAGTTAGAGTACCCTAACGTTACTCTTTCATTCTCCCCCCCTCACTCCGTGTCTTTTTCATCCAACACTCTATCAACTACTTCTACTCAGTAGTATTTAAAAAAAAAACACTTTTTAAAATGTTTGTTCCACTTATTCTTAAGAATCTGTTTGACAATATTATAAAAGCCGTTATCTCTAGTTTATCTTCATTAAAGGTTCCAACGATGTAAATTGTGGGATGATTGCTCTTCTGTTTGTCTCGAGTCGCATTATGTAGTTGTTACAAACAACAATGATCTGAAAAGCACAATGTCTATGAAATCAAGCGAAATATTTAAGCATATCCAATGGTATTACAATTGTTGCACACAATGTAAAAGTTCTTACAAAATATGATTATAAGAAGTAGAAATGATAATTACTCTTTCAACGGTGAATTCTCCGTCTTTGACTCTAAGCCCTTTTTTTATCCCAAGGCAACATAAGCAGAATCGCTCACCTGCACTCATCCTACGGTAATAAAAACACTAATCAATTTTTAAATTGAAATTCTTAAAATTTAGATTAGATAAAAAAGTATGTACTTAGGTGTAAGTAAGTACATCCCAGATTAGGAAATATTTTTCACTATTTTTTTGTAGTGGTTTTTGTTAAGGTAACAAAATATTCAGTAACAATTCTTTTATTAAATACAGGGCCTACGTTCCGCTGCCGGTGACGGTGACGACATTTGACTGCTTGCTTTCGAAGTGGTAACAACAACATCAGAACAACGCAGAAGAGGATCGCCTCGACCTCTAGAAGACTGCCATGAAGAGGCTTTCACAGCAATCAACGGAGGCGGTTAAGAAGAAGCCGCCGGGGAAACACTCGCCACATCGCCAGCGACAACACCAAGCTGCGATGGAAGTGGACCAGCCGCAAGACGACGACAACCCACGCACAACTGGGACCTGCCGCACAGTGCCGGTAAGTCTGGTAGGTAGCGCTGTCCAGCGGAATCCGGGGAGTCCGAGAGTAGGGCTCACAAATAGAGATGCAGATGCGGGTTGCGCCGCCACTGTGACGGTGTCACAGTTCGGCCCCCGGATACCCGCTGGACAAAGAGCTGAGCTAGTCAGCAGTAGACCAGCTGTTAGTGCCCCTGAAGCACTGTGCGGCAGCGACGAGCCCCCCGGCCGGCCACTTGGGCCAGTCGGGAACCCTACGACTTGCGCGGGTAGCCCTGCTCAACCCGCGCAAGTACGTGAAAATAATCGGTCCTTATTAGGGCCGACTAAGCCCGCAAAGGCCGGACCTTCCGGCTGCAAGGCCGCTAGTAGGCCAAGCAGCCCTCAACCTCTGCCGGAGTCTGACTCCCCAGACATGGAGACCTCGGCTTCCACCGACTGGGTGGTAGTAGGGCACGGTGGCAAGCCGAGAAAGTCTCCCTCCCTGACTTCCTTGAGTTCGGCTACGGACTCGGCGGCATTCAAAGCCTCCGCTGAGGTTGCGCCCAGTCGCACCTCCGAAGGAAGGATCCCACCGGTGTTCGTCACGAACGTCAGGGATATTATCGGCTTCAGTCGCCGACTCCGTAAGGTCGTTGCGCTGGCAGATAACGCTTCGGTCAAGCTCCTAGCGAGTGAGACTGTGCGCGTTACCTGCCGCAGCGCTTCCGAGCACTTCGGAGTAATCCAGTGGCTGGAACGTGAATCGTTCCAGTTCCACACATACACACTAAACCGCACCAAGCCTGTAGCCCTCGTCCTTCAGGGCCTGGACATACAGGCGGATCCGCAGGTCGTTTTCGACGAACTGCGCGACGCGGGCTATAAGGTTGTGGGAGCCTCTCGGCTGTACACCACTTATGGCTCGCGTCGTCCCCTCCCACTCATCAGACTCCTGGTAGAGAAGGGCGACTCTTCCCAGTCCCTTTTAGATTTGAAAAGGCTTTTCGGGCTCTGCGTGAGCGTAGAGCCCTGCCGTCAGACCGGGCGACTTTCCCAGTGCCACAGGTGCCAGCGGTTCGCCATAGCTGCTTCGGTTGTCGGAACGCGCCGACCTGCGTCCGCTGTGGAAATTACCACTTGACGCAGGCCTGCGCTGTTCCGGACAACCACCGATACTGTATTAACTGTGCCGGCGCCAATGCTGCAAATAACAGGCGCTGCCCAGTCTATAACGAGCAGCTGGACAGACTCAAGAAACCTGTCCAGCCTAAGCCTCGGCAAGTTGTCAGCCAGCCAGTCAAAACGGTCAAAGCCGCTGAACCTGTGGTCCGGAAACCAGCCCCGAGGTCTGCTCCGGTTCCTAAACCTACGCGTGCAGTGAGCCCGAGCATAGCTCAACAGGCCAAACCACCAACCGCGCCCCCGGAACCGGAACGCGAAGTCCCCCACTACGCTCTAGTCCCGCTGCCGGACGATAAGGAGGAAATTGATCCTCCACTGCCGCCGCCACCCAAGCCTACATTCCCCAGATCAGGCAAAAACAAGGTAAACCTCAGGCCAAGAACACGGGCCAGCCCAAGTTACCTGCCACTGGACCCAAGCCTGCCCACCAAAAGCCAGAGCGACCACCCGCTCCAGAACCTGCCCCCAAGGCTTCCACCGCCTCGCCCACCGCAGCTATGCAGCTGCCGCCAAGCGTTCCCCCCAGGCCTCATCTTCCGATGATCTCGCCGTTGTCTCCGACTTTCTGGCAAGCTACGACTTGCAGAAACTAGCCCAAACTTTCCTCAAAATCAAGGAACGCTTGGCAACAGCCTCGCCCCAAGACAAATTCCTCCTCTTGGTGGAAGCCTGCCGTATTATAGGTCTGTTATGAACGGACAACCACGGCAATCCCTCAAACGAGACCTCGAGCTCGTGGCGTGGAACGCCAACGGCCTCGCTTCCCGGCATTCTGAGCTCTTAGAGTTCGTTGCCCGTCACAAGCCCGACGTGCTTCTTCTTGGTGAGACGCACCTGACCCCGCATCGTCGTTTCCGACTACCAAACTACATGTGCCACCGGGACGACCGGTCGGGTCACGCAGGAGGGGGCACAGCCATCGCGGTGAAGGCGAGTCTTCGCCATCACCGCGTTGTCCTGCCTCAGCGGCGGAACCTCGAGTGCACCGCGGTTGAGCTCCATGGTGCTCTCGGCGGTCTACTCGTGGTTTCCGCTTACAAGCCTCCACAAACGGAGCTCCTGTCGAACGATCTGGAGGCCGTCTTTGGAGCAAACAGGAGGGTAGTCCTGGCGGGCGACCTGAACTGTAAGCACCCTGATTGGGGGAGCCGCTTGGTGAAACCAAACGGGGCCCGCTTACGCAGGTATGCTGATGCGGCTCGGGTCACAGTCATGGGTCCTACCGGGCCTACGTACTATCCCTCGAGGGCTAACTCCCGCCCTGACGTACTGGACATTGCCGCGGTCAGGGGCGTTTATTGCCCGGTCCACGTCTCCGTCATTTCGGAACTGTCCTCGGACCATTGCCCTATCAGTGTGCATATAGCTACCCAGCACGCCACCGTCCGCAACGAGCGGCGGGTAATCGAGTGGGACCGCTTGGGCCCGGCGTTCAGTCGCCGCCTACCTGAGCATATCCCGCTCGACACTACCCAGCATGTCGACGAGGCAGTTGCCTTATTCGACACAGCCGTAGTCTCGGCGGTAGACGTGTCCTCCCGGATGAAGCCGGGGCTCACGCCCGACTATCAGCGTATCCCCGAAGAGGTGTCTCAGCTCGCTTGCGAGAGGAATCGCCTCCGGAGACGCTGGCAGAGGTCTCGTGACCCGACTGACAAGGCTGCGTTCAACAGAGAGTCCGGCAAGTTGCGTCGCGACATGCTGGCGTTCCGTATTACGCAACTGGGAGCTAGCTGTGACACAGATGGATGGCCCTGCCGAGGACCGTAATGTCTGGCGGATTCCCAGTGCCCTAACGGGAAAGCGCAAACGCGCGCCTCTCCCCGCACTGGCCGGACCCGGCGGTCAACCCCTTGGCCGCCCCCTCGAAAAGGCAGAGTTCTTGGCTGACAGTTTAGAGCGACAGTTCGCTCCCAACCCATCCAAGAACCCGGCTTTCACTGAGCAAATCTGCCGCGAGGTAGAGCGCTTTCTATCGGCCGATATCACAGTCCAACCGGAGCCCATCTCCCCGGAGGAGGTCTCTGAGAGGATTGTTGAGCTCAAGCCCCGGAAGGCGCCTGGCCCGGACGGAGTCATGAATTCCGCCCTCCATTGCCTTCCGGAGCGAGGAACCCAGTTCCTCACTGACCTGTTCAATTCATGCCTCAGACTGGCCTATTTTACGGTGAAATGGAAAACGGCTACCGTCATTGTGATACCCAAGCCGGGAAAGAATTCTTCTCGCGTGGAAAACCTCAGGCCCATCAGCCTCTTGTCCGCGACGTCCAAGGTTTTTGAGCGTCTGATCCAGCGTAGGATCCGCGACCATCTAGAAAGACTAGACGTGCTGATCCCCGAACAGATCGGATTTCGTGAGCTGCACTCCTCGACTCATCAGCTGATGAGACTCGTGGAATGCATTACCGAGGCTGGCTGCCAGGGCAAACAGACGACTGCCATCTTCCTAGACGTAGAGACAGCCTTTGACCGCGTGTGACACGAGGGTGTCCTGTACAAACTCACGGAAGTCCTTCTCCCAGACTGCTACGTTCACTTGATCGGCAGCTTTCTGCGAGACCGTAGCTTCCGAGTGAGAGTAGACCACGCTCTCTCTTCGGAGAGGCGTATTACCGCTGGCGTCCCTCAGGGAAGTGTCCTTGGGCCTCTCCTGTTCTCGCTGTTTGTCAACGACACGCCCCGAGTTCCTGGAGTAAAACTGTCGCTGTTCGCGGACGACACTGCGGCTTTTGCCTCAGAGCCGAACGCGAGATATGCGGCAGTTAAGCTCCAGCGCCAACTCGACGTGTATCTCGGGTGGACCAACGACTGGAGAGTTGCCGTTAACGCTTCCAAGAGCGCCGTGGTAATATTCTCGCGCAAACGTAAGCGGCCTCGGTCGCTTAAAGTAGGCCCCGTCGAGGTGTCCTGCCTGGACCAATAGCGTCAAGTACCTCGGGCTCCACGTGGATTCCCGACTCACCTGGCGAACCCATACACAGTACATCCGACAACGCGCTTCGGCGCAACTCAGTAGACTCTGGCCCATGCTATCTAATCCGGCAATGACCCCTGCACTACTCGCGACCCGCCAGTTGTGTGTTCCGCTGCCTGGGGCAAGTCAGACAACCTCCTACGACGGTGGGTTTCCTACGATCGGTTTGCTAATCCAGCGTCTGCCAGAAGTTCAGATGCAGAGAGAACAGAATCAGGTCGAGCCGTCCCGGCGCCGTCTGCGCTGACACTCTAGACACAGGAAACTGCGAGGTGTGCAAGTGGATCCTCGCGGGAAGACACCCGCCTCGTCGTGGCAGCTTTCTGCTCCGGCTTATGGCGGCCGCACCTACCTCCCAATCTAGTACGTATCTAAACTCCGTCCTTAAACCACGGAGCTGTACCCAAGACGAGAAGCCAGGCAGGTACATTAAAACATAATGAAATTTTATAACGTTAAGCGCCTGCTCGAGCCGCTTTGTCTGCGCTGTCGTATTAGGCATGGATAACCGCGAGGTGCGCAAATCTCTAACTGGGGAAGCCATCCGCCAGGGCGTGGAAACTCATCGGTCCAGCCATCGCCAAAGGCGGCTGTGCATATTGTCCACGCCACAATGTGTCTAGCTCCTGTGGTGAATCCTAAACGGAGCGACAGATTTGCGCCCCTGGCATGGAATCAGCCCGGAACAATAAATGAAATTCTCGATATCCTCTCTTGCATCCTGTGTCGTGCAATGGGGAGCCTCTGATTCTTCTGAGGCATTTCATATCCGATGTTAGGAGTCTTTGTTCCTTTATTTTTGTAGCTGCCCAGTACGGCACTAAAGAGTACAAGCGGACTTGTGTGTCTAATCTAGCTTTGCTTCTAAACGCGTTTTCTAGTACTCCACATAGGGCTAGATATTTAGGCCTATTAATTTTGTTTACGTGATGTCTATAATGTTCGTAAGTGATCTCCCAGCCAAGATATTGAAAGTGAGAAAAGGGCTTCAGTGACTTATTTATATAACTATTTTTGTTCGAACTGCCTACTAACCTTAGTGAGCCACTCTCTGTTACAACTTTATTTAAATATAAAATGTGCTTAGTCATCGGTACCTTGGGTTGGGAAGAATTGTGAATTTATAAAAACCTGTATCTTACGTCTAAACGAATCCATTCCGGGGTTAGCGAACTAGCGACTGACGAGGATTACTGTATACTTTAACAATATCGATTTTTAGGCAATTCCCGCTTCGTCAAACAAAACACAAAAATACAGCACACAATGTTTCGAACTATCAGCATGTGACGTTCCCAACGTACATCATAGTTTTCACAACAATGGTATCACGATTTATGTAAAAGCAGCAGATTGTCGATGTCGAAGTAGTTTGTGTAAATGGGAAAACTGTGACGGCTTCTTCTTGGTAACATTACATAATGTTACGCATGGGCGTAACTTTGGGCCTAACTGGGGGGGAGGCAGGGTAAGGCTTCATAAATTCAAGTGTGTAGTGAGACCATCTATATAATAAAATTAATAAAATGTATTATATTATTACAAAAGAGACGAAGTAAAGAGAGCAAATTCCTAGAAATTCAGCTGCGCTTATTACTTCATTACGATGTGTTCCAAAACAAGTCTTTGTTTGTGTAAAAGACACGCATTGTATTCTAGTTAATTAGGTCTCTAGCGTTTGTTTTTTTTCGAACAGAAGTATTATTTTGACGTATATCATTCAAATCTGTCAAACATTCTCCTTACAAGTTTCTTCGAAACAAATAAGAATAATAAATTTATACTGTGCTCGCAAGTATAGAAACTGTCTCCTGTTTGACTATTTGTTAGTTTTTATTTATAACAAGTGGAAACAAAATTTTATAATGCTCGGAACATGGGGGGGGTGCCTCCTCCTTTCCCCTCCCAAGTTACGCCTATGATGTTACGTATAAACTTCTACATAACTGACACGTTTTGATGAACTGTTCCAGATACATTAGCACGGTGACGCAGAGTAGGCAACACAGTAAAACAATTATTTACGTGTTGGGTTGTTAATGCGAAACGTGAGGATCTGATAAAAACGTGTGAGGTAGTTTACAAACCCGCACGTTCGAAGTGAAACTTGTTTTGTACTCTGGCTTAAATTTTTGTATGCTTACTATTTTGATAATTGAACGGCGCATTAGAATATGCCTACATCGGTAAAGGTATAATTGAATTAGACAATTTATAATTTATAAAATTTGACAACCATTTTTTATTATCAAGTATGGTTTACGTATTCGATTTGCATGTTTTCGTCATTACTATTTCTTCCATTGTTTTATAAACGTTTACATAAGATTTCAGGAGAATTCTCCAAAAATGAAGCAATAACTTTCTGACTTTGTGATAGTTGACAGAAGGAAAAAACGACTTCGATTCCAGTATTTCGAAGTACCTTAATAGAAAGTTACAGTGATATTAATTCCCTATCTTGTCGTTGGTTCGATTTGATTATTACCCATTAATTAACTTAAATTTTCCTGGAGGAAATATACTAACGGTTTTGGATCTCCAGTCACAAAATTTACATCGAAATCGCCACTCAGTATCATTCCACTTACATGACATTATATTTTTCTTAACAGAGCCAAACCCCTGGCGCAAGTTATAAATATTTAACTCATTTTGGTTTATTTATGTTGTTGTTGTTTAGTTATAAATTGTCTCTGAGTTTATGTTACGATGCAGGTACCGGTACATTTTTATTTGGGTTACAGATTCATACGTTGTCTTGACTTTTCCTTTTCTATTCTGTTTCAAAAATTTTTCATTTTTAACAATCCATTATTTATTTCTTCATTTTCGAATAATGTTCTAAATTCATTTTTCTTTTCATATTTCTTTCTCACTCTTAATAATTGTAGTTATTAATGAAGTAGAAAATTATCATCTGGTTTCGCGTTTTTCCTTTCTTTCGTCACGAACGAAATTGCACCTCAGCTTTCGTGATGCACACGATGTAAAAGAAGCTTCACTTCAGCGCAATGAGAACGTATTGATAATAGTTCACCATGTCGTCGTAGAGTAAACGAGCACTCTTCAGATACTATTTTCCCCATTTCTTAAGAAAGTCTGGCGCCGACCCGATAATTTAGGACATTGTGTAACTTGACGGCTCCCTGCAAAACTCAGAGCGCGGAACATTCAGTTTCTCCACGTTTCTTCCGGTCATATTTTTTCTCCATGTGTTGATACAAATTAATATTTTTTATATAAAATTGTATATAAGTTTGTGTTGTACGTTAATTTAAATTAGAATAAGTGTATGCTCTGAAGTCTGTGTAGGCCTATTTTCTTTTTAGAATACGTAGGCTTATATGTCAATAACAGAATTTTATATTTAAAAATAAAATGCATTTTTATAAGGATAAAAATAAATATTATTGATGTTAACAAGTCTGTTACTTATGCAGTTAATAATATTAATATTGCATTCGTCGATTAGGCTATAAACTTTTGTAACCGAGTGAACCTTATATATTGATATTGATTAACAGGATTTACATGACAATTCTATTTTGTGCTTTGAAATGTTGCTGTTATGACAGGTAAATGTAGATTTTTATTTTTTATGTGCTCGAATACTAGAATACTATTTTTCTCATCGTACCTAAACTTTTTCATTCGTTTCACATCTACTTTTCGATTGTCTGTTTTTTCTTTGTCACTTTATCATTACCTCGCTACACCAACCATTCATCAAAATGCGTCCTTCAAAATACTGTTATATTTCGCCTGACAGGGACTTAAAATGACGTGCAACTTATTTACAAACAAGCTGAACATACTACATTGATAAATAATAAACATATAATATTTGTGCTAGCTGTTTCTAGTAAGTAATGAATGAAGATTCAGTAAATTAATGCACCTGAGTTTTTTAGTTACCGACAATAAGTGTATTGGAATATTAGGAAGAATAATTCACACAGCTTATATTGTTTTTCTGTGGAAGGAAGTGAATGTTAGTTTAATTGACACAGAAATGGTTATTATTAATATTCACCAACCACTAACTGGAGCTGCTTATTTTTGGGTATCTCAGAAAAGGACATTTATTTTATGATGATACAGACAGTTTTACATTTGTAATTATAATTACATTTGTGTTTTCAGTTTAATTAAATGCCATTAAATCTACTGCGAAACGTATGATCTGTGAACCCACACGTGTAATGGTGTTCTCGGATCCAAAACTAAAAGAAATTTTGGAGGACAAAAAGAAAAATATTTTAGTTTCGGATCCGAGAACACCATTATTCTATGGCTTGCCAAAAATCCATAAACCAGACATCCCGCTATGACCAATAGTCAATGCAATTGTTTCAGCTACTCACACCTTAGCCAAACTCACTGCAGAAGACTTATAACCGTTTGTGAAGAGGACATCCTCGTGTATTAGGATTCAGCGGACTTCATAAGAAAAATACAATCATTACCATTGGGTCAAGAAGACATTTTGGTAAGTTTCGACATTGCCTCAATTTTTATTATCATTCCTGCAGATGATATTAAACCTCTGGTGCCGCCTGATTTGTACAACTTAGATTAAGCATGTCTCAAGTCAACATATTTTTTTACTGGGATGGAAAACATTACGAACAATTATAGGGAGCAGTTATGGGATCGCCGTTGTCACCAGTCGTAGCCAGTAATTACTTGGAGAAGTTTGAAAACCGTGCTTTGGATTCAGCAAGACTAAAACCCACACACTTTTACCGATATCTGGACGATACATTTGTCATCTGGTTTCACGGTCTCGAAGAACTACAAGCTTTTTTTCAGCATCTCAACTCAATACATAATTCAATTCAGTTTACCATGGAAGTGGAAGCGAATGCTGAAATTCCTTTCTTGGATGTACTAATATCACGAAAACCGGACGGATCTCTAGGTCATCGAGTGTACAGGAAACCTACCCACACTGATAGAGATACCTTCATGCAACTTCACATCATCACCCTGCACAAAATCAAGATGTTTTCAACACACTTTTTCTTAGAGCGAAGAGGGTATCTGATGACGAACATTTTCTCGAGAAGTAAAAGCACCTAACGGACGCTCTTGAAAGGAACGGCTGTAACATGGATGCCATACGTATAGCATTGAAGAAAACCGGAAAACATTCAGAAACACCTACAGCATAAGATAATAACCACAGAGAATTCTTACCGTACGTAAAAGGCACCACAGATAAAATTAGCAGTATGTTTAGGAAATACGACATTACAAGTGTTGGAGCACATAAGAAGCTGGCACAATTTTTAAAACCAATCAAAGACAGAATCCCGTTCAACACTGAAGCAAAATTCCATGCAGTTGCGGAAAGGTTTACATTGGTCATACGGGTCGCCTGATTTCCATGAATCCAAGAACATGTCAGACAAACAAAGAACTCAGCAGTTGAAAAGTCTGTAACTGCTTAGCATTCAGCCTTACTTAATCAAATGGTAAACTTTGAAGACAAATCTGTAACAAGATCATGTAATAGGTATTATGACAGATTGGTCCTAAAAGCAATAGAAGTTAATAAACACAAGAATAACATCAACAGATCCCACGCTTAGTACGACTTGGTACCCTTTACTTTCTGGTTTGACTGTACGCGAGTTGACTGACCGCACAAATAATGTATACAGCGTAACACCTACAGGGCAGGGTCCACTTACCGGACCACCCACCACCACTTCTACACTATGGAACTGTGTTCGCTTGCCGGCGGTTTTGTCACTTAGACCTCAGGGTACTCATTGTAACATGAGTAAAACTTTGTCACACACGAAATTTTAACGCGGTCCATACCGGAAGAAGACTTCAAAAACATAATGGACACCGGCCGCGGAAGCGTACGTGATAATATAGTCAGCCTCTACGGGGAGGAGTTGTCTTCATTTGTCCGACGATTTGACAAACTGAGAAATAAGAAGCAGAATTATCACTGTTGCACACCACTATATAAAAATATTCCGATTAGCGCTTTCAAGCTTCACAGCTCATCGTCAGATCGGAAGTGAACAAATAACATAAAAATAAACCCTTCACCCCGACCCCACCACACCCTGCTCACACACAACAAGCTATAATTCAATGTCCCTTCCCCCCTCTGAGTCACGTCCCTCCATCTGAACAGTTACAAATTTTCTACCAAATTCCTTGTGTTTCAGTGTTGTGTGTGTGTGTGTGTGTGTGTGTGCATTCCTCTTAAACATACCCGTCTTTCTCCCCCACATCTGGGCCATTCACATCCTTATTTAAAAATATCCAATTAGTCCTCTGCAATTTTACAAAAATCCCAGTTTTACAGAAAAGCGGAATTTATAAATTAAAATGTAAAGACTGCAACGAAGTGTACCTAGGGGAGACAGGACGAAAATTCGTATGCAGGTTGTCTGACCACAAACGTGGAGAAGGTAACAGAACAACGAATTCGTTATATGCAAGACATTTCATAGAAGACAACCATAAGTTTGTTAATCGTTTGGAAGACTACGAAATTGTAAAAGTAGTAAATAACACAGTTGAAAGGAAACTTAGGGTGGAGTTAGAAATATTGAAAGAAAGAGAAAAAGGGTTAGACAATTTAATTAATAATAAAATTAAATTTGATAATGAAGAAATATTTTATAACATAATTAAGAAGTAAATGATAGAGGACAGATAGATAAGATTAAGAATTAAATTGCAGAGGACTAATTGGATATTTTTAAATAAGGGTGTGTTACTGGCCCAGATGTGGGGGAGAAGACGGGTAGGTTTAAAAGGAATGCACACACACACACACACACACACACACACACACACACACACACACACACACACACACACACACACACACACACACACACACACACACACACACACACACACACACACACACACACACACACACACACACACACACACCACTGAAACACAAGGAATTTGCTAGAAAAATATGTAACTGAACAGATGGAGGGACAGCGCTCAGAGGGGGGAAGGGGCATTGAATTATAGCTTGTTGTGTGTGAGCAGAGTGTGGTGGGGTGGGGATAAAGGGTTTATTTTAATGTTATTTGTTCACTTCCGATCTGACGATGAGCTGTGAAGCTTGAAAGCGCTAATCGGAATATTTTTATATAGTGGTGTGCAACAGTGATAATTCTGCTTGTGATTTTAATCACTAACACAACTTTCTTCATTAATCTGAGAAATAAGAAACAGCGCTTCTTGGCAAGATTGACATTCCTGAAAAGCTGTAGAGATAACAAAGTAGTACCTGTGTGTGCCAAGCTATCTACTAAGAACCGGTCTTCTACAGTCACGAAAAAACTCGACAACGCCAGTACAGCAGTGATCAGAGCCCAAATCAAAGACACTAGAGCCGAGCTGGAACGCATCAATAGACAACTATATCGGTCTTCTACAGTCACGAGAATACTCGACAACGCCAGTACAGCAGTGGTAAGAGCCCAAATCAAAGACACTAGAGCCGAGCTGGAACGCATCAATAGACAACTATATCGGTCTTCTACAGTCACGAGAATACTCGACAACGCCAGTACAGCAGTGGTAAGAGCCCAAATCAAAGACACTAGAGCCGAGCTGGATCGCATCAATGGACAACTATTCTCTATTCATTTGGATATTAGGAACAAATTACCAACTTCCGATTGGGACTACATTGATAACATTTCGTACGAGCAGTCCAAGAGAATCCCGGATATAGTCACGCATAGACATAAATGCGTTCTTTAAACTCTTCTCAAAACTTGAAAAGTAGGAAATGATGGATGGATGGATGCATGATGCACGGGCGTCTTGCGCCCTAATTTGTTTGCGTTGTCCAGGGCTAGGCCTGATGAACGCCAGGTGCCAACAGGTCAGCGCGGTCGTTTGCTCTGCACAAGGGTGTTATGATGCAGTCCGCGGGTACATGATTAATTAACATGGCCACCACAGGAGCAAGCATGTGCTTTAGCTTCAGCCAATTGTCACGCCGAGGTGCGGCACCATGGTGCCCTTGGGCATTGCCTTTGGGAACGTAGTGACACACTGGCGATGACAAGAGGCTCGGGCGCCCTAGGGCGTCGGCCGAAACGATGGGGAATGACTCCAAGACAGCCAGCACTCGCAAGGAAGGCACTTGCACAACCTCGCGGGAGCCCGTGTCTCAGGTCATTACCCTGCCGAGTCAGCAAAGCAGGTTCTGACGGAGATCTCAATTGACATGGCTTCATCCAATTGCCACGCCTGGGCGCGGCTCCGTGGTCCCCGAGGGCATAGCCCACGAAAACTTAGAGGCGCGCTGACGAGGACAAGAGGCTCGACCGCCCGAAGGCGGCGGCCGAGTCGAAGGGACTCATCACCGGGGCAGTCGGCTCTCGCAAGGAAGGCATTTGCACAACCTCGCAGGAGCCCGTGTCCCGGATCACAGCCCTGCGGAGTCGGCAAAGCCGATGCTGGCAATAATTCAATCCAATCCAATCTGCCGCAGCATGATTGACTACAGTTTCGGTAGGCACAGGTAGTGAATGATGGTGATCATTTCAGTCTCCAGAAGTTTGGGGGGGTCGTTTCTGGGGGGTTCATGTGATGAACTGGGGGGGGTCGTCTAACAGCGCCGTAGGGCGCCTGACGCGGCGAGGGGGCGGTGTATTCTCCATGCTGTTCAGCCTTTGAAGGTGCGGATAAGGGGACTCGCCGGCCTTGGAGAACAAATTCGTTGCCAAGGACCAGACGAAGGCCTCTAAGGTGGGAACACGGAGACCCCGGTGAATGGCGGAATTCGCACAAACCATGGGGACCCCGTGAGGGAGCGTAGGGTCCAGTTCTGGAATGTCGTCAGCCTATGCCTGTTGGTGGCCGACAGGAGAGGCCACCAAGCGGGCGCCGCATAAGTGAGTACTGTCCGGAGGAACAGTAGATATAATGTCAGTTTTGTAAGGACAGCCAGGCGGCTGTTCCGCGAAAGCATTGGTGATAGTTTGGCTCTGACGCCACGAGGCTTGTTGAGGATTGCGGTCACGTGGGCGTTGAAGTTTAGGCGTCGGTGAAGCCGAACGCCTAGGTACTTCACCGTCGCGGTCCAGTTGATGGGTCTCCCCTCTAAGGAGAGGGATCGGCATTGGGAAATGGACTTATGAGTAAAGCAGATCGCCTCAGATTTCTCCGTATTGATCGCTACCCGCCATTTCCTTAGCCAGTCCGGAAGCATACCCAACTGGCGTTGTAACATTACGCTCGTCCGCCAAGGCGAAAGCGAGCTAAAATTAAACATCGCGTCGTCGGCAAATAGAGATAACGTGACCCCGGGATAAACAGGCAGATCGTTCGTGTACAAGACGTACAGAACGGGGTCGAGGACAAATCCTTGTGGGACGCCGGCGGCGACAGGGCAAACCCGAGAGAACGCCCCACCTACGCTGATCCTGAAGGTGCGATCCGTCAGATAGGATCGGAGCAAGTGGACGATAGATGCCGGGAGTGGCGAATGCGCCAGTTTGTAGAGCAGGCCTTCGTGCCAGACTTTATCGAAGGCTTTGCTCACATCCAACAGGACGACGCTTGTTGCCTGTAGATTGTTGGCGGCGTCGGCTAGACAGGTGACAACCCGTACTAGCTGAAGAGTAGTCGAGTGCCTCGGCCTAAACCCAAACTGCTCCTTGCGGATGAAACCATCCACCAGGGGCCGAATACGGGCCAGGAGAAGACGCTCGAATACCTTCGAGATTACTGGCAATAGTGATATCGGGCGGTAGCTTCCAGGTAACGTGGACGGCTTTTTGGATTTCTGGATCATGATGACGTTAGCGGTTTTACACAGGCGGGGGAAGTACATCAGCCGGAGACAGGAGTTGAACAGCTCAAGAAGAACGTCAACTGCCGAAGGCGGGAGATTCTGCAACGCAACGGCGCCGATGCGATCGGGGCCAGGGGCCTTTCTCTTCTTCAGTCGGCTAAGGACAGACGCAAGGTCTTATTCGTCGACCGAATTAGGAGGGTCATTGGGGAGAGTAGAAAAGTAACCAGAAAGGAAATCCCTGACGACGGCCGTATGAGCCGGGTCAGAGATGCCTCTATGGACGGTGAACTGTTCCTCAATACAGTCGGCGAAGACTTCCGCCTTGCCTTCTGTAGAGTATACAGCGCCGTCCGGGGTATTCAAGGGATGGCGAGTCCTCTTTTCGCCTTTCAGTCTACCAGCGGCTCTCCATACGGAGGCGTGGTCGACTTCCAAGGACTCCAAATAGGAGTCCCATCGATCCGCGTTTACGTCAAGTAGAAGCTGCGAGACGTGTTCCGACTGGGATCGAAAACGCCGACTAGCGGCAGGGTCACGGGTATGCTGCCATCTGCGGCCGAGCTGGCGCCGTAATCGGATGGCCTGGAGAACTTCCGCAGGAAGGTCGGAGCGTTTATTACTCACCGGAACAGTATAGGTGTGCTTGTCCATTGCAGACTGGACGAGGTCCTGGAGCTGATGTACCCGGAGATCCACGTCGTCACAAGAGACGAGTCCGGAGTGACAGATGGCAACTGCCTAGCCAGATCATCGTGATGGGATCGCCAATTGACTCTCCTAACAGGACGATCGGGATGTCGGGGTGAGACCGACGGCAGCAAGACAGTTACAAGCAGGGGGTCGTGATTGGACGAGAGGTCCGACACCGCGCTGACTTGTAGATGAAAGGGGATGGCCTTGACAATTACAATATCAAGGACATCCGGCTGATGACCCGCACGGGAAAAGTATGTCAGTTCGGACGGGCCGATGATGAGGACACTGGGATCATCTTCGACAGCCCTACGGAGAGAATTGCCGTAGGGGTTTGACGTTCTGCTGTTCCATGAGGGATGCTTGGCGTTAAGGTCTCCGGCTACGATGGTTGGGAGATCGCTGTCTAGGAGGGCGTCCCACTCCTCGTGCGGCGGAGCTCGATGGCCGGGCGGGTGGTACGCAGAAACAAAGCCCACCTCCAGGCCGGCAACATCGAGCACCACAGCACATGCTTCGATGAGGGTAGTTGCAGGGGCAGGGAGTTCTCTATGAGAGTGCCGCCTGTGGACTAAGATCGCCACTCCGCCAGATGCGCGGTGGCGATCGGGACCATTCCTGTCTTTCCTGTAGCAAGCATAGGTTGGCAGGGAGCATCGACGATTAGGGGCAAGATGAGTTTCAGAGAGGAGTACGACATCTGGTCTGGTCTGCAGTGGTATAAGTATACTTATACCACTTTGTTGGCGACAATATTAAATATTTTTTTATTATGGTTTTATTAAATTCTTGGGCGCCAGATATGGACTCAATCTCGGGGGGTTATATAAATAATAACTCAGATCGTTCAGACTTAAAAGGACTTATATTGATTGAATAATAGTACATACATTTAAGATTCATCATTGATTAAAATATCCTTCAATATTTCTTAAGAATTATTCTTCATTCTTACATACATTTAATATTTATACTTGATAAAAAACATCCTTCAATATTTCTTAAGAATTATTTTTCATTCTTACATGCATTTAATATTTATAATTGATAAAAACATCCTTCAATATTTCTTATATGGAGTAGTTCCTTTGGTTTATTCTACTACTTCGTATAAGTTATACATTGGTAGGTGCCCACAATTTTGTACCTCTTAATTTACACATATGTATCGTTATATCATCAACTTTTTTATTACTATATAATTGTATATTTACTTAACTCACTAAATCAAACAAATGAATTATATCCATTCAACTCACATTCTAGCAGTTGATTTATCGTTATCATCAATTCATATTTTGAACTTGTCATCTTAATATTTCTATCTCTATTAAATTTATCTCTACTACTACTCACACCAGTACCTCTCATATTACATATAAATGCATTGTTATAATTTTTATTTAACTCTGAACGATTTGTGGGTTGTTTTAGAATGAAATGAGCATTTGAGTCAGACAACTAAGTTTGTTTCATTGAATTGATAACTAATGGACAATGATTTATAAATTTACTTGTTCTGTAGAATTCCGATAGCGTTCCTTCTGCTGGGTGCACTGAATTTCACAATCACTTAAACTCTTATCTGGGAGATTGACACATCACTCGCTTCGCGCTAATTTACTAGTCGACGCGCACAGGTTATAAATTGACTGGTTAACTCACAATTCCGCGCACATAACATAATTATACTCTCCGATACTGACTTTCGCGTTTCTCCGTCCGTTCTTCATAGACTTATATTCGTTTACCGTCTGTACACTCAAACTTTCAACCGATATTTCTTCGTTGGGAGTGACATGGACTCGACGTCTGGTTGTTATCGAAGACCTCCTTTTTTTCGCTGTTGCCCGTTCTTTTTATGTGCTGACAGAGTTCCTCCCTCTACACTGATGTCTGTCTGTTTTTCCAATTGGCTTATGTTTAAAGTTTTCAGCGCTTAGTTTGAAATCATCCATTTGTGAGACTCCGTTAGTTCCCGCTCAGTAGTGACGCTTTCGGTGATTGGTACATAGTTTGGGCGATCGACTTCTACCGCGTTTTTCCGTTACTTAAAAAAAATGACGCTTCGCTTTCTAAAATCAGCCGTTAGGGTGGGTGAATTCCTTTGTTTGTCTAAGGGCGTTAACACTACTTTCTAACGGTAATGTTAAGTTTTTTGCTGTATCGCGAACACAATGCATTTATAGTTTTATGGTCGGCACAGTTTCCGTTCAGTATTGTATCTTCTGTTTGCCGGGGTGTCGGCAAACAGGCGCCTGCACCACTCCCTTATATTTATTACAAACTTTACTTAACTTTATATTTATCTTATCTATTTACATTATAACTTGATTGACAAAATTTTTTATTAATTACACTTCGCCAATGGTATATATATATATATATATATATATATATATATATATGTGTGTAACGCTACATAGTCAATACATCGAACCAGAACTTGGATGACGCTACCGTAAGTGTTTTAAAGAAAGGATTAAATTTTGCTGTTGCTCCCAACCAATTCTCAACGGAAGATATCATCAGCGGAATAGAAGCAGCCATTTTTCGCTTCTGAATGTAATTTAAGATTATTAATTTTTCCTTAATATTTTATAATTGCCAGGATTTGTTTTTGGAAATACAAACCAATGAATTGTGTGTTATTAATTATAAACGTTACTTACTGTTATGGTAATATAAACCTTTGTAGTCACGATAAAAATATTATTCTGCAACATACGCCGTGAAGTTCAGTGTTGCATGATTTTAATTAATTATTTTATTCGTTATTAAACAATTGTATACACGTAATTGTTAAGCAGTTCTAATTAGTAATTTAAAATATACATTTTACAATTTATTTTATGCAACAGCAGTAGTAACATGAGTTAATAAAACACAGCGGACAAAAACGTTATGTCTCATTAGACTGTTGGAGCGGAACAATTATAAAGCGGAATTAATATTTGTAATATTTGCAAAATTAATATATTCAACTGGTTTACGCTTCACTGTGATGTAAACTAATTATAAAATTTGTAGATAAATGTAAAACAATATTATGTAGTAATATGAAATTGCCTATCGGTATAAAATATAAATTTCACGAATGCTGCTTTACAGCTTTTACAACTAAAATTTTTGTATCTAAATTCACTTATTAATCGGTGCCCACAATTTTGTACCTCTTAATTTACACATATGTATCGTTATATCATCAACTTTTTTATTACTATATAATTGTATATTTACTTAACTCACTAAATCAAACAAATGAATTATATCCATTCAACTCACATTCTAGCAGTTGATTTATCGTTATCATCAATTCATATTTTGAACTTGTCATCTTAATATTTCTATCTCTATTAAATTTATCTCTACTACTACTCACACCAGTACCTCTCATATTACATATAAATGCATTGTTATAATTTTTATTTAACTCTGAACGATTTGTGGGTTGTTTTAGAATGAAATGAGCATTTGAGTCAGACAACTAAGTTTGTTTCATTGAATTGATAACTAATGGACAATGATTTATAAATTTACTTGTTCTGTAGAATTCCGATAGCGTTCCTTCTGCTGGGTGCACTGAATTTCACAATCACTTAAACTCTTATCTGGGAGATTGACACATCACTCGCTTCGCGCTAATTTACTAGTCGACGCGCACAGGTTATAAATTGACTGGTTAACTCACAATTCCGCGCACATAACATAATTATACTCTCCGATACTGACTTTCGCGTTTCTCCGTCCGTTCTTCATAGACTTATATTCGTTTACCGTCTGTACACTCAAACTTTCAACCGATATTTCTTCGTTGGGAGTGACATGGACTCGACGTCTGGTTGTTATCGAAGACCTCCTTTTTTTCGCTGTTGCCCGTTCTTTTTATGTGCTGACAGAGTTCCTCCCTCTACACTGATGTCTGTCTGTTTTTCCAATTGGCTTATGTTTAAAGTTTTCAGCGCTTAGTTTGAAATCATCCATTTGTGAGACTCCGTTAGTTCCCGCTCAGTAGTGACGCTTTCGGTGATTGGTACATAGTTTGGGCGATCGACTTCTACCGCGTTTTTCCGTTACTTAAAAAAAATGACGCTTCGCTTTCTAAAATCAGCCGTTAGGGTGGGTGAATTCCTTTGTTTGTCTAAGGGCGTTAACACTACTTTCTAACGGTAATGTTAAGTTTTTTGCTGTATCGCGAACACAATGCATTTATAGTTTTATGGTCGGCACAGTTTCCGTTCAGTATTGTATCTTCTGTTTGCCGGGGTGTCGGCAAACAGGCGCCTGCACCACTCCCTTATATTTATTACAAACTTTACTTAACTTTATATTTATCTTATCTATTTACATTATAACTTGATTGACAAAATTTTTTATTAATTACACTTCGCCAATGGTATATATATATATATATATATATATATATATATATATATATATATATATGTGTGTAACGCTACATAGTCAATACATCGAACCAGAACTTGGATGACGCTACCGTAAGTGTTTTAAAGAAAGGATTAAATTTTGCTGTTGCTCCCAACCAATTCTCAACGGAAGATATCATCAGCGGAATAGAAGCAGCCATTTTTCGCTTCTGAATGTAATTTAAGATTATTAATTTTTCCTTAATATTTTATAATTGCCAGGATTTGTTTTTGGAAATACAAACCAATGAATTGTGTGTTATTAATTATAAACGTTACTTACTGTTATGGTAATATAAACCTTTGTAGTCACGATAAAAATATTATTCTGCAACATACGCCGTGAAGTTCAGTGTTGCATGATTTTAATTAATTATTTGATTCGTTATTAAACAATTGTATACACGTAATTGTTAAGCAGTTCTAATTAGTAATTTAAAATATACATTTTACAATTTATTTTATGCAACAGCAGTAGTAACATGAGTTAATAAAACACAGCGGACAAAAACGTTATGTCTCATTAGACTGTTGGAGCGGAACAATTATAAAGCGGAATTAATATTTGTAATATTTGCAAAATTAATATATTCAACTGGTTTACGCTTCACTGTGATGTAAACCAATTATAAAATTTGTAGATAAATGTAAAACAATATTATGTAGTAATATGAAATTGCCTATCGGTATAAAATATAAATTTCACGAATGCTGCTTTACAGCTTTTACAACTAAAATTTTTGTATCTAAATTCACTTATTAATCGCTCAGTACTTCCCGCTTTTTAATTTAAATGGAAGCTTCATAAAAAAATCAAAAACCTTCTCGATTACTATTCTAAAATACATGTATAAATATTTATAGCGCTTTATCCATTATGTTTTTGTATAATTGTGCGTCAGTCAGTGTACAGAACGTATGTACATATACAACGGGAAATAGGCTAATGAAAGCTCAACTTGGTGTTTTGTTTGGTTAGGGTGACCGTTTGATTGGACGGGCGGATATTGTGTTCCCTACACGACCGCTGACGAATATGATGAACCACATACACACGCTCTATTGTATACGCATGTATCTACACCAGTTTTAAAATAACTGAGTAGCAGTCGTAAATTAAAATAAATTGTCTGCATTCTAACAAATAGGCTTAACGTAATGGCTTTGTCACTGATACTATGGAGACTGATATTTAAATACCTATGTGGCACTCTTGATTTAAATGAGGCCACAGCGTAAGTCTGTTTATTGTGTTAATTTATAAATTTATTCGGATAACAAAAAACAATAATTATAACCTAGAGTCGAGCGTGAGGAGACTTGCAGTTTTTATAAAATAAGTGTTTTAAATTACGTAGTTAAAAATCTTGTGAGCTCGGAGATCTTGTATTAAAAACTCTCCAATTTGTCTTTCATTTTTATTTTTCCCATTAGAATAATGTAGTCCATAGAAAGAGGATTACTCAGCCTAATTGGGAATATAAATTACTCTATTCTCAGCGATCTACTCAACAAGCACATATTTTACATCAAAGATTTTTGTTCAGTCATACTTGTGACGTTGATGCAAATTTCACGGAGCTTTAGATTTGGTTCATTTGTTTCAGATAAATAATACAATTTTTGATTTAATTTTGTAAAATGTACTTCATATTCGTACACAGATTAAAAAATTTAAAATATATGAACTAATGTCTATATAATTAATGGAAATTTTGCTGACAAGATTAATAAATCTGGTGTACACGCGGATAGCGCCAAACTCATTGTTCTGTATGCTGATAAGTTAAAACCAAACAATGTTTAGTTTTCGTTTGTTTTAAAGACAAAATGCCTTTCACATAATTTCCGTTCTTAGATCAACCATGATGTAAACAAACAGGTGTGGTTCATCAGAAACACTATTTGCTGCTTGAATTAGAGGCGTGTCACACTGACAGAAGCAGTACAGGCAGGGTAACTTATAATAGTGTTACTGTATAAACACATTAAATTGTGATAATGTTTACATTTCTGACCAAAATAAAATTTGTGTGACTGTGTCAGAGCGTCAGTGAAATTTCTCATAACAATATTTAATATCATATATAACATTTATTTAAAACTAAAATACTTTTTGTGATAATTACTTACCAGTGTACTGTCTATTATCAGTTGCTGTCAGAGAGTAATTCAATCCATTCCATCCACTGATTCAGCCAGGCGACAATATCAGGTTTCCGCCAGGCACTAGTCGGAATGTACATTCAGTCATCATGGAATGATATGGAGCGTATCCATGATTACTACAATATTGTATGGTAATAATGCAACAATCTTTTCAAAACACTTTTTCAACACACCACCATTCTTTTCAATGTGATAGTCCCCACTATGTCGGCGGAACCTCAATCATGACTTGAGTCTGCGGTATTAAAGACAAGACTGTCCACGACGACGCGACGTTGGTAATGTGGTTCAGGTTCCATAGCTTATTTTCTTCCTTGACTATATGCTCGACACAATGACGACACTTATTCGTCTTCTCTATCAATTGTTTTATATCAGACAGCTTATATGTTGTGTTGTGACCGGCAACATTTCTTTCAGCTATCTCCACATTAATTCAATGGGGTTCAACACACTGATAAGGAGGAAGTCTTAAAACGGTGTGCCCCGATTTGTCAGCATTATCATTTACTACGAACTTTAAGCGTGTCTTCACCACTTATTAGAGCCTGACAATCCTCACTTTATTTTGGACTCAAACAGTAGTAAGCCCCTATCTAACAACTCATGTTCGTTAACGATATGAAGTAATATCGGACGTTTACCTTTGTTGAGTGGTGGTTTTATACCAGCTGACAGACCTTACAGAAAAGCTTGTCGTGGTGTTTTGATTGTGGAATCACTCCATACTTTACTAGTCGTGCGTCCTTTGTGAATCCACGTCTCATCAAGGAAACAAGTGCGTTAATTCTTCACCCCGAACTTCTTGACTGACTTCAAGAAATTTCTTCGCCAAGTCGAAACATCGTGTCTATATATAATTACAGACAATTTAAAAATAAATAAATTCAAAGCCCATAGATTTCAAAAGTTCATGGTACGTTTCACACGAAGTAAATCGGGGTCATTATTAACTTCTAATAATAGGTTATTTTTTTTTCATTCCGGAAAAAAGTTATACACTGAGCACACTGAGATCCTAATACATTTTACACTCGTACCCTGAAATGCTGGCTCGTAATCGATATTTTAAATCAGCTGCGAAAAAGCTCTACTATGTACTGATAAACAAAGATTATTAAACATCGTAATAAAAAATCACTTATCACTGTAACATTAGGCGGTAAGGTCTCTCACATGCCACATGTTTGTACATGAACACATTTCTGTGTGAACAGTGTCAACGGCCCTGATCAATAGCGTTTCAGATGCGGCACGTATGTTTGGTTACATCAGGACTGGACTATGAACGGAAATAGTATAGATGTGTAGACCCAAAGCAGAAATGTAAAACTTCACTGCATTTGTCCCAAATTAGGGTTGCTTCTTTGGGGAAAAATTCAAAAATAATATGTTGTAAGGCACAAATATTACAAATGTTTACAAATGTCTGTCGTCGAGGTGTAATTATTTTATTTTAGTGTATCAACTAGTAGTAGTTTGTCCCTACCATGAATGAATAAGTGGCAAACTCGACCAGATCTTTGTTGTTAGACTGTATGTGGTTTCGAAGTCGTCAAGAACAGTTCATCTTTCGGTAATAATCAGTAGTGGCTCGTGATAGCGACTTGGAGGTGGGGTGGAGGCTCTTTATAAAACGTTGACTTACCTTTTGTGTTCGGGCGCCGTTTTAATCCAGATTCAGCGATGACTATTTGTGGTAACAAAAAACCGTAAGACTTTAGGTATATAATTTTAAAACGTATACAGTCTTTATGTAAACGTTTTACGTAAACGGTTAAAACGTTTAGACCATCTACCGTATTTTTGAATTGTTTTCTTGAGTAGATTACTTCGAGCTTAGTTCATAACTTGTCATTGATTCAGTATAATTTTTTGTGTTCTTTTTATAAAGTGGGATAAGGTTAAGTGCTGTCAATAATACCTGAAGCCCACTTAGTGAAGAAAAATTTATTCTTTCTGTTTTATTAGAACGTTAATTAGAGCAATGATTATGTTCTCATAAAATGAGATATTGGAAAGGCTAACAGACCTAACAAACAAATGTAGCTTAGCAGCCTAACCTAAAAAAAGCTTAACAGTCCAAAATGTAGCGGCAACTGGTCTAAAACGTTTCGAAGATGCCTTGGGCAACCAGCAAGACATTTATAAATATATAAAAGCACAGACGACGATGAATTACATCGTCTATTCTTTGGTCATGACTGCGCAGTTCGCCCCATCATGCAAAACATATAAAAAGATAAAATTACTTTTGCAATGGCTTAAAGAAGACTGATTTAGCCCGAAGCAGTTCAAGAAGATATGAAAATGACTGGAGCTAGGTCCTCTATAATTATCTTTTAATCAGACTAAAAACAATTAGTTCCATAGCAGTACTTTCATTTTATATGATAGACAGGATGAGAGAAAACTGGTGATACGCTACTGATTTAGATACAGTCAAACAGAAAAGTTTATTTTTCTTCCTTCCTTTTATTCATATTTTTTGATAAATTTGTATTCTACGGAATACAAAGGGTAAGATAGTTAGGTTAAGAGAGTTTTCAAGCTATACGAAGAACAAACGATGAGGAGTTTCAACTTCAGCGTATTGTGCAGAAAGTGAAACTCCCAACTTCAGTTAAGATTTGGAGCTGATTCTCTTCCGCAACTTACGGACTGGTTACATAATAGAGATTTATTTACGTGCAGAATGGGGCATCACGTTACAAAGGACAATCAGTCATAAATTTTCTGGTAGAAATTACTGTCTTTCCTGACGAGGTAAAAGACCAAGTGACAATTTTTTAGGCAATATTTGGGCAGTTATTAAGGGTTCTCTTTCAGATAGTTCCTATTCGTTTCGAATGTTGGATATTTTAACTTTTGTAATTAATTTTTTAACTTTGGATCATACAGAATATTTTAACTTTCTGTACTGCTGCACGGAATAAGTCAGTTGTATTCATGCCAAACCAGGTCCTTAAATTTCTCATCCATGAGATTCTCGGTCGCCCAACTCCTCTCTTTCCAAGTACTTTTCCCTGTAGTATGGACTGCAATAAGTAAAATCTCCGTTCATTTCTCATGAGATGTCCCAGATACTGAAGCTTTCTTATCGTCACTGTGTTAATAACTTCCTGTTCTTTCTTTATCTTTCTAAGAACTTCAATATTAGTTATTAAGGAATTTAAGAATAATACACTCATTACCAAGATTTACCTCTTATGGTTTTATAGACATGACACAGGCACGAAGTAAACCAAGAGAAACAGTAAAAGGCTCATAAGGTGCATAACAGAACAAATTAAGTTGGTTTTAAAAACAAAGGATATCATGCTAAACATTAATAGTTTTAAACTTTGTGTCGGTGAAAAAGTTTTATTTATAAAAAGTCAGTAGACTTTAAATACGTCCTAGTCTATTAACTTGCACACATCTGTTTTTAGAATTTCATTTTGCTCAATCTAAGAATTATCCTTAACTCTGTTGCAGTGTTTAAATTCTCTTCCAGAATTGTTAAATGGGATTTATCCAGTGATAAGGTATCCTAGGTTTTTAGTCTGTCCGAGTGTTAACAACAAAATAGATTATGTTTAAAAAGTGAAGAGTCTTGGATCTCGTAAGACGTATGAAAATTACATGGTACAACAGGCTAACATTAATCGCAAAGAGATTTGTTAGTAGTGGAAGAAATTAAAAAAGTGAGTGGCGGAGAGAGAGGGAAAGAAAGAAAAAACGATAGGGAGGGGGTAAAGTAGAAAGTGTGAGAGACTAGGAGACAAGATTAAGACTACTTGTAAACGGTTGGGTGAATTGTGTGTTAGTTGCATGTAATACGAAGAAACCAACTCCTACAGCTTACAAATTTACGGAAATAACTTTCTAAGAATTATTTGGGCCGCTATTAAATTCCATGTCTGAATCGTGTATTTTATTTATTATAAAATTAGCGTTGCCTAGGATCTGTGCTCGAGTTTTTTGTTTTAATTAGTCCATGTCTTTCCGCGGCTGTCAAGAAATTCATATTTGACTTCCATATTTCTTAAGGAAATGGAAGTATGGTGATGGCAAAAAAAAATGTGTTCGAGATTATTGCAGATTTTTATTGTACTACACTGAAAACATAAAAAAAGTCGTTTTTCGAAAAGTGTCTGTGTGTGTGTCTGTCTGTAGATTTTTTTTCTATGGCAAACGACAACAGCCGCAAATTCAAACAGAATCAAATAATTTTTTGCATACAGTCCTGATTTGTAGAGTACTCACGATCTATTGTTTTGGGTGAAGATCGGTTGAGGGAAAGGGGTAGTTTACCTGCAACGGTTTTTTTAATCAAGAGTAATTTTTTTTTTGGGCAAACGATAACAGCCGCAAATTTAAACAGAATCAAATAATGTTTCGCATACAGCCCTGAATTATGGAGTTCTCAAGACCTATTGTTTTTGGTGAAGATCGGTTAAGGGAAAGGGGTAGTTTACCTGCAACATTTTATGTTTTAACAAGGGTAATTTTTTCTATGACGAACGATAACTGCCGCATATTCAAACAGAATCAAATAATTTTTTGCATACACCCCTGAATTGTAGAGAACTCAATGCTTTTTGATTTTGGTGAAGATCGGTTAAGGGGAAGGGGTAGTTTACCTGGAACCTTTTACGTTTTAACAACAGTAAAGTACTTGAAAATGCATTTAAACTTTTTCAAACAATGGTAATTGTTAAAAATAAAATAATTTTGTTTGCCAGGCAATAAAATTATAATTTTTTCATTTTAATGTAAATCATGTATGAGAGAAAATATATCGTTCGTGGCAGGCAAGCATATCTCAGTTATGTAATGTTTACGTTTCCATTTTATTATTATGACTACCGCAATAAAAAGGCAGGGAAGACACACACACACACACACACACACACACACACACACACACACACACACACACACACACACACACACACACACACACACACACACACACACACACACACACACACACACACACACACACACACACACACACACACACACACACACACACACACACACACACACACACACACACACACACACACACACACACACACACACACACACACACACACACACACACACACACACACACACACACACACACACACACACACACACACACACACACAATTCGCGTTATTTCTGGCCTCATTCATGTTTATTTTCTTACATTTGCACGCTTTTTAAATGGAAAGTGCCGAAACCCATACCAACATAACGCGTGCAAGCCGAAAAAGTGTCCAGCATGGATAGCGATTTGCTTCCTGGGCAGTGTAACTGCACGTGTTTACAGAGGAACGATTCATAGACAGACTTTTCGTCTTTAGTGAATGAACCCTCTGCAAGATGCTGAGGGTCCATGAGTGACTTCGGAGCGCTCCTTCTTTTCCGCGTGTTTGTTCTGTGAAACGTACACCGTAGATTCGCAGCTTTACTCTAAGCAACGCTCAATAGGAAATGTTGAAAATTAATGTCCACGGTGTACCCTCATACACACTAAACCTGCTCTGATGTTTTAATTACGGTCATCATAATATTGAAACTTTGGAAACTTGAGCACTACTTAATGGAGATCAATCATTAACTTATACAAGCCTTAATTTTATGCATATTTTTTATATATATGTGTACAACGTTATCGGCAACAAAGAAGTAGTTTTTGTTAAAATTCCTTCCCGGGATATTTGGCCGTAGTCCAATGTTTTCTACAAAACCAGACGTTTCGGCAATGTCATCGACTTCCATCATCAGTGAAAATCGAGTGCGATAACGTGAGGTGGTATACGTTAGTGACCACAGTACTGTGGTTAAGGCTGAAGCAGTAAGTAGAAAGAAGTAGTTTCTATGGTAATATTTCATTTCGAAAATGATTTTAAATATAAATCTTAGAATATGGAAGTCATGTATGGTTCTCCATACCGATATTTTAATTAATAATAACTGTTTTAGCCTGCTGAGAAGATGGCATTTATTGTTACTATCTGATTTCATAAAATAGATATAAAAACGAATGTAATTAATGGTACTATTAATTTATTTTTAACATCTAAATTGCATAAGCGTTTAAGACTTTTTCTTACATGAATCACATTTTCTCTTCGTAACAAGACATAAATAAGGAAAAATACTAAAAAATGAGAGATTGGTTTATTTCAGCAAATTCTGGATGTCCTAATGGGTGACGGAGACGTAAAAAGGTAAATATTTACACTAGTTACAGGCACAAGCCTACGCTTTTGTGTATTTTAATTTACAAGCGTTGTTAATACTTTTTTTAACTTCAATTATGATTGGAGAATAAAGTTAGTTAACGTTGGAAATTTTTAGACTATTTTTGGTAGTTCATTATATTTACGTTATACTAGTGATAAAAATATGTAGATAGAAAAATAAAATAATTTATAACTCTTAGCAGGCTTTTAACATAAAATGCCCAGAACGGAATGTAAACAAACAAGCGGAGAGTAATGTAAATAGGTGTATAGTACAATGACAATAGCAGTTTGTGTATTTCTAACGGAGCCAATTAAAGTCCATTGTATTAGTTAGCTTGAAAATGTGTTCACTGTAATTGACATAGCGATGACTGTAACATGTATGAATTTCACTTTTTGTTTCAAAAAATAACCTGCTAATACTTTAATACTTCAAAGTATAATAAATTAAAATATTTGAAGACAATCCTACCGAAATCGAAATAGACGTATCTATCAAAATCATTCAGAATAGTACTTATTAAATTATTAGTTTTCGGTAAACAGCGTGTTTTTTGTAGTAGAGTTGGTAGGTATAGCATTTAATGATTATGCGACAGAAAGTCATGTACTTTCAAGTTGCATCTAATACCAATGTATGTTAGTCGGTAGTGCATACAGTAGAAATATTCGATGATTGTTTCGTGAAGCTATAGCAGGAATACAAATAATCCCTTTTGATTTAACCCTAAATTTGAGAAGCCAGTAATTACGAACGGATATCACTGAAAACTCCATTCACCCGTTCTGGGAGAGGAGACAACAATACTGAACAGAAAAAACTGCTGATCGTGAATTTCTACATTACTGCTACGACTGATGAATAGACTATTGGCAGTATGCAATATTACTACAGGCACAGAGATTGTAACAGCGAACATTTCAATGCAAACGAACATGCAACTTTATACTGGTGTAGGAATCGTACGTGCTTTTTTCCAAGCCTACAAAATAATTCTGTTTTCAAAAAGCTTTTTTAAAGGCGAATTCCTGTGTGTAAAATAAATAAATAAATAAATAAATATATATATATATACACTTTAAGTGAACAAACTATGCTTTCCAATGTATAGTTTCAATAATAATAAATCGGAACATAATAGATACAATGAACAATATACGTCTAATAAACGATTTGTGTGATCAGGAACGTTAGTATCACCGGATTTGATTTTATCTTCTGAAGTTGTGACGATTTAAATAAAAGAAATAATCAAGAAAATAAAAATTTAAAAAAAATTAAGGTTGCGAGCTCTTAAGCCATTTAAATCTCACTGTATTAATATAAAATACCTGTATGTACTCAGTATGAGAGGAAGCAGTAATTAATTAGTTATAAGATACTCTAATAAAAAGAAAAATTGTAAAGAGTTATTAATATCGTATTTAACCCTTTGCTTGTAAGCAGGCGCTGTCCTGTTGATTCCAGACTCGACATGCTTTCCGAGTCTTGTGTGACTTAGAATAAGATAAAAAAAAACTAATGTTAATAATAAAAAAATCTGAAGACATAAATAGTCGCTAACACAACTGATATAAATTATGTATATTTGTTTAGGGATAGTTTGCATAAATAAAAAATGTTAACTTAAATATAGTTAGGAACTATATTCTCGCGCGGAGATTGTCCCACTAACTTTTGCCCAGTACCAGGCGAAGGGAGCGGAATTTCTCTCTCTTGCAATGGTGACTTCGTACAGTGTAGACGTAAGAGCTGAGCTCTTAAAATATGTGAATTATATTTTGTCTCGCCTTAAGATGGTGTACCAGATGTAGCTGTTTAAAGCATCTGGAGGTGTTAATTAATATAGTCATGTAAATAGACAAGAAATTTAAAGTAAAAAAATCGAAACGTAAAAAAGGAGTGTAACACAAGATGACTTAGTGCTTCAACAAATAACAACAATTCCAAAGTCATACCCGGAGATGTGAACTATCAGAAGCCACAAACTCTACTGCACGTGACAGGATATGCAGATCAGGACATCCGAGAATCTACAAGATCATCGTAGATATCTACAAGACATATTGTTCAACCTGCGAACTTTTGGAGCCCTTTACAGAGGAAGGCCAGACCGAGATGACGACGTAGCTGTTCCTGTTTCCCAAGACGGATACCCCCGGACGAGTCTTCTGCATACCAATTAAAAGGTGACTCGATAGCCTGTCTATCGAGAGTTACTAATATTTGTTACACAACACATCTTGAAAGAGACTTTTCAGAAACTATTAACTTTGTAAAGACTGATAAATTAAATCTAAGAATTTCATGTAACTATTCTAACTTCATACGTTGTAACAGTTTATATGCTGATGTAGAGTAATATAATTCAAGCAATAATACCATTCTTCCAATGGTTGAATAAAAGAAAGTCTTGCAAGTTAATATCATGAAAGGAGTATAATTAAAAGTCTTAATTACAGAAATACAGAAAGTTGACCCGGATCCGAGGTATAGCTATATAAAATCAAGTTTGATCTCAAATTTTAAAGAAACCTTTCAAATAACTTAATAATTGAATTAGTAATGTCATGGGATCTGTCAGTATATGTTTTTTAAATGTTAAATAAAGAGAAGTCTTCTTGTTACACACAGATGAGGAGTGCTTAAATAAATTGTATACCTTGCCATTGTTTCCTTACACAGTTAGTAAGTAATTTGTTACATTAATTATTTGTGATCAATTCTGTTACAACGTAGGCAGCCCATCTAATTAACGGAGTTTAATTACGAGGGGTTCCCTGGATTTGTAACGCGGCGAAAAGCAGTTACAAAAGTGCGCCACTCTGCTTATTTGTAAAAAAAAAAATAAAAGGGTAATTGTTTACAGAGTGTCACAAAAGAGTGCCACTATGCTAAATTTTATAAAGGTGTTTTAAGCAAACAAAATTGCGTCATTCAAAAAATAAAGGAAACAAAGGAAAGAGTTTTAATTGTGTCTATAGTGTCACAAACAAAATTGCATTCACTATGCGTGGATAAATTGTATGATCAATAAGTAAATATATAATATTGATATATGCACTCAGAAAGTTACTTTAATAAATGTAATGTTCAAAACATATTTAATAGTGTATTAATACGTAACTTAATACGTAGATGGTAGTATGTATAAGTAAAATATCCTTAGCGTCATACAATGCATGTAGCTTTTGCATTCTATAGGCCAGTAGGAACCTGCATAATTCGATGTAAGTACTTCCATACATGAATTGTGACCAAGCATAACAATTTTGGTCAACCGAACAATCTGTAACAGGTTTGTTTACGACAATCTATGACCTGTTGTCTCCTGAATCATTCTGCACAGTGTATGTCCAACTATCTAGCTTACATACACTAGTATGTGTTATAAACAAAATTTGATTAAAAATAACTTTGTTAATAATTAAGTAGAACTTCGTGATTTAAAACTTGTGAACAAAATAAGTAATTATTTAATTGAGAAAAGTTTATGAATGAACGGAGCCAAAGTGTTGTCTAAGCGGAATAATAATAAATGTGTTGCATAAGATTGGGCTCCCCTTTTCTCGTGTTTATACCGGTCGTTGGTGTTATTCACTCGCATTGTGTAGACAATAATATGTAAAAGCAAACACCCCATTGTCACACACGCTCAACCCTCCTTTGTTAACTAAATATGTAGGCCACCCTCTGACCTACATTCCAGAAAACAGCTGATCGGCTATTTAACCTTGAAAGATATGTGTGTGTGATTTCTGTCTCTCCCTTAGAAGAGAAGTTGTTCTTTTCTAATTTGTGTAAATTGATTACTGATGAATTTATTATATGTATATGTAATATATGTGTAATATGCTAGTATTAATTTTAAGTACGTGCTAATGTGTTAGAACAAAATGGCCCAATTTAACCCGGATTTGTTATTAAAAGACGAGCTGTCTTACGAAGCCCTTTTGCGTGGACTACCCCATGCTGATGTAACAGTCGCGGAATTACGAAGTTCAATTCGTGAATGTGGATTTGATGCGCCCGTGCAATTAAACAATCTAAGCCAACTCGATTATGAAAGCGAGAAAGAAATTTGTAATGCCAAGTATAGTGAACTATACTTATTGTCTCAAACACTCCAAGACGAGAAATCTCCGGCAAAAATTTTGCGGACCACCCAGAGAATAGAGCATTTAACCAGGCGAATAAAAAATTTGTCGATCTGGCCGAATCTCACAGAAATACCCGTTGATGTACAAAAGCTAGCAGACGAAGCTCTACGCCGCTTACCTTCAATTATCAACGATTTAAGACGAAAATCCGATTCATTCAGGATGGACGAAATAGAGAAATCATTAATGAAATTACACATCTCCCCAGTACAATCCCCCACCACTGGTTTACCTCCACCTAACTCGGATCGGAACTCACCTATCGTATCGCAAGTGCAAGCGAACCCAGAACAAAATACTGATACAGATGTAAATGTCCCTCCTCCCGAGCATTTTCAGTTTCGTCCCGGAAATAATGAATTGACCAACACCCCCAATGAATCTAATCACCCTCATCGAGGAATTACCCCTATGAACTATAACGCAAATCTATACAGAAAAATGACTCACCCTGTGGAGAAGATTTTAACCGAAATCCCCTATACAGATGGTTTAAATGTTTCCAAGTTACTAACATTTATTAGTTATCTTCTTCAGATAAAGGATCTACAGCAGCTGAATGACTGGCAAATTTTACAAGTTCTGTTACCAAAGTGTAAACCCCCGTTAAAAAATCGTGTGCTAGAAGCCCTAACCTCTACTTTCCCAGTAGAAGAGCTACATAGCTCTTTAATAAAATACTTTATTCCCACCGGCATCTATGAGGAAATAAAAAGGAAGACAGTACTCCGAGTACAAGGACATCGGGAGAGATTAGCTCACTACATCTCCGATATTAGGGAGTCCTCTCGACTACTACGTGTAAGCTGGAATGAAACACAACTGGTGGACACCATTTTAATAGGAGTGTCACCTGAAGAAAGATCTCGACTATCATTGATGAATAGACCCAAAACTATTGCTGATCTAGAACAGTGCAGTATCCATTCTTCAAATGTATGGTACTCAGATCAAAATAGAGAAGCAATGAAAACCTCTGGAACTAATAGACATCAATTGCGAGCACTACTGTCTGATGTAACAACCTCGTATGAAAGACAAGTTTCTAGTAGATCTCACCATGTGCGCAAAGCTGGTAAGTTAACTGTAAACCCAGATAAAGCGGAAACCAAGTACCCACCTCGCAGAAAACCCACCTGTTATAATTGTGGCAAATATGGGCACATAAGAAGAGAGTGCAAAAGTAAGCCATTGGAACGGAATAACCCCAATTCAAAAGACATGTAAGGCAGGGAGACCCGAAAACCTGTGTCTTCCGCAGCTACTCAAAATTGGGTAAACTAAAAGAAACCAGTAATAATAATAAGAATGAATTATTCTGTAATCAAGTGAAAAACAAAAAAGGTGCGAAAGATATCGACCCCTATGTGCGAGAATTTCGTGAAAAGTGTAATGCGATTATTAGATGTAATTGGAAAAAAAATCTACTACCATTAATAAGAGTCGACTTAGGCGTTACATCCCCCATCGCCTTAATTGATTCGGGATCTAGTAGAAGCTTAATCAGCCAAGAATTAGCGGACATGTTATCTAAACATCATCTAGTAAAACGGAACCAACCTGTGAATATAAAGTGTGCTACCGCTGATAAACGTAAAATAAATATAAACCTGAGCATTACCGTTAAGGTTAAAATAAAAAACCTAAGTTGGATATTTACAATGTTAGTATGTAAAGAATTAGGACCTGATTTAATATTAGGTGCAGATTTTATTAGTAAGACAGGAATGATTCTTGAGATCTACGAGCAAGTATTTTATTTCAGATTTGACCGTACAAGAAAACATAAATTTGATAGTAATGAAGAAAAACGTTGTTCATCTACTGCACATGTAAGTCACCAAGGTTCAGATTTATCCCACCTAGAACGAAGAGATAGAGTCAAAATAGTAAAACTAATAAAAGAATTTTCCTCGGTTCTTACACCAAAACTAGGACTTACGGACCTAATAGAGTATAAAATTAATCTGAGTGATCAGAAAGTAATACGACTACCCCCGTACAAGTTGTCGCCCCCCAAGATGGAAGTCATGCGAAACCATATCAATAAGTTATTGGATCAAGGAGTCATAGAACCCTCTACGTCCCCATATTCTTCACCCTCCTTTTTAGTACCTAAAGGACCCGATAAACACCGACTAGTTGTAGACTACAGGCAATTAAATAAAAGAATAGAATTTGAATCAATCCCTCTCCCAGACATCCATAGTGCATTTCATTATTTTACTAAAGCAATGGTTTTTACGGTAATGGATCTAAATCAAGCTTTTCACCAAATACCTCTTTCAGAAGAATCCAAACGTCTAACCGCGTTTGCAGTTCCTTTTAACTTGTACCAATTTACTAGGGTACCCTTTGGAATATCTCAAGGAAGTTCCGTATGTAGTAGACTATTGGAGAAGATATTTCACGACATTAAATTTAAATATGTGTACCACTATTTGGACGACATCGTAATATACAGTGAATCAATGGAACAACATCTCAGACATTTGCGTGAAGTGTTATCTCGTTTACTAAGAGCAGGATTAACGGTGAACCCAAATAAGGTAAGTTTTGCTGTCCCTCAGTTTTCTTTCTTAGGACACATAGCGAAAGCAAATGGAAAGGTAAGCATTGACCCCGAACGTACCCGTGCTATTAGAGAATTTGCACCCCCACGAGATGCAAAAGGTATAGCCCGATTTTTAGGTATGGTGAATTATTTCCACAAATACATTCCCCATCTTGCCGAAATAGCAGCACCCCTAAACTCCTTACGAAAGAAGGGAACAAAGTTCGAATGGAGCTCAATACATCAAAACGCGTTTGAGCAACTTAAAGAAAGCATTATATCTCCCCCAGTTTTGCAATTAGCTGATTTCACAAAACCATTCGTCGTGCAAACCGACAGTTCCAGTGTAGCGTTAGGTGCAGTGATATACCAAGAGATAGATAACTGTAGACTACCAATTAGTTATGCATCACGAACACTGAGCGATCAAGAAAGAAAGTATTCTGCATATGAATTGGAATGTTTAGCAATTGTTTTTGCATTCGAAAAGTTTAAACCCTTCCTAGAACATAAAGAATTTCTTTTAGAAACCGACAATCAGGCGTTATCATGGTTATTGAATCACCCTAAACAATTAGGACGAATTGGCAGATGGATATTGAAATTAAACTGCTACAAATTCAGAGTGCAGCATATTAAAGGTACTCAAAATGTAGTCGCCGATACCCTGTCCCGTATGTTCCAGTCACCCACTAAAACTTCCGAAAACGTAGTGAAGCCGGAAATAGCAAGTGCGAACGCCGTAATTACTGAATTCCCCCTTGCCTTTACAAACATTGCCCTGTATCAACAACAAGACCCCTTACTGAAGCCTATTATAGAACAACTTACCCAAGGTATTAAATCCGAGAAGTACGTATTGAGTAAGAATGTACTGTGTCTCAAAATAAGAGACGGAAAGGAATTAAGAATAATAGCCCCGGATGTAATTAAGCCCATGCTAATGGAATACTTCCATTCATCTACCATAGGAGCCCATATGGGAATCAATAAGACGATACATCGTATTCGAAAGGAATATCATTGGAACAATATGAACTGCGAAATAGCTACCTTCGTAAAGAAATGTTCATTATGCGCCCTTAGCAAACCCGCCAGAAATACTCAAGTAAGCCAATTGATATCAGAAATCCCAAAGACCCCTTTTTCGAAACTTTATCTAGATTTCTCAGGCCCGTATCCACGATCCAAATCAGGAAATACCATGTTACTGATATGTGTAGATTCGTTCACCAAATTTGTTTGGATGTATCCCATGCGACGAGCATTAGCGTCGACAACAGTTAAAATACTACAGGAAAGATTATTTAAAGATTACGGTACTCCAGTACGTATAGTATCTGATAACGGCCCGCAGTTTAAAGCAAAAGAATTTAGGAATATGTGTTTCAAGTTAGGGATAGACCATATAATCACTACAGAGTATCGACCGCAAGGCAATATTGCTGAAAGGTATCTACGAAACTTCAAATCTGCGCTAATAGCCTATCATGCGAACGATCATACGTCGTGGGACCAAAATCTATCCTGGATTCAATACGCTTTTAATTCAGCTTACCACGAAGGTCACAAGTCGACCCCGTTCGAGTTACTATACAAGTATCGACCAAACCACCCTTTGTCCACAAGATGGAATATACACGACCTACTGCCTCCGCAAATAACGGATAAGCAGATAAAGCGAATATGGAACAAAGCCCGCTCTAACTTGAGAGCAAGCTTGGAAAAATTCAGAAGATACCACGAGAAAGGTAATCATAGCAACTCAGTCAGGTACCAAGTAGGTGACTTAGTAATGTACAAGACTCACCCCATTAGTAGTGCGATTGATAAGACCACCTCGAAACTATCATTCAGATGGTGTGGCCCTTACCAAATCCAAAAGTACCTAACTCCAGTTACAGTAGCCCTGTGCGAACCTGCAACTCAGAAATATGTGCGGAGAACGCATATTTCGCAACTAAAGTTGTATAAGAAGAAGTGACGGTAGAGTATAACGTAAAAAGAAAAAGGAATACTAGGCAGTAAAGAAAATTATATTTCTGAATCCACGTAAGAAATGTAAAACGTAGAGTTTGGAAACGAGGCCTGATCAACCTGAGTTCCAGTTCTGCGAAGCATGCATTAATGAATAATCATTAACTAGATGGGTACTAACACTCATTAACTACATGAGTTATATAGGACTCACAGAAGAAAAGATAGAATTCTAAATAGTAAAGATTTAGAAAGTTACTCTACAGAAGAGAGAGTAAGACAAACAAAAAACCGGTAGTAAAATTAAGTGATAGAGATAAGAAAGAGTTTTGTGTTTTTAATTGTGTAAATATTTAGTGTAAATAGTATGTAAAAAAAAAAAAAAAAAGGTAGTTCATAAGAATATAAAGTGTACTGTGTTGTAACTATAGGTAATAACTATGTGGACATCGTTGTAAAGTGTACAACAACTATGTGAAAGAAATTACACACACTAACCCCATTCAATATCCCAGTGCCCAATAGTGAGTTAGACTCAAAAAGCTTAACCGTAGCGTGCAATTTAAGCGGTGGAGTATGTGACGATTTAAATAAAAGAAATAATCAAGAAAATAAAAATTTAAAAAAAATTAAGGTTGCGAGCTCTTAAGCCATTTAAATCTCACTGTATTAATATAAAATACCTGTATGTACTCAGTATGAGAGGAAGCAGTAATTAATTAGTTATAAGATACTCTAATAAAAAGAAAAATTGTAAAGAGTTATTAATATCGTATTTAACCCTTTGCTTGTAAGCAGGCGCTGTCCTGTTGATTCCAGACTCGACATGCTTTCCGAGTCTTGTGTGACTTAGAATAAGATAAAAAAAAACTAATGTTAATAATAAAAAAATCTGAAGACATAAATAGTCGCTAACACAACTGATATAAATTATGTATATTTGTTTAGGGATATTTTGCATAAATAAAAAATGTTAACTTAAATATAGTTAGGAACTATATTCTCGCGCGGAGATTGTCCCACTAACTTTTGCCCAGTACCAGGCGAAGGGAGCGGAATTTCTCTCTCTTGCAATGGTGACTTCGTACAGTGTAGACGTAAGAGCTGAGCTCTTAAAATATGTGAATTATATTTTGTCTCGCCTTAAGATGGTGTACCAGATGTAGCTGTTTAAAGCATCTGGAGGTGTTAATTAATATAGTCATGTAAATAGACAAGAAATTTAAAGTAAAAAAATCGAAACGTAAAAAAGGAGTGTAACACAAGATGACTTAGTGCTTCAACAAATAACAACAATTCCAAAGTCATACCCGGAGATGTGAACTATCAGAAGCCACAAACTCTACTGCACGTGACAGAATATGCAGATCAGGACATCCGAGAATCTACAAGATCATCGTAGATATCTACAAGACATATTGTTCAACCTGCGAACTTTTGGAGCCCTTTACAGAGGAAGGCCAGACCGAGATGACGACATAGCTGTTCCTGTTTCCCAAGACGGATACCCCCGGACGAGTCTTCTGCATACCAATTAAAAGGTGACTCGATAGCCTGTCTATCGAGAGTTACTAATATTTGTTACACAACACATCTTGAAAGAGACTTTTCAGAAACTATTAACTTTGTAAAGACTGATAAATTAAATCTAAGAATTTCATGTAACTATTCTAACTTCATACGTTGTAACAGTTTATATGCTGATGTAGAGTAATATAATTCAAGCAATAATACCATTCTTCCAATGGTTGAATAAAAGAAAGTCTTGCAAGCTAATATCATGAAAGGAGTATAATTAAAAGTCTTAATTACAGAAATACAGAAAGTTGACCCGGATCCGAGGTATAGCTATATAAAATCAAGTTTGATCTCAAAGTTTAAAGAAACCTTTCAAATAACTTAATAATTGAATTAGTAATGTCATGGGATCTGTCAGTATATGTTTTTTAAATGTTAAATAAAGAGAAGTCTTCTTGTTACACACAGATGAGGAGTGCTTAAATCAATTGTATACCTTGCCATTGTTTCCTTACACAGTTAGTAAGTAATTTGTTACATTAATTATTTGTGATCAATTCTGTTACAACGTAGGCAGCCCATCTAATTAACGGAGTTTAATTACGAGGGGTTCCCTGGATTTGTAACGCGGCGAAAAGCAGTTACAAAGTGAAAATGAAATTTCAAAACTAACGTAATATCTTACAAAAACTGAATAATTATTTTCACAATCTTTCAGAATTCTTAATTGAATGCATATTTTGTACGCACTCGATTGTGAATTAACTCGGATGTATTTAAGTAGACAAAAGTATTTCCACGTGTTATGTGTTTGTTTATGTAGGCGTGTGTTTTTAAAATAAACCTCAAGTTTTAATGGCTAGCTGCTTAATTGTATCTACAGTTACAATAAACAGGAAATTGAAATCAGCTTGAAATTGAGATACGTTTCTTAAATTTACGTAAGGAAGGAAAGTAGAGTTCAGTGACTCTGCGTTGAGTAAAGTCTTCAGTCACGTTAATGACTTCGCCGTAACGTCAATCCCGCGGAGACGTACAGCTTTGTGGCTGCACTCTCTTTACTGTGTGTAATTAGAACTTACGTAATTATTACTCTGTGTGACGCATTTGACTTGATTATTACAAATAAAGATAATATTATCAGAGGAAATTATAAAACACAATTTACAGTGTGTTCTTTTTTTCGATCAGGCGGTTTTACTGATCACGAATATGTTTTGTGGTTTTACCTAAAGAGCTTTTACAACATCTTAAATACACATTTTAATATTAAAAAAAAAACACATAGATAAAGAAAAATTTTGTACTGTTCGTATTATTTAATGTAATTTCTCCGTAACTATAATTTGTATTATTTCTTTTATGAAAAGATATATGCGTACTTGATGCCTGATGTCTGTAGAGATTTAGTTGACCGCACAGACACCATGCTGAAAGCTGAGCCACGTTGTTATGGCGAAGGGCAGAGTGGAAGTCAGTTTTAAATGCCGTCCTTATACTCTGATGAAACATAGCAGAGCCATAACTTTGCAACTTTATAACTCTTACAGTATCCGAGATAAGGAGTAAGCAATTGTACCACTGTAATTCTCATTTATTTCTCTATCGAATTTGTAGTTTCATATGTTTTTAAGATTTCGTAGTTTTATACTGCAGTGAAATCTGAAAAAAAGTTACGTTTTTTCTAACTACTGACACCATCGTCAACTTTGTAGAGCTTCTGTAAATGATCAAAGCGCCAGAAAAATTTCCCGTTACAGTGAGATTTGGGCTGATGTTCTCTTTCAGATCTAAAAATTTTATTTCTGTACATGTAGTACACTACTTGTATAATAAAGTATAAATTCATATTTTCCCACATATATAATTCTTATATGTATATTGTAACATGACAAAATAGCACAAACCTTATTAGTAGAATTAATGGAAGAAAAACTGAAAACTGAAGGAAAATAAAAGGTTATAACATGAAGAATGATAGCACAACACTACTAACTAAAAAATGACTAAGACAATGACAAGGACTAAACCCAATAGATTGGATAAGGTGAGACAAAAAACAATAATACAACCCACAATATGACTACCATTATGAGAGCCCAAATATTAACTAAAATAATGTATATAAAATAAAGGTACAAAATCAGATAGGGCAATAAATAAATGTAATATGTTATCTAAAGAAAAGATAAAAGAAAGAGAAATGTAAAATCCAAGATATGAATAAAAAAAATATACAATGTTAAATAATAATAAACTAGCAAAAGCCAATAAAATAAAATAAACCTGAGCAACAATAGTTATTAGTAAAGAGGTGATAAGTGAAAAAGTGATAATAAATAAAAAACCAGTGTATAGGACCCAGTGATAGTTAGAATAAACACATAAACACTAGTTAAAGAAAGTGAAGTGTAGGTAACTATAGAATAATAAACGGGTAGTAACAGACTATATAAGTAATATAGCAACCCAGTTATAATAATTTGTTAGTATAGTATAAGTAGGATATAAGATATATTGTGTTATTGTTAAGGAATGTTATAAAGTTATGTAAAAAACCCTTAGAAAATAAAGATAAAAAGTAGTATGTTAGATTGAAGAGGTAGTTAGACACTATATTCTCTTAAATGAGTTTGTAAGGGAATAATAGTGTATAGTTAATGTTCAAGTTTGTCGTATAGTTCTTTGATGGTGAATAACCAAAGTATTGTTAGATGGCAAATTATGTTAAACAATACCATTGAAGTATGTAAAAAATTTAGATACAGGCATGGACCTATAAGGAGGTATTAAATAATTATATAATATTATGTGATGATTAAAAACAATCAAATGTTATGAGTTAAGTTAGTTTGTTTCATTAATCATGTTTAGTAACCTAATAAATTAACATAAATAACTACAAAATATTGTTAAGAGAATAGGGTAGAGGAATTATGAAATCTAGGCATTAGGCTTAGCATTGATGAGCAGAATTTTGTGAATTTTAAGATAAAACAATAGCCAATAATAAAATAAAGTGTATAATTTGTTTAGGTATCCAAGTAAAAGTGTAGGGTACAAAGCTGGATAGATAATAATTAATTTAAATGTAATTAACTAAAGAAATACCAAACTGAAAAATAAGTAATCTGTTATAAATTGACCAAAGGTAACTATGAGGGGTATCAAATTAATCTGTAAACAAAAAGCAAAATAATGGTGTTATTGTATTTCATATTACAAATAGTGTAAGGAAGTTATAATACTTTAAAGGATTTTAATAAGTTTGAATAGAAAAACGTTAGTTCAATATAACAATGTTATAAATTATCAGCCAATGGGTTTAGTTTTTTTAAAACACGAAAAGTAAGTTATTGGCAATGAGAAATAGTGCACACTTGGTTAAGTTCTTGTTAGCAAGTTATGTTTTTTAAATTATTTTAGTATAAAATCAAAATTCACTGATTGATATATTTTATCGAAAGTGATTTTATAATCAGGTTCAGTTCAAAAGTTAATTTTGTGATCTGTGAAGTGAAAATAATATAGTTCGTTTACTATGGGTAATTGAAAGTTTATTTTTGGGGTGAAGTATTTAATTTATACTCATCGATTCCTGGACCTAGCTTCTCTTGCGAACCTCTTCTTCTTCTGTAACACGTCTAAAAGTCCTTTCTTCTTTGGATTAGCTGAGATTCCCGTTCAAATGGTTGAAATCCAATGTTCAGCTTCCATCAGTTCTTGTAGATGATCTTCTTCTTCAGTTCTTCCTCCAGAATTGGTCGAGTATTAATTTAATTTACTTCCTTCCAAGTTTTGGCCATGCTTTTTGTTGTATAAATGTTTTAATTACTGGTCATCTCATCAATGGTTTAGTTAAATATTCTTCTTACACTTCTTCTTTCAAAATTTGGAAAAATTTAAAGCTTTTAAAATTAATTTGGATTCGAGGGCTTCATACATCCACCCTCTATGCTGGTCAATAATGAAGTAATTAGATTTCAACGGTCACTCTAACAAGCATGAGTTGCCATAGTTACCTTTCAAATTATACTAGTTCTCATTGGTCAACATCTTATAACATTGTTATAATCTAACGTTTTATTTCTGTTCAAATATGTCAAAATCCTTTAAATTATATTTACTTCCTTATGCTAGTAGTAATATTAATTATACTAACACCAATGTTCTGCTTTTTTACTAAAGATTATTTTGATATCCCTCATGGTTACTTTTGATTAGTTAATAACATTTTTCTTATTTTCTTATTGATATTTCTTTTGTAATTATTTTTAAACTGAATAATATTTATACATTTTTATATCGAATACACTTACTTACTTAATTAATCATTTTATATACTCTAATTGACCCTTGGTTATTGTTTTCTTTTTAGACTTATAAAATTCTCTCCTTCATGCTAGGCCTAAAGCATAGGTTTCACAATACTCCTATTCAACATTCCTTATAATTCATAAACTTTATTTATTGTTTCATTGAACATTTTTTTTATTGAAACTGATTAACAAAAAAAAACATTGGTGCTTTTAACAACACACCCTTTATTATTAACATATTTCTTACCAGGTTCAAGCCTGAAATTAAACTTCTAACTATTTTCGGTTTCTTACTACTATCTCCCCTATCTTCTAAGTTAATTAATTCTATGGTTTTTTACAATAACGAACTCTTATAATAATAATTTTTAACAATACCTTACACAATATAACTCACTTACAAATTCCTTCACTCAAATATAGTGTCTGCTTCTCCTATCTTCCAATCTAAACATTTTTAACTTTTACCTTATTTTTGTAATTCTTACTTACTATCACTTAAATTAATAATGGTACAATTAGTTTCATACTTTTTAGATAATATTCTATTAAAGATTGTTTCGCTATATTACTATAGTCTGCTTCTTATTGTATTGTACACTACATGCACCTACACTGCACTTTCCTTTCACATGAGGTTTCTTTTATTTATCATCACTTTCACTTTTGTACTATGTGTTTTACATAGATTGTTGTCACTTATATCTATTTATTTATTTATATCCTTCACTTGATATTTCACATATTGTTTGTTTATTTAGTTTAGTATCACAGTGTGGTTATTGGTCATTGATATTTGTTTTATTCTCATTTCACATTGGTCACTTTTGATATTATTTATTGTCTTTATTCAGCTCAATTATAACTTACTTGTTTTTGACTAGTTTATTATTTAATAGGGTATTATTTATTTCTAACTTCCTATCTTATATTTATAAATTCATGTTTCTTTGCTTTTCATTTAACATACATAATATCTCTAGTTTATTTTTTATAGTTTATATATTTTACATCTTATTTATGCCCTATCTGTTTTAGTGCATTAACTTTACATATTATTTGTCAGTCATATCTTGGGGTTACAATGATCGTGGTCATACTTCGGGTTACTTCTTGGTTTCTCGTTCCTTCCTTCTTGTTTCTGTTTTCTTGTTTTCTCCAATCTTCTTGTTTTCTCCAATCTTTTGGGTCAAGTTATAGTCAGTTCCTGTCAATTGTTTTTCGTAGTTGGGTCATTAATCTTCAAGTTATAAGTTTTTAACATTTCTTCCTACCTTCAGATTTTTCTTTTATTAATCATTAGTGGTATTTTGCGCTATCTTATGTCATGTTACAATATATATTTTATATTATTATTAATATTAAATAACACTTTTCTTACAAGAATTTTGTTTATAATTTTTTTTATTAATTTGTAATATTTTGTTGATTATAATTTAAACTGTCGAAACACTGTAATGTATTCATAAAATATATAATATATTCTTGAATGAAAAGTGTTATTTATTATTATTAACAAAGTATAAATATAATAAACTGTTAATAACTTTTATCTTAAATTTCGTGAAAATTGTAACATTATCAGTTTAGGGCTTTCCTGTCTTGGAATAGAGAGTGGACCATAGCTTACATAATTCTTGCTCCGGGTATTGAATTACTTTCACATTCTCTTATCAGTTTACGTTTGTTTTTGTGTTTATTGGCGGTTTAGCTTTAGTCGGATTGAGTGCGTATTATTGAATTATTGTTTTTGGTTTAAACTATGAACAGTTGTTAGTAGTTTAGTTATAAAATTTTAAGCTTATGGGTTACAGTATTAGCAAACATTATCTGTTCAATATGTCAGATTGTAAACCTACATTACAATCAGAAGAAACTTCGTCGGCAGGCTCATGAAAGAATTTGGCTATATAGTATATTTATGGCAAAGGGTAGCGAGATATGTGAAGCAGGTCTCTTGGTAGTAAAACTAAAGGAGGACTACATAAGACTGTCAAGTCTTTACGCTAATACCCAAGTGAATATGTAAGCAAAAAGTGGAAATGAAAAATAAAGGATAAATATCGTTTAGCACCTGGAAGAAGAGAAGCAACGGAACTTATGATCAACAATTATATAGATTTGACTGCTTCGGAGAAGTATATAAAATTTTTTTATAAAAGTAACAAATCACGACTATGGTTGAAATGACAGGAAAGAATTGGCAAAATCAGCGGGTGTAAAGGAAATGAATAGGTGTCCGAAAAATATTAAAACGATTTGGGCTCAGGAAGAAACAGTTGGACAACAACAACGAACTGTTCATAAAAACGGATAAGATTTGTGAATGGAGGGTACAATTTTTACACAGTTTGAAATAATATAGGGAATAAAAAGCACATAGCTTATTAGATGAATCATATATTGTTCCTACTCAACTTTGTTAGAAAGGATAGACCGACGATTCTGAAATGGGCTACTGTTTGCCTCACTACCGTGTTAATTTCGGGTCTCAGTTAGGCCTACATAAATATCCTGCTAAATTTAAAGAAATTTTAATATTTAATAAGAAAAAGTTACTATTCATTCCATAAATTTATATTAACTTTTGTATTTAATGTTTTGTGGACAAATTTTAGGTAACAGGAATCCAAAACAGGCCTGCCAGGAAATGTCTGTTGTAAGCAGGAAAAGTCGGGATATCATCTGTATCAACAATATTAAACAGTTGCTATTAACATTCAGGCCAAAGTATTGAAAACTTTAGCGCGATCGTCGCAGTGTCTTTATCATATTACTTGAACGCTAACCGTTTTAGTAGCAAATATAAATATCAGTTAGTTGGTATTAATTATAAAAAAACTAGATACTAGTGATAGGCTGCTTAAAAAAATTATCGTTAGGCATAGAAAAACAGATGGTAAATGATTTTATAGTGATTCAATCAACTAAAGGGTCTGTGTACTAACAGCGAAATTCAGGCAGTTATACAGCGCTACAGACAAAAATTGTCTAAAATCTTAAATCTTAATTTGTGAAGAAGCGCCTTGACTATTTAGAGCTGTACATGGTGCGGTGGGGGGATCCAATGTTGCCTCTATTACACTTATAACGCCACAGCTAGTGACCCATTCATTCAACTTCTGTAACGTAAACAAACATCACTTACGCGCGCGCGCGCGCGCACACACACACACACACACACACACAACACACAACACACTCAGGGGCATGCGTAACGACATAGAGTACGCTATTGCGTGTAACTCGGTTTGAATACTTTTTTGCATCCATTTTATTTATGGAGTCTAATTTTTTAAAATTTTTATTTCTTTTTTGAATTAATTTTTATTTTTTAGTTCTATGTTTTATTTAGATTTTTATTTTATATTAATGTTAATATAGTTTTGATTTATTTCATTATATTAAAATTTAATTTAAAAATTTATGAACTTTTAGGTACATTTTTAATACATTATGAAAAATCTTACATTCTTTTACTTGGAAAGGATCAGGATTGATTGAATTATTTAATTAAAGTCTATGTACAATAATTACAGGCATTTTTATATAGGTTGTGGTATATTTCTTCGTCCAGAGGCTACTTGCCATCCATTTCGTTATCCGATGATTCCAATTCACTGGCATCGCTATCACTGCTTACACTTGACTCCTCGCCTTTTCCATGTTGTACAATAAGCTGGAGCACTTCATCATCTAGTAACCGTTCTCTTTCTTTAGATTCCCTTATCTCTTTTTCTAGGTGCTGAACGCATTTTTCCCATAAATTGAATGGTGTCAAGATTTGTGACTGTTTTCCAGATGCGATAATTATAGGTGAAATTATCGATTCAACAGAAACCCGCGAAACTGTAACTTGCTCACGTTCCACGCTTTAGTAGTTCTATCTCGCACTGTATCAAACGTTTTGTTCCACAATATTCTTTACCTCCTCTTAAAACAGTTTCATATGAATACTATCATTTTCCTTGACTATGAATAAAACGGCACTCCTCGGCCAACGGACAAGCCTTTGGTCGTCCTCTTCGAGAATATTGTAGTATTGAAAGATACTGCTGAAGATAACATTAAAAAAAAAAAAAAAAAAAAAAAAAAAACTTAGAAAATGTGAACACTTACAAGTAACCGGATCGCATACTGTAAGGGAGGGCAGAGGGCAGACACGCTGAACGCTGGCTGACAAGCGATTAGTGAAATAACAAAACTAACCGAGTTGGCAACGGTGCGGTGAAAGTGGGAGTCACATGGTCATGTACAAGTTTACTATTGGCTGCTCCCTCGCCTCGAATCGTCTGCTCCACATAATTCTAGGACGCATCTTCCGATATTAATATTTCATACAATTATTGTTTTCCAGACGCTGTAACATAACTTTCTCGGGGTTTGTAAAAATTCTTACATTATTTTTTATAGAAGAATTTTGTGCTGTAGTTAATTAACTACAAAATTACATACTTATTTATAAACATGATTCAGAACTGTTTCCAGGATTATGGATGATGATGAAATGTTTTAAACGTTTCTAGAACGATTTGTTTTCAAAGCCACACTTAACCGGTTGCAGCCAAAGAAAAACGAAACGTGCGTTGTTCTGAATAGTAAAAAACCACAAAGGTTAGTAGATACTATATTAGTATATAAAGTATATAGAGGCTATTCTAAATATGTTCGGAATTCAAAAAGAAAGACTTATGAAATAAATTCAAGATTAATAGGCCTACAGGCCTATTAAAGGACCTAACTTTGTCGTATCGTAAAATTTACAATTTACAAACTAATTTCAGACATTTTAATTTTTAATCTTTTAGAGTTCGTCATGAGTTTTGAGACAGGATGATTTGTGAAGACAACAGCATCGTAAAGATATTCTTCTGCCAACGTTCCTTTGATGTGCTTTGGGACTGTAGGGAAAAACTAGAGTTTTCTGAAATTAATTTTAAAATAAACTTATTATTGTAAAGCGGCAACTTTTGGCGTTTCAGGACACACAAGTACCACCACTGCTACGACCACAGATTACAATAACTCATATATATACGCGTAGTTAAATGATAACACGTTTGTTAAGCGAGATACGCAGTTAGAGTTATTTAATTATAAGTAAAAGAAAAACAGGTCTAATGTTTCTTTCCACAAGTATTATTTATAGGCAGACTTTAGGAGTTTGTTAGAATATAAATGAAATAATTTTATTTGAGTTTTCTTATAACGATTTACAGAGAAAAGCCATTAACAGTAAAGAACTTTCCGTGGCTTTTACAATAACAAAGCAGTGTAACTTTATAAAATGCCACCTACTGTACAGAATATAACGAGGAAAACGTTTTTCTAACTAATTTTCACATTCCGCAATTATCTATTAGGCCGTTTTCATTTCTACAACAGTTTCTCATTTACATAGTAAATGTGGTTAACTCACTACTTAGTTAACCAGCTGTCAGAACACTACGTTTCCCTTAACACTACGAATGAACAGTAATGACGTGTACAAATACGTACAATAAACAAATATAGGCTGACTGTTTTGACGAACCGCGGTTAGTTGCGACCGACCCAATCATACAAATTTCGTTACATTTCGTCAAACCATTACTAGCTGCATAACTCAATAATTGCTAAGACGTATCATTCACATTTCTATTGTAACATGTATATTACAACTATTTTTCCATGGTACACTAACTTCATAAGCCTCCATCTTACTTATAGGTGGAGGAACCTAATTAAAAGAGCATCGACATTACCAACTAGGAGGAAACTACCTAACCTAACTTAACAAAAATATTGAAAGAAAGAAGTTACTGGTACAAATGAAAAAGTTACAGAATTGAAACTTCATCAATGTTTGTAACAGCAACGGATTCGGTCAGTGAAAGTGTGGGGCGCAATTGACCGGGTAATGTTTGTAACAGCAACGGATTCGGTCAGTGAAAGTATGGGGCGCAATTGAAACCTCATCAATGTTTGTAACAGCAACGGATTCGGTCAGTGAAAGTGTGGGGCGCAATTGACCGGGTAATGTTTGTAACAGCAACGGATTCGGTCAGTGAAAGTGTGGGGCGCAATTGAAACCTCATCAATGTTTGTAACAGCAACGGATTCGGTCAGTGAAAGTGTGGGGCGCAATTGACCGGGTAATGTTTATAACAGCAACGGATTCGGTCAGTGAAAGTGTGGGGCGCAATTGACCGGGTAATGTTTGTAACAGCAACGGATTCGGTCAGTGATAGTGTGAGGCGCAATTGGCCGGGTAAAAACGAGGGTTCGTCGCATCTGACCGAGCCCGGTTTTAACCTTTTTGTCAGCATGTGGTGATAATTTAAATAATTACTATAAGAAAATGTTTATAAAAAGTACCCAAAAAGTGTTTGTAGTCTATACGTATTTGTTATTTCCATTTAGGTTAAACTAGACACTTATCGTATAGCAGAGAAGGAATTTATTTTTTAAAACACGTAGTATTAAAATTATTGCTCGCAAACTCACAGTTCTTTATGAAAACGAAAGTTTCTACGAAGAAAAATTACAGAATTTCGTATCATGTTTTCTGTTTATGTTACTACAATACATGTCTATCCTGCCATGATTTATATTGTTAACAGGGGAGAAAAACGGTTACGCAAACACAACAGAAAGATTTTATAATCAACTAATGATAATGACGGTGCTTAAACACAGTGTTGATAAGAAAAGTGGATATTTGTTATTGTCTATCCAAAGCATATTCATACTAATTTATTTTCATAAAAATTACATACATACACACATAAAAATACATACACACATAGAGTAAAATACGGCGAATATGGATATTGCTACGACGATCGCATTGTACCAGGATTTAATCTGTAAATAGTGAAGTAAATTGTCAAACACCAGAAAAATCAGTAAGTACAATTTTGTACCCTTTTAACGCACTACTGGCACATCTAATCGCTTTGATTCGCAATACTCAAGTAACTAACTGCGATGTGGATTGCTTTACTCACAGATGGCACGAATGGCGTAATGATGGTTGCGAGAATATAGTGTTTATTGTAGAAGCCTTTAGAATACACAGAGAAATAAAAACTCGTTCTAGACAGTTTCTATAAATCGCGAGAGCTTTTCGTATGCGACTCCCACTCTTTCATAATACGTGTAATTAATACTTGATGCCTTTACTTGGTGAAAATCCATTGTAAATTATAGTAAAAAATAAAACAATAAAATAGTTTTAGTGATTTCCACTCGTCCACTAAAACGACGACACTAAATCTACGACGACGACGACACTAAAACTACGACGACGAGTGGAAATCACTAAAACTATTTTATGGTTTTATTTTTTACTATCATTTATAATACGTGTACGTCAAAGACTTAAAACGCCAGTTGTCTGTCCCATCGACATAAGAATATAGAAGACTAAAACTTAAATTTTGTTTTACATAACACTGCTCGATGAAGTATTGCACAAAGTCATTGCAACACGATTGGATAAAACTAGTAATTCTGAAGGTAATAATACCCACTACCTAAAGTTACTCAAAATAACTAAAATTGCAGAAATTGTTTTATAAAATGTGATTCATTGCTTTTAATAAATTTAGTAACATCCTAAAAGCTTTTATGTCTGATTTGATTTCTTAAAATGATTTATTTTGTTTGATTTGATCTGTTGGATTGATTAAACACGTGCGCGCGCACACACACACACAAACACAACGCATACGCGCATGACAAGCAAACACATGCAGATATGAGAACGTAGTTTAAGGAAACGTTTCTGCAATGATTTATTGATCAGTAAACGAAAATCATGACCGATGCTGCTAATCCAAAAATAAAGCGTAGGCCAACAGTTAAGAATTTAAATTTTTTACAGGCAAATTGTTTATAAAAATGTAAGTTGTTTATAGAATCATTTCGTGTGCTGAATTACAGTACAAGTATCTGTCTCTGTCTCTGTCTGTCTGTCTGTCTCTCTCCTACCTCCACCTTTTCAAACTATTAATGAATGTTGTTTCCATTTGAAGGTTATTTTAATTATTAGAGGCTATTTTATTAAGATAACCTTTACTCCTCAGCAGCATTAGCAGTAGAGTAATCAGTTGGTTCACCTGCATGTATGTTTTCCTCTTAGGTTCTCCGTATCACATGTAATAAAAACCGTGAGGTGAGACTTGAACGTGTAGCCTACAACTTGTGGAACTTACAAAATAAATATTGTTACAACATCACAGAACAATCTACGTGTTTCTCGAACGATCCATTGGAATCTGGCTGAATGTTGTGGCGTACGTGATTTCAACACGCGCTTGCGAGACTTTTCTAGACGCCGCCAACCTCGCTGACTGTGTCAAGGCCGTAGTGTAGACCTAACGCGTAGTTGTGGAATGTTCTGGTCTGTGTAATACAATTGTGTTTTATATCAGTTAACATTTTTATTGCGTGTGAACAATTTTTATTTGATTTGTTGTAAGAGACTTTCTTGCTAATTACTAACTGTTTAACTGTGATAATTAAAGCTGGTGATTAGTGACTTAATTGGTGTCTTGTATTTAGTTTTCCACTGTACCATACGACGATCAAGTAGTCCGTCGTAACAGTGGTGTCAGAAGTGGGATAGAACGGTTAACATTGGAAACAGAGGAAACTGCGTAGAAGAGTCGTGTTAGTGGTAGTTGATAAGGAAAAGAAGAATTGATACCAGTCAGATGATAGAATCATTCAAAGAAATGCTACTGCAGATCGAGGAACGACACCACCAGGAGGCAAAAGAGGCAGAGGAAAGACGCCGACAAAAGGGGGCGGAAGCACAAAAACGACAAAGCACTAATGGAAGAACGACTAAAAGGAAAACGTAAGCGTGAAAATGAAACACCAGAGAGACGACAAAAGAAGAATTTAGTCGTCAATCAAACGAAGTTAAGGCGTTCGTACAAGATGATATCACTGAAAAATTCATCCTGTTACGAGGTGAGCTGAACAAACAAGTTGACAGAATATCTGAAGTTGAAAAATCTGTGTCAACCATGAAAACAAGTATGTCAAGTTTAGAAGATTCTATTACAAATTCAATAAATCAAATTAAAAAAGAAATCGAACGTAAAGATAAAGAAAGACCATTAATAAATGCTGATGAAGATTTAAAATATCAGAGAAATCAAACTCTCGTAGGGCCAGTGTACGCAAAGGCCCCAAAGTTTGATGGAAGCACTCATTGGACAACTTATGTCCGCCAATTTGAAGCTGCAGCTCACTTAAATAATTGGACAGATGAAGAGAAAGGTCTTTCACTTATTCTTGCTTTAAAAGGACCTGCCGCAGAGCTAATACAGAAAGTGCCATCTGACAGCCAGAATATCTTTGCTGAATTAACAAAAGCTCTGGAATTACGGTACAGTGACCAGAATTTTTGCGATGTGTACCGTGTTCAACTTAAAGCGAGACGATAGCGTTCCGGGGAAACCCTCCAGGAGTTTGAAGCAATGTCGACAGATTGACAAGACTGGCTTATCCTGAAGGATCAGAAGGCTTCCGAACGTGGATTGCTCATATTGTGTTTATTGACGGTATCAGAGATTGTCAATTACAACAAGTGTTAAGAATGGCACGGGATCAGAATAGCTCAGATGCTCTTGTTCGTGCTCTCCGTTTTGAAGCTGCCAAGTCGGCGACCAACATTAATCGAAGTATGCCATCACGTTGTAGCCAAACGGATTCAATGTCACAGTATCGTCATAACGGACGGAATAAAGAGACGATTCAAGAACAACAGATTAAGTCAGCAGTTTAAGACGATTTCAAGTCAGCAGCACCACAACGATTTGAAGGATGGGAGAAAGACAGAAGACCGAAGTGTTACAACTGTGGCAAACGTGGTCACCTACAGGTAGACTGTTGGGAGAAGAAAATACCGAGAGAAGGAAGTGATCGCACCAATTGGAGAAATAAAGCCCCAGAACAGCACACAGTTTCCACGCTACATAAGACTAGTGGAAACCTGATCGTTACTGGATTTGCGGAAGGTAAACACAAACATCATTTACAGTTGACACGGGCACAACAGTGTTCATTGTGCGCCCTGACTTAATCAGCAACCGACGGCCTCTAATTAGCTCTTGTACAATACAGACTGACTGGAAGCCGCGTTAAGGTGCTAGGAAAGGTAGACGTACTTGTACGCCTGGGTCTTCTCGAGTTTAGCCATGAAATGCTCGTTGTAGACATTGTCGATGAAGTGATTCTTGGCACGGACATTATGAACGCCTGCGGAATCGTTGTGAGAGTCCTGTGGGTTGGCCAGGAGAAGATAAAGCTTGACAGGGTCTACCAACATTCGTTTAATCAAATGGCATTAGTCGAAAAAAGTCAACAGATGTGGTCAAGAGGAACCCTCCCTATTGCAAGCCGAAATGGAGGAAGAACTAGCAGAGGAAGTACAAATAAGTGTAACGACAAAAGAAGTGATTAGAGAGCCAACTATGTTTGTCGAGACAAGACTCTGCTTGTTCCTAAGTTAATGGAAGAACCTGGAGGAAACGTTACTGAAGATGAAGTCACGGAAGAGGTTGTTGACGAGAAAAAATCGGACTTGGACCAGCTGATGGCCTATAGGTCATCAGTACATGACGCCACGGGAGTAATTCCCGCAAAACTAGTAGTTGAGCGGAAGACTCATATTCCTGGGAACTTGATGTTCGGGTCATACGAGACTGAATTCGAAGAACCGAAGAATTATCTTTCGCAAGTAGACCAGCTATGTAGATCGCCTGGCTGAGTTTTACTTGAGAAATGGTTTGCCAGTTCAAGGCGAACAGGCTTAAGGAGGGGGTGGTGTTACGACATCACAGAACAATCTACGTGTTTCTGGAACGATCCATTGGAATCTGGCTGAATGCTGTGGCGTACGTGATTTCAACCTGCGCTTGCGAGACTTTTCTAGACGCCGCCAGCCTCGCTGACTGTGTCAAGGCCGCAATTAATTACCGGTACGTGGTTGTGTAGAGATAACGCGTAGTTGTGGAATGTTCTGGTCTGTGAGCGGGGTATCAATACAAGGCGTCAGTGGCCTTAGTTCAGTTATTGTCGGGCGATAACAAGTGATTACTCTGTGCGTTCAAGTTGTTATTGAGGCGAAGTGTTGTGTTTTATAATCAGGCGGTACAATTGTAACACAATATTGTGTTTTATATCAGTTAACATATTTATTGCGTGTGAACAATTTTTATTTGATTTGTTGTAAGAGACTGTCTTGTTAAATACGAACTGTTTAACTGTGATAATTAAAGCTGGTAATTAGTGACTTAATTGGTGTCTTGTATTTAGTTTTCCACTGTACCATACGACGATCAAGTAGACCGTCGTAACAATATAATGTAAGAAATAATATTGGTTTGTAGATTGTATATGTACGTATGTATATGTTGTAATAATAACGTGAAGTCCGCCTTATTCAAGCCCCGCGATGGAAGCCAAATTTGTAATATTACTGTTGGTGGTGGGAATAATAAAATAAATATCGATGTATGTTAATTGTGCTCTCCTGTAAGTCCCACTGGTTGTGCTAGTTGATTTTGTAATAAAACGATATTGCAAAATATAGCTTAATTTATAATGTGTGTAGTAACGTAGCTAATGTCTTCTAGTCTTCGTTATGCTCTCACTGTTGATCTTCACTTTTGTAATAAAACCATACTATAATTGTAATTGTATAGTGTTCTGGTATAATATTACCCAGGATAATTTTTATGGTGTGTATGTGTAGTAGTGACGTTCCGCTCTGGGAATCGTCGATTTGGTAAAGTTCCTGGTCTTTGTTATTATCAAATAAACTCAGTGTATTTTGCTGTGGTAGCAAATTGAAATAAAATATAAATTTAAAATTTATATTTATAAAAAAAAATAATTTCGGAAAAAATATTTTCGGTGTATTTATGTGCTTAATATTTAGGAATAAATCTAGGTTGTTGATCGTAATTATAATTATAATAGTATGGTGTTTAATTTGGTAATAAATTTCTGTTCGGTAAATTTGTTAAAAAGATAATCCAATTAACTTCAAGTTAGGCGAAAACGGCTCTCTTCTTCTTACTCTTGAAATGTTGTAGTTTCGCATATACTGCCTTTAAAGATTATCTAGTTTTCTTGGTTAATTAATGATTATGTCCTTTTATAAGAGAAATCAACTTCAATTTACCAAAAAACAAACAAAAACGTTTATTAAACACAATAATAAGGTTGGTCGATTAATTAATCGAGGTTACAAAGCCATATCGACTCGCTCAGTTTCGGTCGATATTAGAAGTTTTACAGTTGTATTATTTAAACAGGTTCTTTGAACGGTTATTTATATAAAAAGCCAGAGAAGGTCAGGGACATGAAAGTATAACACTTACAATTCAAAAAATGTCTTAAATTTAAACAATATAATGGTAATTATTAATAATAAAAGTTTATATATAATTTTATTCGAACCAGAAAGCAGTCTAGTCGTGTCTTATTGTGGTGACGATCCTGGATCAAAATGGCCGCCTTACGCATGCGCGTTGATAGCTTCTAATGTAAACAAAGTACTTGTTGAGATAATATGGCCTTTCTTCGGTTAAATGTTCTTCGCAATCGTATATGATCTTCTGGGGTATAGTTTATTGTCACTGGTGTATCATGGAATAGTTCACTTTGTGTAAAAATGTTGTTAAATGGGTATATCTACTGGTGTTTATGCGTGTCAGTTAACCTCGAATTTTCACTTAGTGTTTGGTGCGATTTCAGTGTTATTTCATTTAATTAGCTATATGTGATTTCGTTTATAGGTGTTATGTAGTTCATGGGTCAACTTCACCACTTCACTTTCATTAAAATAGTTAAAAATTTAGTTTTACATAAAATGATTCCGAACTCCGTTATAACGTAACGGCCATTAAAGGTTGGTTCTATCAAATATTCACATGAAGTGCTCTCTTCGAGGTATAATAATGAACTGTCTGTATTTCCTTCGTCTCATGAAAATCTTAGCCTATATAATATATCTCATACATTGTTTCAAATTGCCATAACTTCCGACACACTTTAAAAATGTACATTATGCTCATAAAATAAATTCGTTATTACTTAACTGTTTGAAATATAAAATACATATTCGTTTTCACTATTCTATTCTACTTATTTTGATAGTAATTAAGTTAGTATTACAAAGTTTTATATGAAAATTATATTTCTTATAATTTTTGGGAGGTAGGCCTAAAATTATACTTCCTGTCTTCTAAGTAAATAATAGCCATTTTCCCTAATATAATTATTATTCTATTAAATCTGAAATTTGTATAATTATCAATTCTCACTTATTTTATTGCAATTTAGTATATTAATGATGGTTTTTTAATATAATTCATTTGTATATGACTCCCCCTAGGATAATGTCAGTGAATCTATTTCGGTTTTAATGGTATTTTATTAGACAATTAAATAATTTTACTCATATAATGACCACATCTCTATAAAGCCTTATTTACATAGTATTTAATATGTTGAGTTTATCTTGCCTAAATATTGTCATTTTATCTGGTTTATAAGACTAGGTTTGTTAATTATTCTGCAGTTTAAATTTATTCTTTGGCCTAGATCTGATGTGTGGCTAATTTCCAAATGTTTTATTAATGTAGTTATTTTATATCCTTCTCTGACTGGTATAACATAAATTATTGATTATATAATTAACATATAACATCTCTCTATATCAAAACTGGTGTTCTGAATAACATTGCTTAGTATATTACCTAATAACATAAATAAAAAATATTCTATAACATTGGAATGGTATCTATTTTTAGATATGTCATTCCTAAATTAAAATGAACAATAAAATAACAAATTATAACACTAACATTTCTTATGGATAATCCTTACGTATCTAATTACTATATGTAATAGGAATCTGACATCCTGGTCACATATAATGGTTATCATCTTTTACTACTCAACATTAACAATTTGTTTTGTAATTCCCCATTTTACAAGATTTATGCCCCCTTTTTAAGTATAACCCTGGCTATCTAAGTTACATTCCATTCTATGGAATGTTCATACAGCTTTAGTAGCTTTTTATTAGTAACATTACTATTTCATTATCAAAGTAGACACTGTTCATAAAACTTAAAGTTTATTGCTTTGTACTGTAACTCATGCACCTTTTTAAAAGTTTATTATTTATAATTTGATCACTTGCACTTGTCTATGGTGAATTATCAATATATTTACTAGTCTTTCTCTAGTTTTTAACATGAAATATTCAACCATGGGGGAACTGTGAAGATTTGTTTATACAAACTAAACAATAACTTTTTGAATGCACTAATATTTAATACTACTAACACTTTTAGTTTTTTGTCAGTTTTACAGTGATCTGGTTTTTTAGGGTGTTATACTTTCTCTTTGGACATTCATTGATTTTGGGGTTTTTTGGGGTTCTATCCTTATGGGGTTTTTGTTTTATATGGGTCGTCTTAATTATTCTTCTTTCTTCCTTCTTCAGTAGATTTGGTTTTGGATTATTCTTCTTTCTTCCTTCTTCAGTAGTAGTAGTTTTGGTTTTCTTCCTTCTTCTCTCTTCAGTAGCTTTGATTGTTCTTCTTTCTTCTTTCTTCAGTAGTTTTAATTAGTCTTCTTTCTTCTTTCTTCAGTAGTAGTAGTTTTGGTTTCTTCTTCTTTCTTCTTTAGTTTTAATTAGTCTTCTTTCTTCTTTCTCCTGTGATTTTAATTATTCTTCTTTCTTCTTTCTTCTGTGGTTTTTATTTTGATTATTCTTCCTTCTTCCTTCTTCAGTAGTTTTAGTTTTGACTATTCTTCCTTCTTCTTTCTTCCGTAATAGTAGTTTTAATTATTCTTCTTTCTTCTTTCTTCAGTAGATTTAGTTTGGGATTATTCTTCTTTCTTCTTTGAGTTTTAATTGTTCTTGTTTCTTCTTTCTTCAGTAGTTTTGGTTTTGAGTTATTCTTCTTTCTTCTGTCTTCAGTAAATGTGGTTTATTCTTCTTTCTTCTTTCTTCTCTCGTTTTAATTAGTTTTCTTTCTTCTTTGAGTTTGGTTCTTCTTCCTTCTTCCTTCTTCTGTAGTAGTAGTTTTAATTAGTTCTTCTTTCTTCTCTAGTTTTAATTATTCTTCTTTCTTCTGTCTTCAGTAGCTTGATTGTTCTTCTTTCTTCCTTCTTCTGTAGTTGTAGTTTTAATTAGTCTTCTTTCTTCTTTAGTTTTAATTAGTCTTCTTTCTTCTTTGGTTTTAATTATTCTTCTTTCTTCTGTCTTCAGTAGCTTTGATTGTTCTTCTTTCTTCTTTCTTCTGTAGTAGTAGTTTTAATTAGTTTTCTTTCTTCCTTGATTTTAATTATTCTTCTTTCTTCAGTAGTTTTAATTAGTTCTTCTTTCTTCTTTCTTCAGTAGTAGTAGTTTTGGTTTATTCTTCTTTCTTCTTTAGTTTTAATTAGTCTTCTTTCTTCTGTTTTCAGTTGCTTTGATTGTTCTTCTTTCTTCTTTCTTCGGTAGCAGTAGTTTTAATTAGTCTTCTTTCTTCTTTGGTCTTAATTATTCTTCTTTCTTCTGTCTTCAGTAGCTTTGATTGTTCTTCTTTCTTCTGTCTTCAGTTGCTTTGATTGTTCTTCTTTCTTCTTTCTTCAGTAGCAGTAGTTTTAATTATTCTTCTTTCTTCTCTAGTTTTAATTATTCTTCTTTCTTCTTTCTTCAATAGCTTTGATTGTTCTTCTTTCTTCCTTGTTCAGTAGTAGTAGATTTGGTTGTTCTTCTTTCTTCAGTGGTTTTGGTTATTCTTCTTTCTTCTCTAGTTTTAATTATTCTTCCTTCTTCTGTAGTTTTTCGCTGTGTATGCCTTTGTTTCTTCTAGTCTGGTTTCCTTGTCGGGGTATATTAATTGCCTGCTTCTATCTTACCTGGGTAATTTTGTTGTTATCATTTTTATTTTCCTGGGTTTTTAAATTTGTATTATATTATATTATTTGCATAATTTTTCTTTATTTAACCTTTCTTGTGAATATATTAGTAAATAGTGCATTTTAATTAATTCTCATCTGGATATTCCATATATTAGAGCTTTATTAATGATCATTGAGTAATGCATTTGTGTGGATTATCTGTCACGCTACAGATTGCTCTCTTCCAGAAGTGATTAGTTCAGATCATACTTAGTTTGTCTGAAGTAATTGCTTATGACATTATATTATAAATTATATTTCTTTACTTCCTTCACATTTCTAAAATTTGTTCTCCTATATTTTTGAGCTTATCTATATTTCATTATTAACTGGATTCTTACTGATAGTAATAGTCATCTGAGGTTCGTTGTTTTTTATTTTTCCATTTTCTTCTTAACTCGTTTCTTTATCCTTGGGATATTTATTCCCTAAAATTCCCTAACACGTTAGCTGGGGCAGTGTCCAGAGGGGCTCTGTAGGCTTCACACTCTGCTGGCCATACTACGTCATTTATTGATTACAGAGGTAAATCATCTCTGATCAATACATAATAATACTGCTGGACTTATCTCAGACAGTCATTAATAAAAATTATATAAGAATAGTCCACCTTATGACTATAAAAAAAAATTAAATATCTTTGGATATTTCACTTCGTATACGAACAGATCTATTAATATTTCTATCTTAGTTAATTTCTATCTCAGTTATTTTTCTCAATGGTTAGCTCTGCTGGCATTTTATTTCTCCTTGTGGTTGGAAGCTGGTATAATATAATTATCACTCATTATTCAGTGTAAAGTTTTTAATTCTCTGTCATTTTTTGACTGTTATCACAATCTCCTTCTGGTCATTGGTAGCATATATTTTGTATTATATTTTTGTTTCTTTCTTAATTCTTATGAATCGTTCCACTAGTATTATGTTTTTTCAATTGCTCTTTTAATTGTCTTTCTAATAACTGACATTTATTGTATGATCATCTTTTTCGTATGGATTTATTTATATATAGTTTTTCCTTTCTTTTTTCAAAATTTTATTTTGCTCTTGCTTTTTATCCAAATGCACTCTTTACTTATTAATTCCATATGTTTAATATCTCTGTTTATTTGACATAAAATTCTCATTAATTTTACTTCACAATAAATTTATTCATTTAAATTGTATCAGTGGTTTGTACTGCCATTTCTTTATTCTTGAAAGTTTTTCAGAATTGGTCCCATATATAATTGTTTGTAATGTTTTATCCAAATTCTTTTTCTTTTTGTTCATCTCTAAAAGTTGTTTTTAAGATAAGGTAGTAAGTTGTTCTTACTTCTTTTTTGAATTTTGAGATTTAATTCAAAATTCATTTTCTTTTGATTCATAAATTGTTTTCTAAATAATAGGTAGTAAGTAGTCATTACTTCTTTTTAGAATTTAGTGGTTTAATTCAAAATTCCTTTTCTTTTTGATTTATAAATGGTTTTCTAAATAATAGGTAGTAAGTTGTCATTACTTCTTTTTAGAATTTAGTGATTTAATTCAAAATTCATTTTCTCTTGTCCATAAATTGTTTTTTAAATAATAGGTAGTAAGTAGTCATTACTTCATTTTTGAATTTAGTGATTTAATTCAAAATTCATTTTCTCTTGTCCATAAATTGTTTTTTCATAAATATTTGGTAGTAAGTAGTCATTACTTCATTTTTGAATTTTGTGATTTAATTCAAAATTCATTTTCTCTTGTCCATAAATTGTTTTTTAAATAATAGGTAGTAAGTAGTCATTACTTCATTTTTGAATTTAGTGATTTAATTCAAAATTCATTTTCTCTTGTCCATAAATTGTTTTTTCATAAATATTTGGTAGTAAGTAGTCATTACTTCATTTTTGAATTTTGAGATTTAATTCAAAATTCATTTTCTATGGATTCATAAATTGTTTTTTAAATAATAGGTAGTAAGTTGTTCTTACTTCTTTTTTGAATTTTGGTGTTTTAATTCAAAATTCCATTCCTTCAATTACTCATAATATTTTTTCATAAATATGGTTAACATATATTATTACCCTAAATATGGTATTAGCTCTCTTCTTTTCTTTACTTCAAATGTACTTCTTATTATTATTTTTCTTTTATATACCCAGGTTGAAGATTTTTATTAGGTTGGACAGTTGCTCATAATTTCTTTTTCTTTGACATAGGTTTTTGGTCGTCGTCGGTTCTCATGACATCCATTTCCTTTACCATCTCATTATGTATCCGTCATCTAGCTTATCGGATCCATACTTATCTATGTTAACTTTGGAGTAATCATTTTCCTTCCTCTTGCTGGGATCCTTTTTAGGTTTTTGGCTCCCTTCTGCTTTAATATGGTTAACTTGAGCGATTTGGGATCCTCCGTCGTTTTTTGGTTCGTTATGCAGTATTGAATGACTAGGATATTCAGCGACTACTACCCAATTTTCATTCTCATTGTTATCCCGGTCAGGCCCGACCGGTAAACCTTGAGTAGTTGCTGACCGCTCCGTAAGAGAGTTAGATGGTGGATTTCGGTTCATGTTCCGTTCTGGGTCGTCTAAACTGTTACCCCGTCTGGGCAGGTTATATCTTGTATCCTCCCGTTCTCGGCTTCTCCATCGATCCTCCTCCTCATGGAAACTGTTACTCCGTTGATGGTTATACCTGTTTTGGCTGTTTCCTTCCGCCCGTATAAAATTTACCTGGGGTCGGGAGAACCTGTTGTTGTTGTTATTATGATTAGGGTAACCCCTATTGTTATTGTCAAACCGCTCGGTGTTATTGGTAGGATTGGTGTTTCTTTGTCTATTTACATAATTATTCGGGTAATAATTACCTCGATTACCGGAGAACCCGTTATTATTTCTGTTATTATTCGGGTTTATATTTCCGTGGTTATTATTGTTGTTGTTTCTATTCGTGGGGTATTGATTATTGTAATTCGGATTATATCTATTTCCTTGGTACCCACTGTTGACCGGTTGATTATTATTGTTTGATGATGGATTAATTCGAACTTCTGGCCGCTCATTTCTTCTTCTGCTCTGCCTGTAATATTCTTCATTCTCATAGTTTTCCAACAGCTCCGTCATCGCCTGTATGGTCTTTATCTGACTACCTCTTCGAGCTCTTATGACCTCTTCGTCGTAATGATAAGAAAGCTTGTTCACCAGGCATTCCTCTGGTATGGCTGGTTCCAGGTGCTTGGTCAAGCACACCTTCCCAAGAAAGTACGCAGTCATGGTACTGCCAAATTGAGTTCTATATTGGCCATTGCAGATGTTGTCCCTTATTAAATTCTGGGTGGTCTCTGACCAATACTTAGACTTGAACAAATTTTTGAACTGTTGATAATCGGTTATTTCGCTTCTGTTCGCCATCCACCAATTGTCCGTCATATCACGGAAGGATTCGTCCAATAGTTCACGATTATTGGACCATCGATTACTTTTATGTTTGGCCATATATTCCTCGATACGGGCCAAGAACTCCATTGGCTTCCTTTTATATTGGCGAAAGTTAAGCCATTCTCTGTTCTCGTTTATTGGGATATTAGTAAAGCTGGTTGGTCGGCTCCGAATTGCTTCCATGTCCTCCTGGTTCAGTCTCACTTGACCCGTGATGTTAGTCATCGCTTCCTCCATTCCGTCACATCTTTCCGTAATTCGAGTTCGTACCTTGCTGAGTTCTTCCTGGCTTTCCTTTCGGTTTTCTTCTGCCTTCTTTCGAGTAGATTCTTCAAGATTTGTGACCTTGGTGTTCACCACTTCCTTGAACTCTTGTACCTCCACTTCCGTCAGCCTACATCTTCCATCAACTTCTCTTATCTGTTGATTTATAGTTATGGTTTCATCTTCCAGCCTTTTGGTCATAGATTTCTTATTTTCCTTGAGTTCCTGGCTCATTTCCTTTCTTAATAGCTCCATTCGTTCGTCTAATTTGTCTAGATTCTCCTGGTTCACTTCCCGTAATTCTTCTCGTAGTAGTTGGTTATCCTCTCTTAACTCTTCCAACCTCTCCCCCATCTTCTCTTCCATTTTCTTGTTATTCTCCTCCAATTTTTCTTCCATCTTTTTGATGGTTTCCTCCATTTTCTGATTAGTTTCATCAATTTTCCGGCTTAAAGATCGGTTGTCTTTCTTCATTTCCTTGTTGGTTTCTTCCATCTTGTCTTCCAAATTCTTCTTATTTTCTTCCATTTTCTTTTCCACCTTCTTACTGGTTTCCTCAATTCTCTTATGGGTGTCTTCAATCTTTTTACTTAATTCTTCCTTTGTTTCTTGGTTGTCCTTCTTCAATTCCTCTATGTTTTTATTTATTTCATTCAATTCTTCCTTGGTTGAATCCATTTTCTTACTGGTCTCTCCTATGTCCTTTTTCAATTCCTTGCTGTTTTCTTCCATGTCCTTTTTCATTTGCATGAACATTTCCATCATTTTCTCTAAAATCGGATCTTCTGTTGTTTTGGATTTCTCCTGGTCTTGGACATGGACGTCCCCTGTTTGAGTGGGTATTTCGGGTTGCTTCTCTGGTGGTGCTGGTTGTTTATCTTCCACCCGTTCTAATATCCTTTCCACGTCCTCCACTGGGGTCGCCTCCTTATCCTCCATATCAAGTTCTTTCTCGGCCTCCGCCGCTCTCTTCTTTGATGTGGCACGACGCATCATCTTCCCTGATTCCCTGGCTGACTAACCGCTGCCAAGCTGAATTAGGAATTGGGTAAGTAATTACAGTAATTTCAACCCCTAATTACAGCCCTTCAGTTGGACGCCAAATTTGTAATAATAACGTGAAGTCCGCCTTATTCAAGCCCCGCGATGGAAGCCAAATTTGTAATATTACTGTTGGTGGTGGGAATAATAAAATAAATATCGATGTATGTTAATTGTGCTCTCCTGTAAGTCCCACTGGTTGTGCTAGTTGATTTTGTAATAAAACGATATTGCAAAATATAGCTTAATTTATAATGTGTGTAGTAACGTAGCTAATGTCTTCTAGTCTTCGTTATGCTCTCACTGTTGATCTTCACTTTTGTAATAAAACCATACTATAATTGTAATTGTATAGTGTTCTGGTATAATATTACCCAGGATAATTTTTATGGTGTGTATGTGTAGTAGTGACGTTCCGCTCTGGGAATCGTCGATTTGGTAAAGTTCCTGGTCTTTGTTATTATCAAATAAACTCAGTGTATTTTGCTGTGGTAGCAAATTGAAATAAAATATAAATTTAAAATTTATATTTATAAAAAAAAATAATTTCGGAAAAAATATTTTCGGTGTATTTATGTGCTTAATATTTAGGAATAAATCTAGGTTGTTGATCGTAATTATAATTATAATAGTATGGTGTTTAATTTGGTAATAAATTTCTGTTCGGTAAATTTGTTAAAAAGATAATCCAATTAACTTCAAGTTAGGCGAAAACGGCTCTCTTCTTCTTACTCTTGAAATGTTGTAGTTTCGCATATACTGCCTTTAAAGATTATCTAGTTTTCTTGGTTAATTAATGATTATGTCCTTTTATAAGAGAAATCAACTTCAATTTACCAAAAAACAAACAAAAACGTTTATTAAACACAATAATAAGGTTGGTCGATTAATTAATCGAGGTTACAAAGCCATATCGACTCGCTCAGTTTCGGTCGATATTAGAAGTTTTACAGTTGTATTATTTAAACAGGTTCTTTGAACGGTTATTTATATAAAAAGCCAGAGAAGGTCAGGGACATGAAAGTATAACACTTACAATTCAAAAAATGTCTTAAATTTAAACAATATAATGGTAATTATTAATAATAAAAGTTTATATATAATTTTATTCGAACCAGAAAGCAGTCTAGTCGTGTCTTATTGTGGTGACGATCCTGGATCAAAATGGCCGCCTTACGCATGCGCGTTGATAGCTTCTAATGTAAACAAAGTACTTGTTGAGATAATATGGCCTTTCTTCGGTTAAATGTTCTTCGCAATCGTATATGATCTTCTGGGGTATAGTTTATTGTCACTGGTGTATCATGGAATAGTTCACTTTGTGTAAAAATGTTGTTAAATGGGTATATCTACTGGTGTTTATGCGTGTCAGTTAACCTCGAATTTTCACTTAGTGTTTGGTGCGATTTCAGTGTTATTTCATTTAATTAGCTATATGTGATTTCGTTTATAGGTGTTATGTAGTTCATGGGTCAACTTCACCACTTCACTTTCATTAAAATAGTTAAAAATTTAGTTTTACATAAAATGATTCCGAACTCCGTTATAACGTAACGGCCATTAAAGGTTGGTTCTATCAAATATTCACATGAAGTGCTCTCTTCGAGGTATAATAATGAACTGTCTGTATTTCCTTCGTCTCATGAAAATCTTAGCCTATATAATATATCTCATACATTGTTTCAAATTGCCATAACTTCCGACACACTTTAAAAATGTACATTATGCTCATAAAATAAATTCGTTATTACTTAACTGTTTGAAATATAAAATACATATTCGTTTTCACTATTCTATTCTACTTATTTTGATAGTAATTAAGTTAGTATTACAAAGTTTTATCTGAAAATTATATTTCTTATAATTTTTGGGAGGTAGGCCTAAAATTATACTTCCTGTCTTCTAAGTAAATAATAGCCATTTTCCCTAATATAATTATTATTCTATTAAATCTGAAATTTGTATAATTATCAATTCTCACTTATTTTATTGCAATTTAGTATATTAATGATGGTTTTTTAATATAATTCATTTGTATATGACTCCCCCTAGGATAATGTCAGTGAATCTATTTCGGTTTTAATGGTATTTTATTAGACAATTAAATAATTTTACTCATATAATGACCACATCTCTATAAAGCCTTATTTACATAGTATTTAATATGTTGAGTTTATCTTGCCTAAATATTGTCATTTTATCTGGTTTATAAGACTAGGTTTGTTAATTATTCTGCAGTTTAAATTTATTCTTTGGCCTAGATCTGATGTGTGGCTAATTTCCAAATGTTTTATTAATGTAGTTATTTTATATCCTTCTCTGACTGGTATAACATAAATTATTGATTATATAATTAACATATAACATCTCTCTATATCAAAACTGGTGTTCTGAATAACATTGCTTAGTATATTACCTAATAACATAAATAAAAAATATTCTATAACATTGGAATGGTATCTATTTTTAGATATGTCATTCCTAAATTAAAATGAACAATAAAATAACAAATTATAACACTAACATTTCTTATGGATAATCCTTACGTATCTAATTACTATATGTAATAGGAATCTGACATCCTGGTCACATATAATGGTTATCATCTTTTACTACTCAACATTAACAATTTGTATTGTAATTCCCCATTTTACAAGATTTATGCCCCCTTTTTAAGTATAACCCTGGCTATCTAAGTTACATTCCATTCTATGGAATGTTCATACAGCTTTAGTAGCTTTTTATTAGTAACATTACTATTTCATTATCAAAGTAGACACTGTTCATAAAACTTAAAGTTTATTGCTTTGTACTGTAACTCATGCACCTTTTTTAAAGTTTATTATTTATAATTTGATCACTTGCACTTGTCTATGGTGAATTATCAATATATTTACTAGTCTTTCTCTAGTTTTTAACATGAAATATTCAACCATGGGGGAACTGTGAAGATTTGTTTATACAAACTAAACAATAACTTTTTGAATGCACTAATATTTAATACTACTAACACTTTTAGTTTTTTGTCAGTTTTACAGTGATCTGGTTTTTTAGGGTGTTATACTTTCTCTTTGGACATTCATTGATTTTGGGGTTTTTTGGGGTTCTATCCTTATGGGGTTTTTGTTTTATATGGGTCGTCTTAATTATTCTTCTTTCTTCCTTCTTCAGTAGATTTGGTTTTGGATTATTCTTCTTTCTTCCTTCTTCAGTAGTAGTAGTTTTGGTTTTCTTCCTTCTTCTCTCTTCAGTAGCTTTGATTGTTCTTCTTTCTTCTTTCTTCAGTAGTTTTAATTAGTCTTCTTTCTTCTTTCTTCAGTAGTAGTAGTTTTGGTTTCTTCTTCTTTCTTCTTTAGTTTTAATTAGTCTTCTTTCTTCTTTCTCCTGTGATTTTAATTATTCTTCTTTCTTCTTTCTTCTGTGGTTTTTATTTTGATTATTCTTCCTTCTTCCTTCTTCAGTAGTTTTAGTTTTGACTATTCTTCCTTCTTCTTTCTTCCGTAATAGTAGTTTTAATTATTCTTCTTTCTTCTTTCTTCAGTAGATTTAGTTTGGGATTATTCTTCTTTCTTCTTTGAGTTTTAATTGTTCTTGTTTCTTCTTTCTTCAGTAGTTTTGGTTTTGAGTTACTCTTCTTTCTTCTGTCTTCAGTAAATGTGGTTTATTCTTCTTTCTTCTTTCTTCTCACGTTTAATTAGTTTTCTTTCTTCTTTGAGTTTGGTTCTTCTTCCTTCTTCCTTCTTCTGTAGTAGTAGTTTAATTAGTTCTTCTTTCTTCTCTAGTTTTAATTATTCTTCTTTCTTCTGTCTTCAGTAGCTTTGATTGTTCTTCTTTCTTCCTTCTTCTGTAGTAGTAGTTTTAATTAGTCTTCTTTCTTCTTTAGTTTTAATTAGTCTTCTTTCTTCTTTGGTTTTAATTATTCTTCTTTCTTCTGTCTTCAGTAGCTTTGATTGTTCTTCTTTCTTCTTTCTTCTGTAGTAGTAGTTTTAATTAGTTTTCTTTCTTCCTTGATTTTAATTATTCTTCTTTCTTCAGTAGTTTTAATTAGTTCTTCTTTCTTCTTTCTTCAGTAGTAGTAGTTTTGGTTTATTCTTCTTTCTTCTTTAGTTTTAATTAGTCTTCTTTCTTCTGTTTTCAGTTGCTTTGATTGTTCTTCTTTCTTCTTTCTTCGGTAGCAGTAGTTTTAATTAGTCTTCTTTCTTCTTTGGTCTTAATTATTCTTCTTTCTTCTGTCTTCAGTAGCTTTGATTGTTCTTCTTTCTTCTGTCTTCAGTTGCTTTGATTGTTCTTCTTTCTTCTTTCTTCAGTAGCAGTAGTTTTAATTATTCTTCTTTCTTCTCTAGTTTTAATTATTCTTCTTTCTTCTTTCTTCAGTAGCTTTGATTGTTCTTCTTTCTTCCTTGTTCAGTAGTAGTAGATTTGGTTGTTCTTCTTTCTTCAGTGGTTTTGGTTATTCTTCTTTCTTCTCTAGTTTTAATTATTCTTCCTTCTTCTGTAGTTTTTCGCTGTGTATGCCTTTGTTTCTTCTAGTCTGGTTTCCTTGTCGGGGTATATTAATTGCCTGCTTCTATCTTACCTGGGTAATTTTGTTGTTATCATTTTTATTTTCCTGGGTTTTTAAATTTGTATTATATTATTTGCATAATTTTTCTTTATTTAACCTTTCTTGTGAATATATTAGTAAATAGTGCATTTTAATTTATTCTCATCTGGATATTCCATATATTAGAGCTTTATTAATGATCATTGAGTAATGCATTTGTGTGGATTATCTGTCACGCTACAATGTATATGTATAGTATATATACATTTAAGGAAACGAGTTGTCAGGAGGATAGCGTAGATATTAGATATCTCAGAACAGGGAATTGTTATTAAATATCGCGTAGTCGAAAGTACGTGGAAGCAAGTAGTCTTTCTTTTTTCATTCTTTCAGTTCTGTTTAAAATAATTATTTATTTAATTAAAATATAATTTACATGAAATAAGGAACAAAGAGTGAAATATTTAAATATGTATAAGGACCCTGATAACTGTTGGAATATATTAGCCCTGGGTACAAAACCGTTAACCCCAGCAAGTGTCTTTAGAAGACATGGTACTGGGAAAAATTAAGAATATTGAATAATTTGTTCTGGAGACAAGAAAAGCTAATGCTGTCTCAAAATTCAATCTCACTACGTTACTTCTCGCATCATAATATCGGAGAATTGAATTCTCGGAGCACTCAGGTACAAAAGTTTCTTGAATTGACTTGACGTTATTCTCATCACAGTTTTAAATGCATGTGCATTGTGGAGTGAACTCTCTCTCAGAAATTTTATTGATGCTACTAGAGATCTATTGGGCACCCAATCTCTTATTCTTGTTTTCTCAAGTACAATATTTATCAACGAGTCATACAACGCTAAAACACGAGATACCGTTGCCTTACGAATTGAAATTCTTCCCTATTAAAAATTTTTCCTGACTACAGAAACTGGACAACACACCGATGGTAACTGAATTGTCTCAGTCGCCTATTTCATCGTATGTTAGCAGCGGCCGGTCCGTTTATCTTTCCAGAAGCTGGCGGCAAGTTGGTTATAGATTATCCTGGATCGTAAAAATGATACATCTGGTACCAAAATATTACGGCTTAAAAGTTAATTCCGTAATTTCATCTATGCAATTTCCCGTTTGTTTTTGTTTATATAATCGTCATGGCGGACATTCCATAGTAACTCAAAGTTTTGGAACTCTTCCAAAAATATTGTTATATCATTTGCACTCCACTTTATGGACTTCTTTTGTTACATTGATGTTATCAGTGTTAACACTATCACTCATCTTGAACAACTACCACAACAGCAACCAATAACACCTGATGTAAAACAAATCCCACCTGGCTGTACTGGCGTCCAGTAGGTCACATGACCGGTCAGTGACCGCTACTGGCTGTCTTTCGAGCCAGTAAAATCAAACATGTCTGGAGTTTTGTGCCCGCCAGTCTCAACTTGCCACTTAAGAGGAAAGTACAGACAGGGTTGGAGAGGGAAAGTTGCTGGGCGCCAGCACTGGCCTCCTCTACTGGCAGCCTTTACTTTCCCCGTCAATAAGCACCTTTACTATAACCAACTGACAGGTCAGTAACTGGCGCCGTGTATAACAGGACTTATAAAGCATGCTGGCAAAATAAATAACGCCATACTAGAGGAGAATACACCAACATTTTTTCTACGTCATAGTTGTCACCGGCAGGCCAGAACACTGCGCGTTGTGTAGGCAATGAAATGATAATCGTACTTTCGATTATACATATAAGTAAAATTAATAGTTTATTGCTTAAACTAACACTAGTTTTGAATAGAAGCAAAACATTTTCTAAAATTATACACATTGTTTCGAAGATAAAAAACACAGCTCAGGTACTCAATTTAACAACTGATAGATACAATTCGAGAGAAGAAAGACAGTGGGAATGATTAAAGAAAGGGGGAAAGGGAGAGAGAGAGAGAGAGAGAGAGAGAGAGAGAGAGAGAGAGAGAGAGAGAGAGAGAGAGAGAGAGAGAGAGAGAGAGAGAGAGAGAGAGGGAGTGATAGAGAGAGGAGAGGGAGAGAGAGAGAGAGAGAGAGAGAGAGAGAGAGAGAGAGAGAGAGAGAGAGAGAGACACATCTCTGATTATATCTCTGACGTCTGATTTCACTGCTATTTTTATATTCCTTTCCATTCGATACCATATAACGCTGAAATAATTTTAACAGAAAATTTCTTCGTGGAAATTGATGTGCATGTTAAAGTTTTTTTTGTCTATAAACATTTTTCTTTCGTATTGCTGTTAATTTTTCTGTTGTTAAACTCCTACTGCAATTTTAATCATAATGCCAAACTTCTTTTACGCGTATTTAGATCTGTTTTATTTTTGAGTTCTTACTGCTTTCTTAATTTCAACATTCGTGTTTTCCTGGACCGGCAAATATAGTATCTACCTTTTATAATTATGTCAATTTTACAAAGCATATTTACAGAGATTGACCCATTTGTGTGTATTTACAGAGAGAGAGAGAGTGTGTGTGTGTGTGTGTGTGTCTGTCTGTCTGTTTGTTGACCTTTAAATTAGAAACATGTCAGTTACTCTTAGAAGAAACTATGTTAACAACATACTCCTGACTGTACAAGTTTTACCACAAACCCTTATGTTCACGGTAAGCTAATTCAACTATTATAAATTGTTATTATAACGTAAATTATACATTTGTTGGGGACGTAGGAAAGGATTGAAAACTTATAATCCAAACTATAAATATGACTGAAATGTGCGGCTTTTAAACTTCTAAGCGGAACGAACACACGATACGTTTGAATTAAATCGAATTTTACGGTGCAGCTTCAAATTCCCTGTGGTTTAAAAAAACCTCGTATGATTGTGGTTTGTTTGCTACTATTGCGGTGTGGAAAGGTAAAAGTCGTTAAGGTTAATTAGGTAAATACAAAAGAGACGTAACTTAACTTGCAGCGTCCTAGGTTCACGTACGCTAAACCAGCTTAATACTGTGGTCAGTTTCCTCATTACGATTCATGTAACGGCTTATGTTTTATTAGGTATGTTATCCAGTTGGTTCAATGTCGTTTCCCAATTGTCAGAAACATATTTTAATTTGTTCGCTGTAGCCACTCTTATATGAAACTTCTTTTTTTATTCTAAAGCTAAATATATATAATGATGATGTAAATATATAAAGTATATTTAATATTTATAATGAATTTACCTCAAGATATTTTCTCCTTATTTGGAACATGTTTCGGGAAGCGTTGTGTTCCCATCTTCAGCCTTCCTGATTTTCAGCCTTTCCTGAAATTCATTATAAATATTAAATATATTATATACATCAAGAAACAGACTATAGCAAAAAGTGTTTGAAATATATAAAAATATAATATATTTAATATTTATGATGACTTTACCTCAAGATGTTTTTTACTTATTTGGAGTATGTTTCGGGACGCTTTGTGTTCCCATCCTCAGCCCTCAAAGCGTCCCGAAACATGTTCCAATTAACGAAAAAACCATCTTGAGGTAAAGTCATTATAAATATTAAATATATTTTATACATCAAGAAATAGACTGTAGCAAAAGTGTTTGAATAAATATATAAAAAGGTAAATCCTTTTGACGCATACTAAATATATTGTAAATAACTGCCATTAACCTATTATATTTCACATAGAGTTTCAGATTTTAAGTTAATTTGATTCTCTCTTTGTAAAAATTGACGTTTTGTTTTTTTATCTCTCTCTGTAAAAAATTAGATGTTTTTTTTCTAAGGCCTATATCCAGAGCTACTATACTTTAAATTTATATTTTTAATAGAAGTTTCAATCAAGAAATAATTTTAAAATTCTTACTTTTCTTCATATGATAATAACAATTTATACTTATATATTACGAATTTTTGAATACTCATTTGTTTTGTACATAATTTTAAGTTAGTATAAACTTATATTTTGAGTTTAAAAAAAATATGGTTTATTGGTTGAATGAAAAGTAGGAAATGCAATTTTATGTTGAAAAATATATTAATAAAAATAAATTATTTAATTAATTTATAATACTAATCCGAAAAATTTTGTTTTATCCTAATCTCATAATAGATCAAACTTAAAATTCACCTATTCTATTTAAATTTAAAACTTTGAAGACGTGTAGTGGTTTTGTCCATTCTTTAGTCTTAGAAATGTTGGTCAGCGTGTTTCTATAGCTTATGTTATGGCGTATAAATTTACATTTTTCTCTTTAATTCACCTTTATTACATTCTCTTTGTCGACCTATTTTAGTATCACACTTCCATCAAAACTCTGACTCGGTTTTTACATGATTATATCTCTGACGTCTGATTTCACTGCTATTTTTATATTCCTTTTCATTCGATACCATATATCAGAACGCTGAAATAATTTTAACAGAAAATTTCCTCGTGGAAATTGATGTGCATGTTAATGTTTTTTTTACCTATAAACATTTTTCGTTCGTATTGCTGTTAATTTTTCAGTTGTTAAACTCCTACTGTAATTTGTAATCATAATGCCAAACTTCTTTTATACGTATTTAGATCTGTTTTATTTTTGAGTTCTTACTGCCTTCTTAATTTCGACATTCGTGTTTTCCTGGACCTGCAAATATAGTATCTACCTTTTATAATTATGTCAATTTTTACAAAGCATATTTACAGAGAGTGACCCATTTAGAGTAACTGATATATAAAGTGTGGGATATGTGTGTAAAAAATTTTTGTTAGTGTGTAAGTTGGTACTCAGTGGGTACATATATTATTATCAGAAATTTTTTGCATTCATAATACTGGTTATATTAGCATTGAAATCAGTTCTTTAAATAATGATGTTTTTAAAATGTCTTTGTTCTTTAAAAACAAATAAATCTGGTAAATAAAACATGTCTTAATTAAACTAATATTTGTGCTAAAATTTGTGTTATTGTGGGTGTCACAGATAAGACAATAGGACGCATGTGTGTGTCCGCGTGAGGATGTATAGAATGGGAAGTGAAAAAATAAAGTACAGAATATAAAAGAATAAAAAGTTAAATTAAAAATTTCATGAAGTAATGCTGTATATTAAATAGGCAAATAAAAATACTAATTAAATAAACACAAAATTACAAAAAAAGAAGGAAAAACAAGACAAAAGATAAAAGGACAGTGGAACGATTAATGAGTAGGAACTAAGTTACCTAATTTCAAGCTGTTCCTAAGTATAGACATCTCGGTAACTTCCTGGTGCCGTCGTATCATAAAGTGCTCAACGTTCTGCGTGGAGGAAAAGATCTTTGCTCCTTCAAAACTACATCTTTTATCTTGCTGATAAAAAGTGTTCTGATCGGTGACCAATCCAACTGACCCACACAGGTTTCCCCCTGTTTACCTTGATAATGAATAGAAATAGGATTGAAAAGAGGAAAGGATTAGAAAAGAAGGAAGTCAAGTACGTTTCTTCTTAACATGAAAATTTACAAGGCTATTGAAATTATGGGATAGGATACAAACGGCAAGGAGATAAAAGCCAGACTATACTATTTAAGATTTACTCTGTTGTCACTGCAGAAATAGTAATCTGAAAAAGAAATAACCAGAATGATAAAAGTGTTAGCTGGAATTCTTGGCATACGCTGATCATCCATCATCCATCCGCTCTAACTGACCTAGGTACTGTATTCGTTGAGCCTTTATGAATCTTACAATGTTCTCATTATTTAATAGTTTATCTATCTCCTGGTTATTTCTCATTCTCCATTCGCCATCTTCTTTAACCGGTCGATAAACACATCTTATGTTCTCTCCTTCAAACCTTCTTAGTGTTTAGTGTTCCTTTCTTATCAGTGTCCATGTCTCGCGTCTATAAATAACAACCAGTCGGATAAGTGTCTTATATATTTTTTTATTTTTGTGTTACGGCTAATCAGTTTCTTTATCAATAGTCTGCTGTTGTCATAATATGCACGATTTTCTTATTTGTATCCTGTCATCTATTGTTGTGTTTATGGAGCCTTCATTATCTCTATTATATTACCCAGATATCTGAACTTGTTACCTGTATAAAATGAATTATTATCTATGCATAAATTATATAGATTTCTTACAGATAATTTAGTCCTAGCTTAAACTTTGTGTAAGTTATTGTTTAAATACATCTATAGGCCTACATCTAATGTTTTTCACAAATATACATAAATGATAACTGTAGGCTATATCAAATTTATTTACAAATATATCTTACAAACTTTTTGAAGGCGATTGAAAATTTTCAAGGAGTGTTGAGACAAATTAACTCTGTCCATTTATTAAAAATATCGAGTTCGTATTTTGACAAAAATTTCTCTGCTGCATGGACTTTTACAAGTTTTTTAAATTTTGAGTTCAGTTTTTGTCCTGTAGTGCCTCTAAGGATTAACAGTGTCATAGTAAACGCTATATTTCGATTTGGGTTAAAGTTCCTTTTGATTTGGCAACCGGCTGGATTTTTACAATTAAAAAAATGTTTGGTGCCTTTTTTAAGCCCTGGTGTCTTAAAAATTTTGAAATTTACAAAAGTTTACACTACATTGAGATTTTGATTAAAATCCCCTTTAATTTCGTACGCCACATTGGATTTTGCATTTTTTTCACAATTTTCACACCCTCACATTTTTTCCTCCGTCCCGCTATTTTTAGAGAGATTAGTCTCTAAAACAAAGGAGTTCCGTGTGGCAAAAGTGAGGACACGATGCCAAGTTTTACAAAATTCGGTTGATGTGTTCAAAATAATCTCAAACTGTCGTATCGCCATAACGGACAGTCAGCCAGATATACAGTTAGGAAAACAGACAGACAGAGAGGCAGGCAGATAGACAGACAAATACCAAATGATCGCGTTAAAGCTGAGACTCGCTTTCCTCGTTTAAATAATATTACTAGCTAAAAGCATGGCTTTGTGGTGACTCGCGAAGCTTAAATACAAAAAATATTACGTACAAACAAATAATAACAATATTTATATTTGAGCTTCACGAATCACCATCAAACCATGCTTTTAGCTAGTTAAAGAAAAGTAATTTTTGGTTTTTCGAAATAATTTTATGGCTAATAAACAATATTTTTATTTTTTTTAAATATAAAAAAATACAATAGAAAATTATTTTAAAAAAATTAAAAGTTAATAATAAAATAATTAGAAAAAGGTTACATAATTAATTAATAATGAAATCAGTAATTAGATACATTTTTAATCGGATACAAAATTTCTCATTCGAGCTTCTTCTTGTTTTCTACACTTTAACATATGAGAATTTTTAATATTACAAAAATCTATCGTAAGAAAATGTTCTGTTTAATTGTAAACCTTCTAAAGTTTTTACTCTCGACAACGCAACGTATGTTAAACCAATAGAAGATTCCTTTTCTCCAATACCTACAACACATCTATCTAAGGTTAAACCTTGAGACTTATGAAATATAATTGCAAAGGCTAATTGTAACGAAAATTGTTTCCTTGAACAATTAATATTTCCACTTTTCCAAAATTTAGTTATAGGTGGAATTGGAACACAACCACTATTTTCATAAGTTGAATGAAAATAATTTTTAAAACGAACCATTATCACTCGTGGCATTTGATCAGGTGGACCATGATTTTCTTCATAGATAATGTCTTCAACGTAACCTAAACGTTCACTAATCCTTTTCCAACCCAACAATTTTAAATCCAAATTTTTCTGAGCAGTTTCAAAATTCACTCCATACTTGTAAAAACAGGCATCATCACGATGAGAACATTGTTCACTGTGTCGATCTTCTCGTTGTCGCTCTCTTGCATCACGCATTAATGAACGATTACTGCACGTTCTTTACGGGCAGTCGGCGTAGGATTTCGTGGCATTTTACTGTAACAATACAAATTATTAAAATAATTAATTAATAATAATAATAATAAATTTAATTTTTTAATAATTTAACAACTAATAAATCTATAATATATTAATATATTATAATAGTAAATAAAGTTACAACATTAATAAAGGAAAAAAATTACTACACTAATGTAAATTAATATAGAGAATTAAATTTTTTTTTCAATTATTATTTAATTAAATTTATTTAATAATTTGTGTAATGCTTAAATAAAATTATTACATTAACGAATCACGAAAACTACAAAACAAAAATATTCACTACACTAATATAAATTAATATAGGGAATTAAATTATTGTATCGATTATTATTTAATTTTATTTATCCAATAATAATATATTAAATAATTACGTATTTATTTTTTTGATTGAAAAAGTAAAAAACTTATCTTTCACAAAAAAAATCTCTTTTAACAATGTAACTTAACCTCAAACGCAAATATAAAAGCACAAAAAATATTTTCACTTGCCGATATTGATAAACAAAATATATACAAAAAATGAATAAATAATTTAACATACGATTACAAAAATAATTTATAATATTATAGAAGATAATATGAAATACATTTTATAAACAACACAGCACACCAGTATCTTTCATTCAAGAAAATTGCTAGAATATTCGATATATATACTGTTTGTCTAAAACCACGGAACGTATACATTTTTCTGATTGAAAAAGTAAAAAATTTACCTTTCACAAAAAAATCTCTTTTAACAATGTAACTTAACCTCAAACGCAAATATAAAAATTCAAAAAATATTTTCACTTGCTGATATTGATAAAAAAATTATACATGAAAAATGAATCTTGGATTTATGAAATATGATTTATGATTTATGAAATTTATGAAATATATTTTATAAACAACACAGCACACCAGTAGCTTTCATCCAAGAAAACGCTAGAATATTCGGCATATACTCTGTTTGTCTAAAACCACGGAACGCATTAGTAACAGACTATATAGTAATATTGAAGAAATCCCACACATGGCGACACTTTACATACATACCACGGAACGCATTAGTAACAGACTGTATAATAATATTAAAGAAATCCCACGGATGGCGACACTTTACATACATACATATATACGTGTATAAATGAAAAAAATTATTACAATTATTTCTTGTAAAAATTAATTTTTTATAAAAATAATGATTGATGACACATCTAGACATGAATATGAATAATTATGTTCAATTTCAAGTCTAGAGGTTCAGTAGTTTTTCCGTAAAGTGTACCACAAAAATATACCAATTTCCTAGCATAGGAACTCGCTTCGCTCGTCCTAATTATGGCAAAATTATGTTACGATTTGTATACAGTTGTTATCAGCAGTACGCTGCCTTTCACGTCTGTCAGTCTTAAAATTCCCCTTTACGTTCCCTGTTCATATTCCGTAGTACTAAATCGGTAAATTTATGGTTCTAAGGCGGCGAAAAATGTGGCATTAGAAACTGTTTAAACGTTTAGATAGCAGTGAATTTAATCTCATTTTTGTGCGCATCAATATTTTTAGATTTTATTTTTACTGTCATTTCGGTACGAAACATTCTGAAATATTTTATGGTTTTTAAATTTAGCGGTGTTATTCGTTTTACCTTATGAGAAAAGTAACATTGAGTACTGTAAAAACCACTTATTACAATTTATAATTTTGAAAAATTCTTCAAAGAACTTTAATTTATATACAATAAAAAAAACATTTATCATTATATAGTTTTAAAATGTAAGTTGAAGATAAGTTTATCCAATGCAGATAATTGCTCCATAAAGAGTGACGGGTTCGTACTAGCTGTAGTTTATATGTATTGTACTATATTATAGTACAATATTATACAATAATAACTATATTATACAATGTTAAAGGGTGAGTAAAGGGTGTGTCCCAGAGGTATTGACGGTGACGATTTTATTAAGCTTCTATACGCACACAACGCTGCCGGTTTACGCAAGAGAAACCTTAGTTTGCGTCTGGCAGTAGATTGAGCGTACACAGTTGTAGGCGCAGGCCTATCTATATTTCCTGTTCCCAAACGTAACGATACACAGACAAACGCACGCACGCACGCACACGCACACATGCACAATTATCAAATGTAAATATATAGTGTATATCGTGCTGTGATTATTTTTTGCAAATATTTTATTTATTATATGTTCCACGTTGGGACAGTTATTAATGTACTGTAATTATTTACTAGTATAATGTAATTAAGATATGTAATTACAGTTATTATGTTTTTTGTTTATCAGCACATGAAAAGAAACTCTATCTCAGGGTTAATGATTATTAAGCTGTTTGATCTTATTTACTATTGTATATGATATCTTCTTTTCTTTAAACCAAACCAAATAAAGTTAGTATGTAAAATTTTGATAAATAACAATGTAAAAATAGCTACCATACAAAAGTAAACAGACTGACTCGGAATTCTTCCAGCTGCCACGGGTTCACTTCTGGTTGATGTTTATTATTTTCAAAGGCAATATCAGGCTTAGCGATCCGTTCCTCCACGCGAATTTCTTATTGGTTTTAATGCTGAAGGTTGTTTTCTTCGACGACTGCAAAATAGATATTTCTTCGGAATATTGGATTATATTTTATGGCCACTCAAATTATTCTTCAGTACAGGATTTCTCTTTTAGGTCGGCGTTCTTTTAAAGATATGTTTAGACTTCTCGAAATATTATTTATTTATTGAGTTGTATTTTATTTTATTAAATTCAATATTAATATTAAATCTCTTCTCCTGATTGTCTACTTTATTAAATTGACACTCAAACTCTGGTATAACAAATTAAACTCTTTTACTGTTTATCCTTTTACATACAACATTAAACTTTGTGACGTATAACTTTTGACTTATTTACATAATACCAAATATTAATTTAGATTTTATTTACATATCACTCTCTTAGACTCTTCATGTTACTCTTATTAAATATAATTTTAGACTAATACATTTCCTTCCATTTCTATACAATACAAACCTAATAATTTTTCTTGCCACATTGATATAACTCTTAAAAACATATATAACTTTTCTACTTATTATTAAATATATTTATTTTATTTCTAATATTCTTAATTCTAGTTTGTATTTATTATATTATAATTTTCTTACTATTTCCTCTTATTTTAATATTTATTTCAAATTTCATATAATCCTTTTCAAAACATATATCTTAATACTGTTTTATCTCATATTGGAGTCTACCTCTATGTTGGTTGGGACTATCGACTCAATGTTTTTGTTTACATTTTAAACATATGTTCCAATTACTATTAAATTTGTATATTTTTTCGTTTAAAATTTATTATTTTTCTCTTATGTACTGTGTTGTATTTTAACAGCAGTACAATATTTAAAAGTATTATTATTGATTATTTATCAGGAAACTTGACTGCTACATCAGTGTTAAAAATTACTTCTTTACTAGCTGTTGATTGTGTCAGATATTTTTCTCTGCCGCTGTCATAAGAGAGGAGGTGATTACGGAAAGATTCTTGTTAGGCAACATGTATTTCTTACCCGGTATTCCAACTTCTTTGGAGAAACTCCCTTTGGTATTTCTAAGCCGTGAAGAGTCTTTAGACAATACCTAGACTGGGATCACGCGTTTGAAAGTTCCTAAAATTATATTAATTGAATGATGGCAACCATTCGAGGAATCAACTTACTTTGAGAACATATTTAGTGCTCCTACACTGCCCACAGACACTCAGCGGGAGTTACTCTATATTAACTCCAAGTATCTCAGTTTATAATTGAAATATAAATAAATGTGTAGCTGCACATGAAATTTTATTTTTAAATGAAAGACTCTGTTCACAGATTTCCCACAGGAGCCACCCTAATATAGGTTACATGTACACTGGATGTTAATTCATTTTTCTAGAAAAACTCAGCGAGCTCTCCAGGAAAGAGAAAACCTCGACTAAAAGTAGCCAAGCTAAAAGATGCCTAGTAAATGTAGGTCAACTACACCTCAGCTGGGTGCTTTACTCATAAAGCCATCAAGAAGTAAGACTTATACCAAAGTGCTTAGTGTTATATGGCAGAAGGTCGACTACACGAAGACGGGAACAGAGGTCCGGTTAATCCTTCGATCCCGAACTGGGGAGATCCTCTTTGAGCTGGTATCGAAGCCTGGAGATAAGGCTGCCTTCGCTGATGCTCTTAAGAACATCTTGGGGAAAAGCGCCACTGTGAAATGACTTGAACCTACAAAAACTCTGGAAATCAGGTATCAAATTACACCTTACAACTAAGTTGGAAGTTGCGGCTGCCATCAAGAGAGATCTGAGAGATCTCACCAATAATCGCAGAGACACGGTGACAAAATCGAATAATCGGGAACAGTGAATGGCGATCGTCATCCTCTCGAGTACTAGAGATGCAACGAAGCTGATGAAGTCTCACAGTATAAGGATTGGATGGGTCAATTGTAGAGTTTGGCAAAGACTGGACGTGGGGTGATGCTTCAAATGTCATGGCTTGGGGCACTTAACCAATGTCTCAGATGGTTCAGACGGGAGTCAACTCTGTTTCAAAAGTTTAGGAGCTTACTTACAACCAAAACAATTCTAGAAAATTGTATTATTATTATTATAAGTGGTGGTAGTAGTAGTAGTAGTAGTAGTAGTAGTAGTAGTAGTAGTAGTAGTGTTAGTAGTAGCTATGACATATGAAAGTTGAACATTAGTAGTGTAGCGCTCCCAGGTGTGTGCACCAGTAACTCAAATACCGTAGTCAGTTGCCTACTTGTAACATACTGTTATGTTGAACAGTAGGCGTCTCCATCTCCGACGTACTCGGATTTGTACAAGTATTCATTAAATAAAGTGGTTTATTTAATGAAGTGGTGTATTATTTATAAACGGTTACAGTACATTTTGTTCTTTCAGGGGCCGAGTCACTCCGTCAGGTGCAAACTTTCTATTGGGTTTATACATTTTTTTATGGTCCTCCGACGCGGATTTAAATTACAGTACTTCGAATTTTTGCGTTGTATGAAACTGGACATCAAGCATTATCGTCGATTGAGATCGCTAAGTGCCATTAAAGTGTTATTATTCAACATTACATGTTTCAGTGTAGGTTACGAACAGTGAATAAACATCATACTTTTGAAAATGTAATGTCGTATAACGCAGTAGCTTCAAGAAACCCTATTACGCTTATTAGGGGAGTTGGTCTGGCCCACCTTTTCGCACAGCAATAAAAAATATTCAACGCGTACACGCTGGACTAAAGAAGGTACTGTAAGCAATTTTACACTAGCTAATGTGTTACCTACCGTCCCCCCACCGTTAAATAACCACGGAAACGGTCACATTCCACTCGGCATCCTTTTATTTGTATCAGCTGTATTACGTATAGATTCATTTAGTTAATTCCATTGTAGCACATCTGTTATTACATAGGTGACCTATAATTATCATTATTATCTCACACCTTACTTACAGCCATTTAAACTATCAAAATGGTCAATACAAGGGAAATTAATGCACTCATACGACAATGGCTTCCTATAAGGGTAGGATATCAAGAATTTTAAGGTTTATTCAAGAATTTCCTGAAAACGATGGTGACTATCGTCTGTTGAGGGTTAAATGTGATTAATTAAACGTTGTTTGGTGGAAATACGATCAAATACAAACAACACTTGAAATTGTTGTGCCCAGCACACTCCACATTATAACTTTATATATAGGCCTATAATTGTAAATGAGTAGAATCCTCAATGTATTATTTTATTTTATTTTATTTAAGGAAAGAATTATTTTTAATTTTTTTAACAAGTAACAAACTGAGCAACGTGAGGAAGTGTGCTGACCAAATTTTATCGTGGCTAGTGTAGTGAGTTATCAACCACAGAAGCTAATAATAGTGCTCTTGTCAGTGTCTGTGAACAAGTTCCGCTTTGGTTCACAAAAATCAATGTCAAATTGTCCTCTTGCATGACCTGATACGTTTCGAGACACGTGCAAAGTCCAGTTCTGATTGGCTGACTTTTGGGCGTTAACTTGTAGAGACTCCTTGCGTCATGAGGGGTATAAAACCGATGAAGAACACTGGGAAGAGGTTCACTTTTTGGTTTCTTTGCGCACTATACGTACATCTTCTGTCAACGATGGAGCCACATCGAAAGCGTAATTACAACTTTATTTTTGTTTAACTTTGTTCAAATTAATTTCTTTTGTAGTAAAACTTAAAGCATTCATCGATTTTAACAAACGAATTATTTGTACTCAGAAGTGCTCAGTAATGTTCTAAATTTGTTAAGAAATATGTATGATTGAGATGTCTATTTTAAAGTAGTAACGTATTAAATTCAGAAATATAGTCAGTAAACCTTTTATAATGTTTTTATAAGAATATTCAGTATATAATGAACGTTTTTTTTTATATAATGTAATATCATGTCTTAGTGAAAATATTCAAGTAAGAAATTGAATTATTGTAAGGAGAGTATGTCACTTTAAATTATTGTCATGCCACTCTGCATGCTAATACTAATGATCAAAATTGTATGTTTTGTAAGGGTACTCATTATCTATATGATCAAAATTGTATATTTTGTAAGGGTACTCATTATTTATACAACTGTAATGAATTTCAAAAAATTAGCGCATGTGACAGGAAGTTCTTTGTCAACAAAAATAAACTGTGCTTCAATTGCTTATTGCAAGTTCAATCAGCCCAACAGTGTAGTAATACTCATCGCTGTACAGCTAAAATAATTAGACATGAAACGGGTGTCTGGTTGCGCTGTGTCAAACGATCTCATTGCGCATCCGTAGCTTTGATGCGTCGTTTTCGGACTAAATATTTTGTGTTCAAAACAGCGGCACGATGGTGTATCACATGGTCGTGTTGGTCACCTCACACCCCAAATCCTGCACTGCCTTCCCTGCACCATTACGACCTGGCGAACCTTTTCAAGTCTTACTACTTCGTCTGTAAATATTGTAATGGTAATCAACATTCATTGATTCACGAAAAAGCAGGTAATCAGGACCAACTCGCAGAACCCAACCCTTCTGTAAGCGTAGCGGATCTTGACACAGATCAGCGAAAAAGTCGCGGATGCTGTGGTCCAGTAGAAAGTGAAAGTGATCTAGGCTCGCGAAAGGCGGCATATAAAAAATTATATTCGCGGAAATTAGAAAGTGAAAGTGATTTAGGCTCGCGAAAGGCTGCATATAAAAAATTATATTCGCGAAAATTCGCGGATACTGCGGGTCCAGGGTGGTGGGGAGAGCGTGGGAAAAAATCTTGGACCGCGGGAACGGCGGCATCTCTTTGATCTTGTTTTTTATCGTTTTTTATGTTTTTTAAGAAAGGCGGCATTCCTTTGTGGGTCAGGGAATATATATATATATATATATGGTTTATTTTAATTTATTTCGTTATAAACCTTCGAATATGCATCCAATTATTTGTATAGTAATCAGAAATGTGTGAGAGAGACATTTTAATAATTTGCAGGTTGTATCTTACAATTACGAAAATTATTATACAATGTGTGTGTACACAAAACTTTTGAAAATACCTTATTTCAAGGAGATTTTTTTATGCGTAACACTTTACAACACACACACAGACTTGGCAGTATATTAATTTCTAAATCGTAGTCAATGACTGTCATGTGTCAAAAAAGGACGCCACGAGATAGGTGATAAATATATATTTCCTGGTGATTACATTTTAGTATCGCTAATTACAATAATCCATAAGTAGCACGACGCTTATGTAAAACTGATGACAACTGTGTCTAGAGACAAAGAGAGAGGAGGGGAGAGAGAGTTGATATCGAAGTCGTCGTCAACAATTTACTATAATATAGTTTGAATTTCCCACCGAAGAAAAATGTTGACAGATCTGTTCTATACACACACACAATAATGCAGGATTGGTAACCCTGATCATATATTTTAATATACACTATAATACACACACATATCAAGTTTGAACCCATACATAGGTTGGTAAACCTGATCATATAGATTTAATATACATTATAACACACAACAAATTTGAACTCATGCAAGGTTGGTAACCCTAATCATATATTTAATATATACACTATAATTCATCAAGTCGGAACCCCCCCCACCATAGGTTGGTAAACCTGATCATATAGATTTAATATACATTATAACAAATTTGAACTCATGCAAGGTTGGTACTCCCGATCATATATTTAATATTGCATCAAGTGATAGAAAGTGAAAGTGATCTAAGCTCGCGAAAGGCGGCATATAAAAAAATAAAAAATTATATTCGCGGATGCTGTGGTCCAGATACGCGAAAAAGTCGCGGATCTTGACACAGATCAGCGAAAAAGTCGCGGATGCTGTGGTCCAGTAGAAAGTGAAAGTGATCTAGGCTCGCGAAAGGCGGCATATAAAAAATTATATTCGCGGAAATTAGAAAGTGAAAGTGATTTAGGCTCGCGAAAGGCTGCATATAAAAAATTATTTTCGCGAAAATTCGCGGATACTGCGGGTCCAGGGTGGTGGGGAGAGCGTGGGAAAAAATCTTGGACCGCGGAAACGGCGGCATCTCTTTGATCTTGTTTTTTATCGTTTTTTATGTTTTTTAAGAAAGGCGGCATTCCTTTGTGGGTCAGAACCCTTATTTTCCCCCTACTATTAACGAATCACGAAAACTACAAAACAAAAATATTCACTACACTAATATAAATTAATATAGGGAATTAAATTATTGTATCGATTATTATTTAATTTAATTTATCCAATAATAATATATTAAATAATTACGTATTTATTTTTTTGATTGAAAAAGTAAAAAACTTATCTTTCACAAAAAAAATCTCTTTTAACAATGTAACTTAACCTCAAACGCAAATATAAAAGCACAAAAAATATTTTCACTTGCCGATATTGATAAACAAAATATATACAAAAAATGAATAAATAATTTAACATACGATTACAAAAATAATTTATAATATTATAGAAGATAATATGAAATACATTTTATAAACAACACAGCACACCAGTATCTTTCATTCAAGAAAATTGCTAGAATATTCGGTATATATACTGTTTGTCTAAAACCACGGAACGTATACATTTTTCTGATTGAAAAAGTAAAAAAATTTACCTTTCACAAAAAAATCTCTTTTAACAATGTAACTTAACCTCAAACGCAAATATAAAAATTCAAAAAATATTTTCACTTGCTGATATTGATAAAAAAATTATACATGAAAAATGAATCTTGGATTTATGAAATATGATTTATGATTTATGAAATTTATGAAATATATTTTATAAACAACACAGCACACCAGTAGCTTTCATCCAAGAAAACGCTAGAATATTCGGCATATACTCTGTTTGTCTAAAACCACGGAACGCATTAGTAACAGACTATATAGTAATATTGAAGAAATCCCACACATGGCGACACTTTACATACATACCACGGAACGCATTAGTAACAGACTGTATAATAATATTAAAGAAATCCCACGGATGGCGACACTTTACATACATACATATATACGTGTATAAATGAAAAAAATTATTACAATTATTTCTTGTAAAAATTAATTTTTTATAAAAATAATGATTGACGACACATCTAGACATGAATATGAATAATTATGTTCAATTTCAAGTCTAGAGGTTCAGTAGTTTTTCCGTAAAGTGTACCACAAAAATATACCAATTGTTGCCTAGCATAGGAACTCGCTTCGCTCGTCCTAATTATGGCAAAATTATGTTACGATTTGTATACAGTTGTTATCAGCAGTACGCTGCCTTTCACGTCTGTCAGTCTTAAAATTCCCCTTTACGTTCCCTGTTCATATTCCGTAGTACTAAATCGGTAAATTTGTGGTTCTAAGGCGGCGAAAAATGTGGCATTAGAAACTGTTTAAACGTTTAGATAGCAGTGAATTTAATCTCATTTTTGTGCGCATCAATATTTTTAGATTTTATTTTTACTGTCATTTCGGTAAGAAACATTCTGAAATATTTTATGGTTTTTAAATTTAGCGGTGTTATTCGTTTTACCTTATGAGAAAAGTAACATTGAGTACTGTAAAAACCACTTATTACAATTTATAATTTTGAAAAATTCTTCAAAGAACTTTAATTTATATACAATAAAAAAAACATTTATCATTATATAGTTTTAAAATGTAAGTTGAAGATAAGTTTATCCAATGCAGATAATTGCTCCATAAAGAGTGACGGGTTCGTACTAGCTGTAGTTTATATGTATTGTACTATATTATAGTACAATATTATACAATAATAACTATATTATACAATGTTAAAGGGTGAGTAAAGGGTGTGCCCCAGAGGTATTGACGGTGACGATTTTATTAAGCTTCTATACGCACACAACGCTGCCGGTTTACGCAAGAGAAACCTTAGTTTGCGTCTGGCAGTAGATTGAGCGTACACAGTTGTAGGCGCAGGCCTATCTATATTTCCTGTTCCCAAACGTAACGATACACAGACAAACATTCTATGTATGCATGCAACACGAATATGCCTATAGAATTTCATGTTTCTAATTACACACACACACACACACACACACACACACACACACACACACACACACACACACACACACACACACACACACACACACACACACACACACACACACACACACACACACACACACACACACACACACACACACACACACACACACACACACACACACACACACACACACACACACACACACACACACACACACACACACACACACACACACACGCACGCACGCACGCACGCACGCACGCACGCACGCACACACACACACATACGCACACATGCACAATTATCAAATGTAAATGTATAGTGTATATCGTGCTGTGGTTATTTTTTGCAAATATTTTATTTATTATATGTTCCACGTTGGGACAGTTATTAATGTACTGTAATTATTTACTAGTATAATGTAATTAAGATATGTAATTACAGTTATTATGTTTTTTGTTTATCAGCACATGAAAAGAAACTCTATCTCAGGGTTAATGATTATTAAGCTGTTTGATCTTATTTACTATTGTATATGATATCTTCTTTTCTTTAAACCAAACCAAATAAAGTTAGTATGTAAAATTTTGATAAATAACAATGTAAAAATAGCTACCATACAAATGTAAACAGACTGACTCGGAATTCTTCCAGCTGCCACGGGTTCACTTCTGGTTGATGTTTATTATTTTCAAAGGCAATATCAGGCTTAGCGATCGTTCCTCCACGCGAATTTCTTATTGGTTTTAATGCTGAAGGTTGTTTTCTTCGACGACTGCAAAATAGATATTTCTTCGGAATATTGGATTATATTTTATGGCCACTCAAATTATTCTTCAGTACAGGATTTCTCTTTTAGATCGGCGTTCTTTTAAAGATATGTTTAGACTTCTCGAAATATTATTTATTTATTGAGTTGTATTTTATTTTATTAAATTAAATATTAATATTAAATCTCTTCTCCTGATTGTCTACTTTATTAAATTGACACTCAAACTCTGGTATAACAAATTAAACTCTTTTACTGTTTATCCTTTTACATACAACATTAAACTTTGTGACGTATAACTTTTGACTTATTTACATAATACCAAATATTAATTTAGATTTTATTTACATATCACTCTCTTAGACTCTTCATGTTACTCTTATTAAATATAATTTTAGACTAATACATTTCCTTCCATTTCTATACAATACAAACCTAATAATTTTTCTTGCCACATTGATATAACTCTTAAAAACATATATAACTTTTCTACTTATTATTAAATATATTTATTTTATTTCTAATATTCTTAATTCTAGTTTGTATTTATTATATTATAATTTTCTTACTATTTCCTCTTATTTTAATATTTATTTCAAATTTCATATAATCCTTTTCAAAACATATATCTTAATACTGTTTTATCTCATATTGGAGTCTACCTCTATGTTGGTTGGGACTATCGACTCAATGTTTTTGTTTACATTTTAAACATATGTTCCAATTACTATTAAATTTGTATATTTTTTCGTTTAAAATTTATTATTTTTCTCTTATGTACTGTGTTGTATTTTAACAGCAGTACAATATTTAAAAGTATTATTATTGATTATTTATCAGGAAACTTGACTGCTACATCAGTGTTAAAAATTACTTCTTTACTAGCTGTTGATTGTGTCAGATATTTTTCTCTGCCGCTGTCATAAGAGAGGAGGTGATTACGGAAAGATTCTTGTTAGGCAACATGTATTTCTTACCCGGTATTCCAACTTCTTTGGAGAAACTCCCTTTGGTATTTCTAAGCCGTGAAGAGTCTTTAGACAATACCTAGACTGGGATCACGCGTTTGAAAGTTCCTAAAATTATATTAATTGAATGATGGCAACCATTCGAGGAATCAACTTACTTTGAGAACATATTTAGTGCTCCTACACTGCCCACAGACACTCAGCGGGAGTTACTCTATATTAACTCCAAGTATCTCAGTTTATAATTGAAATATAAATAAATGTGTAGCTGCACATGAAATTTTATTTTTAAATGAAAGACTCTGTTCACAGATTTCCCACAGGAGCCACCCTAATATAGGTTACATGTACACTGGATGTTAATTCATTTTTCTAGAAAAACTCAGCGAGCTCTCCAGGAAAGAGAAAACCTCGACTAAAAGTAGCCAAGCTAAAAGATGCCTAGTAAATGTAGGTCAACTACACCTCAGCTGGGTGCTTTACTCATAAAGCCATCAAGAAGTAAGACTTATACCAAAGTGCTTAGTGTTATATGGCAGAAGGTCGACTACACGAAGACGGGAACAGAGGTCCGGTTAATCCTTCGATCCCGAACTGGGGAGATCCTCTTTGAGCTGGTATCGAAGCCTGGAGATAAGGCTGCCTTCGCTGATGCTCTTAAGAACATCTTGGGGAAAAGCGCCACTGTGAAATGACTTGAACCTACAAAAACTCTGGAAATCAGGTATCAAATTACACCTTACAACTAAGTTGGAAGTTGCGGCTGCCATCAAGAGAGATCTGAGAGATCTCACCAATAATCGCAGAGACACGGTGACAAAATCGAATAATCGGGAACAGTGAATGGCGATCGTCATCCTCTCGAGTACTAGAGATGCAACGAAGCTGATGAAGTCTCACAGTATAAGGATTGGATGGGTCAATTGTAGAGTTTGGCAAAGACTGGACGTGGGGTGATGCTTCAAATGTCATGGCTTGGGGCACTTAACCAATGTCTCAGATGGTTCAGACGGGAGTCAACTCTGTTTCAAAAGTTTAGGAGCTTACTTACAACCAAAACAATTCTAGAAAATTGTATTATTATTATTATAAGTGGTGGTAGTAGTAGTAGTAGTAGTAGTAGCAGTAGTAGTAGTGTTAGTAGTAGCTATGACATATGAAAGTTGAACATTAGTAGTGTAGCGCTCCCAGGTGTGTGCACCAGTAACTCAAATACCGTAGTCAGTTGCCTACTTGTAACATACTGTTATGTTGAACAGTAGGCGTCTCCATCTCCGACGTACTCGGATTTGTACAAGTATTCATTAAATAAAGTGGTTTATTTAATGAAGTGGTGTATTATTTATAAACGATTACAGTACATTTTGTTCTTTCAGGGGCCGAGTCACTCCGTCAGGTGCAAACTTTCTATTGGGTTTATACATTTTTTTATGGTCCTCCGACGCGGATTTAAATTACAGTACTTCGAATTTTTGCGTTGTATGAAACTGGACATCAAGCATTATCGTCGATTGAGATCGCTAAGTGCCATTAAAGTGTTATTATTCAACATTACATGTTTCAGTGTAGGTTACGAACAGTGAATAAACATCATACTTTTGAAAATGTAATGTCGTATAACGCAGTAGCTTCAAGAAACCCTATTACGCTTATTAGGGGAGTTGGTCTGGCCCGCCTTTTCGCACAGCAATAAAAAATATTCAACGCGTACACGCTGGACTAAAGAAGGTACTGTAAGCAATTTTACACTAGCTAATGTGTTACCTACCGTCCCCCCACCGTTAAATAACCACGGAAACGGTCACATTCCACTCGGCATCCTTTTATTTGTATCAGCTGTATTACGTATCGATTCATTTAGTTAATTCCATTGTAGCACATCTGTTATTACATAGGTGACCTATAATTATCATTATTATCTCACACCTTACTTACAGCCATTTAAACTATCAAAATGGTCAATACAAGGGAAATTAATGCACTCATACGACAATGGCTTCCTATAAGGGTAGGATATCAAGAATTTTAAGGTTTATTCAAGAATTTCCTGAAAACGATGGTGACTATCGTCTGTTGAGGGTTAAATGTGATTAATTAAACGTTGTTTGGTGGAAATACGATCAAATACAAACAACACTTGAAATTGTTGTGCCCAGCACACTCCACATTATAACTTTATATATAGGCCTATAATTGTAAATGAGTAGAATCCTCAATGTATTATTTTATTTTATTTTATTTAAGGAAAGAATTATTTTTAATTTTTTTAACAAGTAACAAACTGAGCAACGTGAGGAAGTGTGCTGACCAAATTTTATCGTGGCTAGTGTAGTGAGTTATCAACCACAGAAGCTAATAATAGTGCTCTTGTCAGTGTCTGTGAACAAGTTCCGCTTTGGTTCACAAAAATCAATGTCAAATTGTCCTCTTGCATGACCTGATACGTTTCGAGACACGTGCAAAGTCCAGTTCTGATTGGCTGACTTTTGGGCGTTAACTTGTAGAGACTCCTTGCGTCATGAGGGGTATAAAACCGATGAAGAACACTGGGAAGAGGTTCACTTTTTGGTTTCTTTGCGCACTATACGTACATCTTCTGTCAACGATGGAGCCACATCGAAAGCGTAATTACAACTTTATTTTTGTTTAACTTTGTTCAAATTAATTTCTTTTGTAGTAAAACTTAAAGCATTCATCGATTTTAACAACGATAATGTTGAATTGTGCACACACACATGCACAATTATCAAATGTAAATGTATAGTGTATATCGTGCTGTGGTTATTTTTTGCAAATATTTTATTTATTATATGTTCCACGTTGGGACAGTTATTAATGTACTGTAATTATTTACTAGTATAATGTAATTAAGATATGTAATTACAGTTATTATGTTTTTTGTTTATCAGCACATGAAAAGAAACTCTATCTCAGGGTTAATGATTATTAAGCTGTTTGATCTTATTTACTATTGTATATGATATCTTCTTTTCTTTAAACCAAACCAAATAAAGTTAGTATGTAAAATTTTGATAAATAACAATGTAAAAATAGCTACCATACAAATGTAAACAGACTGACTCGGAATTCTTCCAGCTGCCACGGGTTCACTTCTGGTTGATGTTTATTATTTTCAAAGGCAATATCAGGCTTAGCGATCGTTCCTCCACGCGAATTTCTTATTGGTTTTAATGCTGAAGGTTGTTTTCTTCGACGACTGCAAAATAGATATTTCTTCGGAATATTGGATTATATTTTATGGCCACTCAAATTATTCTTCAGTACAGGATTTCTCTTTTAGGTCGGCGTTCTTTTAAAGATATGTTTAGACTTCTCGAAATATTATTTATTTATTGAGTTGTATTTTATTTTATTAAATTCAATATTAATATTAAATCTCTTCTCCTGATTGTCTATTTTATTAAATTGACACTCAAACTCTGGTATAACAAATTAAACTCTTTTACTGTTTATCCTTTTACATACAACATTAAACTTTGTGACGTATAACTTTTGACTTATTTACATAATACCAAATATTAATTTAGATTTCATTTACATATCACTCTCTTAGACTCTTCATGTTACTCTTATTAAATATAATTTTAGACTAATACATTTCCTTCCATTTCTATACAATACAAACCTAATAATTTTTCTTGCCACATTGATATAACTCTTAAAAACATATATAACTTTTCTACTTATTATTAAATATATTTATTTTATTTCTAATATTCTTAATTCTAGTTTGTATTTATTATATTATAATTTTCTTACTATTTCCTCTTATTTTAATATTTATTTCAAATTTCATATAATCCTTTTCAAAACATATATCTTAATACTGTTTTATCTCATATTGGAGTCTACCTCTATGTTGGTTGGGACTATCGACTCGATGTTTTTGTTTACATTTTAAACATATGTTCCAATTACTATTAAATTTGTATATTTTTTCGTTTAAAATTTATTATTTTTCTCTTATGTACTGTGTTGTATTTTAACAGCAGTACAATATTTAAAAGTATTATTATTGATTATTTATCAGGAAACTTGACTGCTACATCAGTGTTAAAAATTACTTCTTTACTAGCTGTTGATTGTGTCAGATATTTTTCTCTGCCGCTGGCATAAGAGAGGAGGTGATTACGGAAAGATTCTTGTTAGGCAACATGTATTTCTTACCCGGTATTCCAACTTCTTTGGAAAAACTCCCTTTGGTATTTATAAGCCGTGAAGAGTCTTTAGACAATGTAGCGCTCCCAGGTGTGTGCACCAGTAACTCAAATACCGTAGTCAGTTGCCTACTTGTAACATACTGTTATGTTGAACAGTAGGCGTCTCCATCTCCGACGTACTCGGATTTGTACAAGTATTCATTAAATAAAGTGGTTTATTTAATGAAGTGGTGTATTATTTATAAACGATTACAGTACATTTTGTTCTTTCAGGGGCCGAGTCACTCCGTCAGGTGCAAACTTTCTATTGGGTTTATACATTTTTTTATGGTCCTCCGACGCGGATTTAAATTACAGTACTTCGAATTTTTGCGTTGTATGAAACTGGACATCAAGCATTATCGTCGATTGAGATCGCTAAGTGCCATTAAAGTGTTATTATTCAACATTACATGTTTCAGTGTAGGTTACGAACAGTGAATAAACATCATACTTTTGAAAATGTAATGTCGTATAACGCAGTAGCTTCAAGAAACCCTATTACGCTTATTAGGGGAGTTGGTCTGGCCCACCTTTTCGCACAGCAATAAAAAATATTCAACGCGTACACGCTGGACTAAAGAAGGTACTGTAAGCAATTTTACACTAGCTAATGTGTTACCTACCGTCCCCCCACCGTTAAATAACCACGGAAACGGTCACATTCCACTCGGCATCCTTTTATTTGTATCAGCTGTATTACGTATAGATTCATTTAGTTAATTCCATTGTAGCACATCTGTTATTACATAGGTGACCTATAATTATCATTATTATCTCACACCTTACTTACAGCCATTTAAACTATCAAAATGGTCAATACAAGGGAAATTAATGCACTCATACGACAATGGCTTCCTATAAGGGTAGGATATCAAGAATTTTAAGGTTTATTCAAGAATTTCCTGAAAACGATGGTGACTATCGTCTGTTGAGGGTTAAATGTGATTAATTAAACGTTGTTTGGTGGAAATACGATCAAATACAAACAACACTTGAAATTGTTGTGCCCAGCACACTCCACATTATAACTTTATATATAGGCCTATAATTGTAAATGAGTAGAATCCTCAATGTATTATTTTATTTTATTTTATTTAAGGAAAGAATTATTTTTAATTTTTTTAACAAGTAACAAACTGAGCAACGTGAGGAAGTGTGCTGACCAAATTTTATCGTGGCTAGTGTAGTGAGTTATCAACCACAGAAGCTAATAATAGTGCTCTTGTCAGTGTCTGTGAACAAGTTCCGCTTTGGTTCACAAAAATCAATGTCAAATTGTCCTCTTGCATGACCTGATACGTTTCGAGACACGTGCAAAGTCCAGTTCTGATTGGCTGACTTTTGGGCGTTAACTTGTAGAGACTCCTTGCGTCATGAGGGGTATAAAACCGATGAAGAACACTGGGAAGAGGTTCACTTTTTGGTTTCTTTGCGCACTATACGTACATCTTCTGTCAACGATGGAGCCACATCGAAAGCGTAATTACAACTTTATTTTTGTTTAACTTTGTTCAAATTAATTTCTTTTGTAGTAAAACTTAAAGCATTCATCGATTTTAACAAACGAATTATTTGTACTCAGAAGTGCTCAGTAATGTTCTAAATTTGTTAAGAAATATGTATGATTGAGATGTCTATTTTAAAGTAGTAACGTATTAAATTCAGAAATATAGTCAGTAAACCTTTTATAATGTTTTTATAAGAATATTCAGTATATAATGAATGTATTTTTTTATATAATGTAATATCATGTCTTAGTGAAAATATTCAAGTAAGAAATTGAATTATTGTAAGGAGAGTCACTTTAAATTATTGTCATGCCACTCTGCATGCTAATACTAATGATCAAAATTGTATGTTTTGTAAGGGTACTCATTATCTATATGATCAAAATTGTATATTTTGTAAGGGTACTCATTATTTATACAACTGTAATGAATTTCAAAAAATTAGCGCATGTGACAGGAAGTTCTTTGTCAACAAAAATAAACTGTGCTTCAATTGCTTATTGCAAGTTCAATCAGCTCAACAGTGTAGTAATACTCATCGCTGTACAGCTAAAATAATTAGACATGAAACGGGTGTCTGGTTGCGCTGTGTCAAACGATCTCATTGCGCATCCGTAGCTTTGATGCGTCGTTTTCGGACTAAATATTTTGTGTTCAAAACAGCGGCACGATGGTGTATCACATGGTCGTGTTGGTCACCTCACACCCCAAATCCTGCACTGCCTTCCCTGCACCATTACGACCTGGCGAACCTTTTCAAGTCTTACTACTTCGTCTGTAAATATTGTAATGGTAATCAACATTCATTGATTCACGAAAAAGCAGGTAATCAGGACCAACTCGCAGAACCCAACCCTTCTGTAAGCGTAGCGGATCTTGACACAGATCAGCGAAAAAGTCGCGGATGCTGTGGTCCAGTAGAAAGTGAAAGTGATCTAGGCTCGCGAAAGGCGGCATATAAAAAATTATATTCGCGGAAATTAGAAAGTGAAAGTGATTTAGGCTCGCGAAAGGCTGCATATAAAAAATTATTTTCGCGAAAATTCGCGGATACTGCGGGTCCAGGGTGGTGGGGAGAGCGTGGGAAAAAATCTTGGACCGCGGAAACGGCGGCATCTCTTTGATCTTGTTTTTTATCGTTTTTTATGTTTTTTTAAGAAAGGCGGCATTCCTTTGTGGGTCAGAACCCTTATTTTCCCCCTACTATTAACGAATCACGAAAACTACAAAACAAAAATATTCACTACACTAATATAAATTAATATAGGGAATTAAATTATTGTATCGATTATTATTTAATTTTATTTATCCAATAATAATATATTAAATAATTACGTATTTATTTTTTTGATTGAAAAAGTAAAAAACTTATCTTTCACAAAAAAAATCTCTTTTAACAATGTAACTTAACCTCAAACGCAAATATAAAAGCACAAAAAATATTTTCACTTGCCGATATTGATAAACAAAATATATACAAAAAATGAATAAATAATTTAACATACGATTACAAAAATAATTTATAATATTATAGAAGATAATATGAAATACATTTTATAAACAACACAGCACACCAGTATCTTTCATTCAAGAAAATTGCTAGAATATTCGGTATATATACTGTTTGTCTAAAACCACGGAACGTATACATTTTTCTGATTGAAAAAGTAAAAAAATTTACCTTTCACAAAAAAATCTCTTTTAACAATGTAACTTAACCTCAAACGCAAATATAAAAATTCAAAAAATATTTTCACTTGCTGATATTGATAAAAAAATTATACATGAAAAATGAATCTTGGATTTATGAAATATGATTTATGATTTATGAAATTTATGAAATATATTTTATAAACAACACAGCACACCAGTAGCTTTCATCCAAGAAAACGCTAGAATATTCGGCATATACTCTGTTTGTCTAAAACCACGGAACGCATTAGTAACAGACTATATAGTAATATTGAAGAAATCCCACACATGGCGACACTTTACATACATACCACGGAACGCATTAGTAACAGACTGTATAATAATATTAAAGAAATCCCACGGATGGCGACACTTTACATACATACATATATACGTGTATAAATGAAAAAAATTATTACAATTATTTCTTGTAAAAATTAATTTTTTATAAAAATAATGATTGATGACACATCTAGACATGAATATGAATAATTATGTTCAATTTCAAGTCTAGAGGTTCAGTAGTTTTTCCGTAAAGTGTACCACAAAAATATACCAATTGTTGCCTAGCATAGGAACTCGCTTCGCTCGTCCTAATTATGGCAAAATTATGTTACGATTTGTATACAGTTGTTATCAGCAGTACGCTGCCTTTCACGTCTGTCAGTCTTAAAATTCCCCTTTACGTTCCCTGTTCATATTCCGTAGTACTAAATCGGTAAATTTGTGGTTCTAAGGCGGCGAAAAATGTGGCATTAGAAACTGTTTAAACGTTTAGATAGCAGTGAATTTAATCTCATTTTTGTGCGCATCAATATTTTTAGATTTTATTTTTACTGTCATTTCGGTAAGAAACATTCTGAAATATTTTATGGTTTTTAAATTTAGCGGTGTTATTCGTTTTACCTTATGAGAAAAGTAACATTGAGTACTGTAAAAACCACTTATTACAATTTATAATTTTGAAAAATTCTTCAAAGAACTTTAATTTATATACAATAAAAAAAACATTTATCATTATATAGTTTTAAAATGTAAGTTGAAGATAAGTTTATCCAATGCAGATAATTGCTCCATAAAGAGTGACGGGTTCGTACTAGCTGTAGTTTATATGTATTGTACTATATTATAGTACAATATTATACAATAATAACTATATTATACAATGTTAAAGGGTGAGTAAAGGGTGTGCCCCAGAGGTATTGACGGTGACGATTTTATTAAGCTTCTATACGCACACAACGCTGCCGGTTTACGCAAGAGAAACCTTAGTTTGCGTCTGGCAGTAGATTGAGCGTACACAGTTGTAGGCGCAGGCCTATCTATATTTCCTGTTCCCAAACGTAACGATACACAGACAAACGCACGCACGCACGCACACGCACACATGCACAATTATCAAATGTAAATATATAGTGTACGCAATGTACCGGTTTACGCAAGAGAAACCTTAGTTTGCGTCTGGCAGTAGATTGAGCGTACACAGTTGTAGGCGCAGGCCTATCTATATTTCCTGTTCCCAAACGTAACGATACACAGACAAACGCACACACACACACACACACACACACACACACACACACACACACACACACACACACACACACACACACACACACACACACACACACACACACACACACACACACACACACACACACACACACACACACACACACACACACACACACACACACACACACACACACACACACACACACACACACACACACACACACACACACACACACACACACACACACACACACGCACGCACGCACGCACGCACGCACGCACGCACGCACACGCGCGCACGCACACACACACACACACACACACACACACACACACACACACACACACACACACTCACACACACACACATACACACGCACGCACGCACGCACGCACGCACGCACGCACGCACGCGCACACACACACACACACACACACACACACACACACACACACACACACACACACACACACACACACACACACACACACACACGCACGCACGCGCACGCGCACGCGCACGCACACGCACACGCACACGCGCACACACACATGCACAATTATCAAATGTAAATGTATAGTGTATATCGTGCTGTGGTTATTTTTTGCAAATATTTTATTTATTATATGTTCCACGTTGGGACAGTTATTAATGTACTGTAATTATTTACTAGTATAATGTAATTAAGATATGTAATTACAGTTATTATGTTTTTTGTTTATCAGCACATGAAAAGAAACTCTATCTCAGGGTTAATGATTATTAAGCTGTTTGATCTTATTTACTATTGTATATGATATCTTCTTTTCTTTAAACCAAACCAAATAAAGTTAGTATGTAAAATTTTGATAAATAACAATGTAAAAATAGCTACCATACAAATGTAAACAGACTGACTCGGAATTCTTCCAGCTGCCACGGGTTCACTTCTGGTTGATGTTTATTATTTTCAAAGGCAATATCAGGCTTAGCGATCGTTCCTCCACGCGAATTTCTTATTGGTTTTAATGCTGAAGGTTGTTTTCTTCGACGACTGCAAAATAGATATTTCTTCGGAATATTGGATTATATTTTATGGCCACTCAAATTATTCTTCAGTACAGGATTTCTCTTTTAGGTCGGCGTTCTTTTAAAGATATGTTTAGACTTCTCGAAATATTATTTATTTATTGAGTTGTATTTTATTTTATTAAATTCAATATTAATATTAAATCTCTTCTCCTGATTGTCTATTTTATTAAATTGACACTCAAACTCTGGTATAACAAATTAAACTCTTTTACTGTTTATCCTTTTACATACAACATTAAACTTTGTGACGTATAACTTTTGACTTATTTACATAATACCAAATATTAATTTAGATTTCATTTACATATCACTCTCTTAGACTCTTCATGTTACTCTTATTAAATATAATTTTAGACTAATACATTTCCTTCCATTTCTATACAATACAAACCTAATAATTTTTCTTGCCACATTGATATAACTCTTAAAAACATATATAACTTTTCTACTTATTATTAAATATATTTATTTTATTTCTAATATTCTTAATTCTAGTTTGTATTTATTATATTATAATTTTCTTACTATTTCCTCTTATTTTAATATTTATTTCAAATTTCATATAATCCTTTTCAAAACATATATCTTAATACTGTTTTATCTCATATTGGAGTCTACCTCTATGTTGGTTGGGACTATCGACTCGATGTTTTTGTTTACATTTTAAACATATGTTCCAATTACTATTAAATTTGTATATTTTTTCGTTTAAAATTTATTATTTTTCTCTTATGTACTGTGTTGTATTTTAACAGCAGTACAATATTTAAAAGTATTATTATTGATTATTTATCAGGAAACTTGACTGCTACATCAGTGTTAAAAATTACTTCTTTACTAGCTGTTGATTGTGTCAGATATTTTTCTCTGCCGCTGGCATAAGAGAGGAGGTGATTACGGAAAGATTCTTGTTAGGCAACATGTATTTCTTACCCGGTATTCCAACTTCTTTGGAAAAACTCCCTTTGGTATTTATAAGCCGTGAAGAGTCTTTAGACAATACCTAGACTGGGATCACGCGTTTGAAAGTTCCTAAAATTATATTAATTGAATGATGGCAACCATTCGAGGAATCAACTTACTTTGAGAACATATTTAGTGCTCCTACACTGCCCACAGACACTCAGCGGGAGTTACTCTATATTATCTCCAAGTATCTCAGTTTATAATTGAAATATAAATAAATGTGTAGCTGCACATGAAATTTTATTTTTAAATGAAAGACTCTGTTCACAGATTTCCCACAGGAGCCACCCTAATATAGGTTACATGTACACTGGATGTTAATTCATTTTTCTAGAAAAACTCAGCGAACTCTCCAGGAAAGAGAAAACCTCGACTAAAAGTAGCCAAGCTAAAAGATGCCTAGTAAATGTAGGTCAACTACAACTCAGCTGGGTGCTTTACTCATAAAGCCATCAAGAAGTAAGACTTATACCAAAGTGCTTAGTGTTATATGGCAGAAGGTCGACTACACGAAGACGGGAACAGAGGTCCGGTTAATCCTTCGATCCCGAACTGGGGAGATCCTCTTTGAGCTGGTATCGAAGCCTGGAGATAAGGCTGCCTTCGCTGATGCTCTTAAGAACATCTTGGGGAAAAGCGCCACTGTGAAATGACTTGAACCTACAAAAACTCTGGAAATCAGGTATCAAATTACACCTTACAACTAAGTTGGAAGTTGCGGCTGCCATCAAGAGAGATCTGAGAGATCTCACCAATAATCGCAGAGACACGGTGACAAAATCGAATAATCGGGAACAGTGAATGGCGATCGTCATCCTCTCGAGTACTAGAGATGCAACGAAGCTGATGAAGTCTCACAGTATAAGGATTGGATGGGTCAATTGTAGAGTTTGGCAAAGACTGGACGTGGGGTGATGCTTCAAATGTCATGGCTTGGGGCACTTAACCAATGTCTCAGATGGTTCAGACGGGAGTCAACTCTGTTTCAAAAGTTTAGGAGCTTACTTACAACCAAAACAATTCTAGAAAATTGTATTATTATTATTATAAGTGGTGGTAGTAGTAGTAGTAGTAGTAGTAGTAGTAGTAGTAGTAGTGTTAGTAGTAGCTATGACATATGAAAGTTGAACATTAGTAGTGTAGCGCTCCCAGGTGTGTGCACCAGTAACTCAAATACCGTAGTCAGTTGCCTACTTGTAACATACTGTTATGTTGAACAGTAGGCGTCTCCATCTCCGACGTACTCGGATTTGTACAAGTATTCATTAAATAAAGTGGTTTATTTAATGAAGTGGTGTATTATTTATAAACGATTACAGTACATTTTGTTCTTTCAGGGGCCGAGTCACTCCGTCAGGTGCAAACTTTCTATTGGGTTTATACATTTTTTTATGGTCCTCCGACGCGGATTTAAATTACAGTACTTCGAATTTTTGCGTTGTATGAAACTGGACATCAAGCATTATCGTCGATTGAGATCGCTAAGTGCCATTAAAGTGTTATTATTCAACATTACATGTTTCAGTGTAGGTTACGAACAGTGAATAAACATCATACTTTTGAAAATGTAATGTCGTATAACGCAGTAGCTTCAAGAAACCCTATTACGCTTATTAGGGGAGTTGGTCTGGCCCACCTTTTCGCACAGCAATAAAAAATATTCAACGCGTACACGCTGGACTAAAGAAGGTACTGTAAGCAATTTTACACTAGCTAATGTGTTACCTACCGTCCCCCCACCGTTAAATAACCACGGAAACGGTCACATTCCACTCGGCATCCTTTTATTTGTATCAGCTGTATTACGTATAGATTCATTTAGTTAATTCCATTGTAGCACATCTGTTATTACATAGGTGACCTATAATTATCATTATTATCTCACACCTTACTTACAGCCATTTAAACTATCAAAATGGTCAATACAAGGGAAATTAATGCACTCATACGACAATGGCTTCCTATAAGGGTAGGATATCAAGAATTTTAAGGTTTATTCAAGAATTTCCTGAAAACGATGGTGACTATCGTCTGTTGAGGGTTAAATGTGATTAATTAAACGTTGTTTGGTGGAAATACGATCAAATACAAACAACACTTGAAATTGTTGTGCCCAGCACACTCCACATTATAACTTTATATATAGGCCTATAATTGTAAATGAGTAGAATCCTCAATGTATTATTTTATTTTATTTTATTTAAGGAAAGAATTATTTTTAATTTTTTTAACAAGTAACAAACTGAGCAACGTGAGGAAGTGTGCTGACCAAATTTTATCGTGGCTAGTGTAGTGAGTTATCAACCACAGAAGCTAATAATAGTGCTCTTGTCAGTGTCTGTGAACAAGTTCCGCTTTGGTTCACAAAAATCAATGTCAAATTGTCCTCTTGCATGACCTGATACGTTTCGAGACACGTGCAAAGTCCAGTTCTGATTGGCTGACTTTTGGGCGTTAACTTGTAGAGACTCCTTGCGTCATGAGGGGTATAAAACCGATGAAGAACACTGGGAAGAGGTTCACTTTTTGGTTTCTTTGCGCACTATACGTACATCTTCTGTCAACGATGGAGCCACATCGAAAGCGTAATTACAACTTTATTTTTGTTTAACTTTGTTCAAATTAATTTCTTTTGTAGTAAAACTTAAAGCATTCATCGATTTTAACAAACGAATTATTTGTACTCAGAAGTGCTCAGTAATGTTCTAAATTTGTTAAGAAATATGTATGATTGAGATGTCTATTTTAAAGTAGTAACGTATTAAATTCAGAAATATAGTCAGTAAACCTTTTATAATGTTTTTATAAGAATATTCAGTATATAATGAATGTTTTTTTTTATATAATGTAATATCATGTCTTAGTGAAAATATTCAAGTAAGAAATTGAATTATTGTAAGGAGAGTATGTCACTTTAAATTATTGTCATGCCACTCTGCATGCTAATACTAATGATCAAAATTGTATGTTTTGTAAGGGTACTCATTATCTATATGATCAAAATTGTATATTTTGTAAGGGTACTCATTATTTATACAACTGTAATGAATTTCAAAAAATTAGCGCATGTGACAGGAAGTTCTTTGTCAACAAAAATAAACTGTGCTTCAATTGCTTATTGCAAGTTCAATCAGCTCAACAGTGTAGTAATACTCATCGCTGTACAGCTAAAATAATTAGACATGAAACGGGTGTCTGGTTGCGCTGTGTCAAACGATCTCATTGCGCATCCGTAGCTTTGATGCGTCGTTTTCGGACTAAATATTTTGTGTTCAAAACAGCGGCACGATGGTGTATCACATGGTCGTGTTGGTCACCTCACACCCCAAATCCTGCACTGCCTTCCCTGCACCATTACGACCTGGCGAACCTTTTCAAGTCTTACTACTTCGTCTGTAAATATTGTAATGGTAATCAACATTCATTGATTCACGAAAAAGCAGGTAATCAGGACCAACTCGCAGAACCCAACCCTTCTGTAAGCGTAGCGGATCTTGACACAGATCAGCGAAAAAGTCGCGGATGCTGTGGTCCAGTAGAAAGTGAAAGTGATCTAGGCTCGCGAAAGGCGGCATATAAAAAATTATATTCGCGGAAATTAGAAAGTGAAAGTGATTTAGGCTCGCGAAAGGCTGCATATAAAAAATTATATTCGCGAAAATTCGCGGATACTGCGGGTCCAGGGTGGTGGGGAGAGCGTGGGAAAAAATCTTGGACCGCGGGAACGGCGGCATCTCTTTGATCTTGTTTTTTATCGTTTTTTATGTTTTTTAAGAAAGGCGGCATTCCTTTGTGGGTCAGGGAATATATATATATATATATATGGTTTATTTTAATTTATTTCGTTATAAACCTTCGAATATGCATCCAATTATTTGTATAGTAATCAGAAATGTGTGAGAGAGACATTTTAATAATTTGCAGGTTGTATCTTACAATTACGAAAATTATTATACAATGTGTGTGTACACAAAACTTTTGAAAATACCTTATTTCAAGGAGATTTTTTTATGCGTAACACTTTACAACACACACACAGACTTGGCAGTATATTAATTTCTAAATCGTAGTCAATGACTGTCATGTGTCAAAAAAGGACGCCACGAGATAGGTGATAAATATATATTTCCTGGTGATTACATTTTAGTATCGCTAATTACAATAATCCATAAGTAGCACGACGCTTATGTAAAACTGATGACAACTGTGTCTAGAGACAAAGAGAGAGGAGGGGAGAGAGAGTTGATATCGAAGTCGTCGTCAACAATTTACTATAATATAGTTTGAATTTCCCACCGA